>JBAMHV010000015.1:4769055-4797186 GCA_037177535.1 Pseudomugil gertrudae
GGACCCCTCCCACATTAGAGGATCGTGACTTGTAATGGAAAAGCAATCCAGTACAATATCGTACTGCCCGGGCCGGTAGAGTCGCGTCGTGCAGGTACTGATGGAAAAGCACCTTTAGACACGTTAACACGCCTCTGTGTCCAAAGCACTTCACAAATGGTGCAGCCTGAATACTCGGACTGATGGGTCCTAATTTTATTTGGCCACCTATTAAATTATATTTAACTGCACAGATAAGTAAAGTCAGTGCATCAACAGGACGCAAACAAAGCAGGATGTGAGGAAATGGCAGACAAACTAGTTTAATTGATCTGTGTGGAGAAACTGGGTCACCGCAACAGCAAATTAATGTTTGAACTGATGCTGAATGAAGAGGTGACAGTCATGCTTCTGTTGTTTGTGTTTGTTAACCAGTTTTGACAGACTGCTGCTTCACGCCATCTGCCAGTATATGGACCTTTCTTCTGCAAGTAAGTGAAAACAATGCAAGGTTTACACACATGATCGCAGTGTCAGAAAGGTCAGCAGCTTCCATGTCAGGGTCGTGGGGAAGCTGGAGTCTGTCCCAGCAGTTAGGAGAGAGGCAGGTCACCCTTTACAGGTCGCCAGGTCCCTCTACAATCTTTATTTCAAGCACTTGCATTTAGCCACATAAAGTATTTTTTTTAATGTGTGTAAATGTAGTTTAAAATGAAAAGCCTGGGGGGTCAAAGCCAGAGCACCAGAGGATCTAGCCCGCTGGAGGAACCCGATAATGTAAAAGCTACATAGAAAATATTTACTTTCAAAATAAAAGTAACTTTAAGTCCTTATTTGCCCATTGGAGGGCATATAAAACCATTTGTGTATCATGACACGGTAGCTACCATCATCCTAATAATACATTACTAGTTTAATTTATTGGTAAATGTACATTGTCTTGCTCCGGTTGCCCTGGCAAAAGATTTTAGTCTTGAAGGAAAACGATATTTTTCAGTTTCAGACATGTTTTTCTTATTTTTTTTTAATCTGTTGTGATCTGTAAGTTTTAATGCGTATTTAGAAAATGATCAAAATGAGGCAAAATAATGTTGAAATTCCTTTTTTTCCACCAAAAATATCAGATTTCTCATCATTTGTCCTCTAAAAGCAGAATTTATTAAAGGTAAACACATTAATAAGTACTACTTAGTGCAAAAACAAATGGATAATTAGGATTTGGTTATTTTTTAGTTTGAAATGATAACTGCTGTGTATGTGGCCCATGAACTAAAATGAGTTGGACTCATCTGGGGTATACGTTTCTCGGTTTATATCATGTTTACACATAGCTCAGCTGCTCTTATCAACTCTAATGTGTTTGAGTTGCACGAGTGTGATCAAAGTCTGTGTGTTGGACTTTCAGGCACCAACTGTGGTGGGTCTCGTCAGACTGAAGTGGTGAACAAACAAGAGGAGTTTCTGCCTCCCAGTCATCTTCTGTCTGCTTACCTGGAGCGAATGAGCTGAGAGCAGGGCCACATCCCACGTCGCTGCTAATCAGGCAGGGGCTGTGTGACATGTAGATATGACGTGCAGTCCCGACACGAAGCCTGAAATGTGCAGGAGGCTCGGTATACAGAACTAAAAAGATGCACGTTTGTGTAGTTGGTGAGTTTCTGTTGTAAATCTCTCATTCATTTAATTCAGTAACAAGTCAAAGTGAACGTAATTATGGTAACCGTAGGCTTGTGCATGCGATGCAATTAGCATGCAAACCAGCACAATCCGAGCAAACGTCTGAGAGGCCCTGCTTTTTCGTTGGCTCTCACTTCCTGCACCCTCAGGCAGCAATCTTACACTTTCTGTAATGGTGCTAACGCCGCTCTCAGAGGAAGCGCGTCTCTGTCTGAAAGCCTCGCCTGCAGAGAGACGCTCGTGAGGTGATATGGATCCACCTGTATGTGCAAACATGTTTCATTAGGCCGCTTTCTTTGCATTGAACCAGTATTGTGACACCTGGTCAACACGTGTGGATTTGATTTGACAATGTTTACAGTTAAACCAGTTCAGCTAACAGTGTTACGATTTAACCACCACTGCCTGAAACGCTGTTACGAGCCTGCAGGTGCATGTCTGTAAATATGTGTAAAGCATGTATGACTGCCTGTGAAGGCGGTGGTGTGCTTCACACACACACACCACACACACCAGTAGACATAGTGTCCGTGTTGTTTCAGTAAGAATCCGAGATTAGGAATTACATGTATGTAAGGACACACACACTGTTTTACACACAGCTGCAGATTATGAAGTCTATCCATGATATAAAGTAGTGAAATAAATTTAGGGATGTACTGTACTGTGCGTACAGTACTGCTGCCGTCTCCATGGTAACATTCACAACCCCAAGAAAAGCACTTCTGCCTTAGAAGCACCATTTTCTATGTTTGTCTACATGTATTTCTACACTTGTATGTTTTGGAGAACATGTATCTGGGTTCATGTACGGGAGGAAAAAAGAGCTTTTTTTTTATGCATTTACCGTCGGCGATGTAACAAAACTTGATCTGTTGATGTGATGAGTCAACAACCAAAGCTTGTGTGTTTTTACTGTGTGGATATCCAACTTCTCAGGCTCTGAACGTCTCACTCTGAATGTGAAGTAGTGGTTTCACACATTTTCTGTCCACTGTGCGCCCTCCTGGAAGAACCCCCGCCCAGCCACGGTGCTGCCAACTTATTAAATACAGTTGTGGTGTAAATACATTGTGTGCCAAATGTCTGATAATTTGAGAGCTTTATACGCTGTATTGAACCATCTTTATGTATATTTAGTGTGCATATTTATAATTTTCACAACAGCAATTAAAGGACTTAAGATACTTTTTTCCTCCTTTTTATTTCATCAAGTTTTTTTTTATTAAATAGCTTTATATTTTAAATTTAAATAATTGGTAACTATAGACCACATTGTTATCCTCCACCTTTAGTCATTAAATGAGTGTAAGTAACTTAAAAGCCTTCTCCCACTAGATGGAGCAGTGGTACAAGGAAACTATTGATCAGAATGTATGATTGATGGTAAACGAGCATGAAACCGTTTCATCCATCATGAAAGCTTTGCATACTCTGCTGTGTTTTTGGAAATAACGTATCTGTTGCCTTTAAATCTCGTTCAGGAGGCAAAGATGCACCACAGATGTTTAACTAGATAATGTAAATGAAGTTAACAGGTTGGATGAGTTTGCAGTTACTGGCATTTGTTTACCACCGAAGACGTATGAAAAGCAGCAGTTTGGCAAAGATCTGCAAAGAAAAGCTGAAAAATGTCACCATAAAGCACAGAACACACACGCGACCTTACAGCCTTTCATTTCCTTCCAATAAGCTGTAAAATAGTTTGTAAAGTGAATATTTGGGAATTTCTTCAAACATTAGGCAGGTGAAATAAAACGTTGCTTATCATGGGAAGCGTTTTGCTCAGATGTGTAGTTGTAGAATTGAAATGTCATGCTTTCATGGGTTTTTTTTTACCTGCCATGCGTCACTGTGGCTATGAAAGCAGTTTCAGTGCAGGGACACACCCTGGCAGACCTTTATTTAAGCTGAAAAGCATCAGTCATCTTTAATTATTTTGGTATCAAGTGTGAAATTTCAGTTGTCATCACCGCGGAGGCCCGTTTAATGTTCATTTAATCTCTCGTGCAACAGGGCCAATGAGCACACGTGTATCCCAGATCCATTTTCATTTAATGAGGCAGATGGAGGATTGGTTTCCTGTTTTAAAATATCACACAAGCGCTTCATTTTAGCTAACAGCTGCTGCCAGCAACTGAGCAGTCAGCATTCACCAGCAGTAGTTGGCTGAACGGTAACATCAGAAATGGAAGAAGTGGCCAACTGGCTTTTGGCAACTGTCAACAATTTATGTATGAGGATGGATCTCTTGCACTGACTTTATTCACATGCAGCTGAAGGGCTTATTTCCTTCCCCACAACCAAAATATAAAGTTCTCACCGCATAAACATACTTATTTTTTTGAAAAATGTGTTACATTTTGTGTTTCACATGTGCGTTTCTGGCATTTCTCAGCTGGTTTGAGGAGTTTAAGCTTTAACGTGAAGATAATAACACAATAAATGTGCTTGTTTGCAAACTGTGAGTTAAGATTTGCATCATATTACTCCAGTTTGTGTCACAGAAGCAACTGTGCAGATCAAGGAAACAATATGAGATAATCATCTGTGTGATGTGAGCTGAGTCTAACTCATTCATCCCGAGCTGCTGCGCTTAATAACACAGGTTTAAGAATAATACAGGTAGGTCTCCACCACATGCTCTCATCTTCTGAGTTTAATTACAATACGTTTCTAAATGACCATATACTGGTTTAACAGGGTGTTCATTATGTCTCCTCATAATGAAACGAATGGAAATAAAAAGCAAATGAAGATGATTCTCTGGAAAGAAAAAGGATGAACAGCTATTTGAGGCTTATTTTTCATCCAGTTTTATACACCTCTGTATCTGTTTCCCTCCCTTAATCCAACACAGACCCTGTCTACATACATTTCTGGTGTGATGCACAAATGAAGAGACAGGATGGTGAATATATCTACTTTTGTTTTGGTGCATTTTATGGAGGAGCAGCCACTTTTAGGGTTTTATGAAGCAGAAACTCTTTCCGTAAAAGGGTACCTGTAATGTTTCTGTTTTAAATTATAAAAAAGGCTTTACGACTGTAGATTTTTGTCTTTTGACGACAAAAGAAAATAAAGAAGTTCTGCAGCTAAATAGTAGTTTTGTTATCTGCTCATCAGCTGGTTATTCTGCTGGTTAAGCGTGTAGCTCTGAACCAGTATGGGACAGATATGGTGGGGAAGTGAACCATAAAAAATAAACAATGAGAAAAAGAAAATCTGTTTTAAATATGAGGAACGTACCCTTGTTTTAAATGCTACCAAAACACTGTATTTATTCAAAGGGTGTTAAATTTTCTTCTGACTTCTTGCAGATAATATTCTCACAACTTAAGGTAGGTCCGAAAGTTCCTGTTTATTCTGCACATTTATATTTCTAAATATAAATAAAACTCTGTTAAACCCGCACAGACTTGCTCCTATTTTTAACTCAGGCTTGACTTAATTCACATTTTCTGTCTTTAATGGCTCTGTATTAGAAGGTGACATGCTTGTTTGAGGTGGTGCGCGCGCGGCCTCTGCAGAGCCGCTTCCAGCCCGCTTGCACCTACCGACGCCCCCCCCCTCCGCTGCTGGGGGGGTGGGGGCCCGGCCCCTGCTGATTCAGAGGTTAGGAATTTGCATCTGATTGCTGTTTGTCAACCAATGATGTGACCGTGCAAGCCAGAGAGTCTCTCCACGCCTCTCTCGTCTCAGAGCGACACTCTAACTCAGAAAACACAATCTACACGCGAAAGCAGAATGCGTGGATATCATGCAGTCACATGAAACCACTTCTATTTTATCCGATAAACACACGAACCACACCTTCACGTCGTCGTTTTGGTGCCTTTTTCTCTAATCGGGAGGGGAGACTCGGGATTCAGACAGACGGGGAAAACAGGAATGTTTCTTCCGGTTCCAAAGAGTGTGAAAATCGAACGGAAGCCGATGTGGTAAGTCAACATTCTCCATATTTCCCTTTTGCTTTGCTTGTACCGTGCTAACTTTCAAATCACTTACATTTGAGGAGCTTCCTCTTTTTTTGTTTTCCTTTTTTTTGGGTCTGACTCTAATTAAAGGGCGCAATAGTTTTTTTTTCTTCTTCTAAAGAATCGATACGACTTTATCAATAACCTATATAGATGGCGGATGGATTTAATTACAGTGAGTCGGTGTACGAGTGAAACGGCACTGTGTAAAATAGTGAAATAAACAAGACACGATGTAGGATTTCACACCCATGTTTTATGAGCAGCTAATCCGAATTCATCTGAATAATGGGAGTTGTAAATAAAAAGTGAGCGTGTTTAGGCCGTTAGGCGTCGCGTGCACTGTCGCGTGAAACGCGTTCGAATTCTGACCGTAAACTCGATTTTCGGTTGTCAATCAAAAATACCGTGTCGCTAACGTTAAAGCACAACTGAGCTAGCTTCTCCTGTTAGCATTACAACATTATTTACAGCGTTAACCACTTTTTTCCCCCCCTTATAAGAACCAGCAACACACCAGCATGGTTTTCTGTCTAAGAGTTTAGAAGTACTTTTAAAATAATCCTTTTTAAAAAGGTAGTTCTCTGTGGCGAAGCAGAATTGATATAGCATTTTACGGCGCCATTAAACATCAACTGCCAGATTGTGTAACATAAGCACATCATCACACTGCCCTTTATGTTAGATATGAATCCAGTGGGTGTGACTGAAAAGAAAGTTTGTCCTGCTTGTGTCAGGGGGGCTCTAAGCTTTGACACTCTCTGACAGAGGCAGGGATACAGTTTACCTTTACCTGTCACCCCATCTTTAAAGTTACAGAGCTCTACTGTTTACATGTGTATTAGTGTCCTGTTTGGCTTTCCCACTTAAGCCACATGGTCAATAGATGCTTATTTTACTGTATTTATATAAGAAAGAAGCTGTTCCAGATGAGTCAGGACTATAATAAGAGAAAAAAACATTTAAATGCAAATGAGATCATCCAGAAAAAGCTGCTTAAAATATATTGTGGAAGCACAAAGCAAAGGTGGAACCCGGTGGCATCTTTTATTCACCTCAACAAGTCCAAACATCCCAGGTGGAAGTGAAACATGGACACAATGCTGCCTCCAGCACCACGGCGGTGGTGGGAGAATCCACAGTAAATAAGAAGCTGAGTATTCCTCCATATTGCATCAGCTGACATGAAAATGGTCAGGAGACCTTTCATCCCAAACAGAGTTCAAGAGGTTCTTGTAACCGTGTTATGTCAGGAGCGTCAGCCTGGCCAAGGGGAGCTGAGAAACCTCACAGCCACATCCAAAAACTGCCTGGCATTTGGTTTGTGGTGAGTGTTAAAAGTTTCACCAAGAACTGGGGGTGGGGGATGCAGACACAGGAAGCAGGTTTTTGTTTTAAAGCCACCTCTTTGTCTTAATGACCTTCAGCACCAATGTCCTGAAAGCAATTACAACAACCGCTGTCAGTGAGAATTTTCTGGTTTCATCACAAAGTTTGTTCCATGGTGAACATTTAGAGGTACTTTTTACATTTCTTTAGCTGTAATACTGATTCTTTTTTCCACCCAGCCTTGTTGTGAGATGTACTTTCAGAAGTTTATGTTAAAGACTGATCTGCAAAGTGCTGTGCAGGCATCCACCGTGTCGAAACGGTGCACTCTGAAGTTGCGGTTGATAAATATAAAAGTGTCAGCTGCTGAATTGCAGAACATGGCGCTATCTCAAGAGATTTCCTGGCCCTTATCACACCCGCACCCCACCGAGCACCAATCACCTTAGGGGAAAATAAAATGCCTCACTAATCTGTTTGGTCCAATCTGGCATATGGTATCCTTCCTCTGACCGGCACTGCCTATCTGCACCAGCGTTTCCAGTGGAGAGAAGTACTGGGAGGGGGTGGGGTCGGGGGGCATTTCCGTTGTGATTGGCCCTCTGTGGATTAGAAACGTATGGCAGGGCGATCCAGTTCAGGTCTTAAAAGGCCTACCTTCGCTTTTGCATAATGTAGGCTGGACTTAATGAGCACACCGCTTCTTATGAAATGTTGAAGACACTCGTTGCTGTTTTTGATTTGAAGAACTGATGAACCGTGTTGTGTTTTTGTGGAAACTTCTGTTCAGTTTCCCATCAAAGGGGCCGTGTTGAAATAGTGGCAGACCTTGACCTGATGTATCTGTGTGCACACCAGACCTTGTGACTGCACGCATTGCAGGATCGGGGGAATTAAACAATGATTAAAAGCTGCGTTGGAAGTTTCTGAAATAGTACATCTGATTAAACTTTTCCAGCCTTTTGGTGTAGAACATGTGCATGTTTTAGAGCGTGTCCATTAGGGTTGTTTTTTTGGATAGTGGAAAAAACAACAAGCCATAGAGCAGTCGGATCACAGACTTATTGCTTACTGTACACACTGATGCTTGCCGTTGTTTGTTATCCCACCCTTAGGGCTCTTTTTAAAGCAGGATTAAATAAAACTTTCTGTCCAGCATGTGTTCGTTAAGGGACAGACAGTCCCATCACATCGTAGAGGAATGAGTTTGAATGAAACCCCACTGACAGATTGTCGTTTGGATGACGGGAAGCGGCGCTGATGCTGCTGCTCAGGTACGGATCATCACAAAGGTTTGGATGGTTTGTCCAATGTCTGCTTAAGCTGAGTGCCTTGTTTCGACTTGTAAACTGGTTAGAAAGAGCCAAAACTCACGCACGCTTCTGTTATCGTTTCCTAACCAGCAATTCTCACCGTTTCCTGCCACCACAGATGTGTAAGCTCAAGTCAAGTATTTTTGACAAATATTTGGAAGCAGCAAGTGTATTATGCAAATAATGTGTCGAGTTTGACTTTGGGCATCATGGCTGGCTGCACGGCAGCCGCTGGCAGCTTGCCACTGAACTGGTTAGCACCGTCATTTAATGACAGATATGCACAGACTAGATAGACGAGCCTGTTTATTTTCTTATGATCAAACTACAGCTCAATGCTTCAGGGGTTTTGTAAAGGCTGCTTTTAAGCCATCACTTCATTCAAATTCCTCCTGATGGAATAAGGGTGTGGACTTTGACTTGAACTCTACATTGTGTGACCTGAATGTTTTAATTCTAACTCGTCTGTAAATGCCAGCATGCACTGTATCGCAGTGGATGCCAGCGCTGTCTTCACACCACAACCTTTCCTGCCATTAAAGAAACAAGAGGCAGAGTGGTTTGGCTGCCTTTCAGCTGTTCTTCTGCCAAAAGCTACTCTTTTTTTTTTTAAAGAAAGCAGCCCCTGTTTGGCTTGCGGTGCTGAATCTCTGTTATTCAGCCAAAAATATGCAGACAGGAAGTAAAACTTCACATGGATTTTTTATTTCTTGGGATGGCGTCATGAGGGAATCCCATCAGGTCTGGTTGTGACGCAGGTGGAGAGAAAGGGTCGGAGGTTTTTGGGATGCCCGGCAAATCTTGAACAAGCCTGGTATGACGCTGATAATTAGTACATCTACTCTAGTCTGCCTGGATACCAGCGCAGAGCTGCAGCACGCCGACATGTCCGTCGGACGTCAAGGTAGCGGCTTGCTCCACCACTCAAAACTAATCTGATCAGATCTGTTTTCCAAGTTAGCAAACACAGTTTTTCTTAAGCAGATTGACGGCACACAACAGAAGCACCTTCACCTCTGTGCACACAAGAGTTTACTGTTAAAGATCACAATGTAATGACGTGACAGCATAGTCGCCATATAAACCAACAAGTTAATCCAGTTTTCATACCATTCAATGAGAAATGCAAATCCTCTACCCCACCTCTCCTACATGAACTATCATCATACTGGCTGTGTAGAGTTACAATAGCTCTGCAAGCTGCAACATGCAACTCGGCTCCTGAGTCGTAGCTTTTCTTGACAAAGTCGGCTTTGGTGCACAGATTTGACTGTGTATCCTGCCTCAAAATTAGCACGAAAACTACATTCAATAACTTGGTTAAAGAGGAATTAACATAGTTTAGTTTTAAAAGCAAATAATAGGCTAATTATGCAATGTAGCAGAGTGTGTAAAAGCCAACCGCATGCCAAAGAAACTATGAAACAAAGGAAGAGGGACGTTAATGGCTTTATTTAGGAAGCTCATTCCAGTGCAATCCATCATAAACGAGATCTTTGCCTTCCCTCGCCGTTGTTCCTGAATAAGTTTTAGTTTTTTAGTCGTAGAACTGCACAAAATAAATAAAATCCTCCATTGGTTGGTCGTTGTTTGACTGCACTGACCTCCTTTTAGAAGGGTTGTGTTTCCCCTCCAGAACTGTCATCACATGAGATTTATGCTTGCTCCCATAATGCTACTGTCTCCATGTCCAGCTTTAGGTGGAGTTGTAACGTGGCGAGGTCAGTATCCACGAGGGAGGCGGACATAAACTGCTGCGTATGTTTCAGCTGAATCAGCAGAGATTTTTTTGCATTCATCATTATATCCCATGACTCTTCCTGTGGATAGAAGAAGTGCCCCTTTAAGGTAGCACTTAAATATCTTTAACCACATATGCTGCTTATGTGACCTTTCATTTGAGAAAAGATGTAGATTATTGTGCATTTTGGAGCTGCTATGGCTGTAGATTAGTCCCATATGGTGGACATCTTGTGGCTTTTTAAGGCTGGATGTGTTGTACCCTGATTTTTAAGTTTTGATTCCCAAACATTCAGTTATAGTCATCAGTGTGTTCTTGCTGATAATCCAGCATATTACTCTGAATGAAGCACTCAAAATTCGATCAGACACTTAAATATTTTTCTTTTCCAAGTGAAATATATTACACAAACACCTAAACCTGCTCTGTGTATATTTATTGGTGCAAAGTCGGAGCACTAAAGCGTATGCGGTGGCCTCTGCCACACAAATCACTTTTAGCTCCTCTTGCTCGCGTAGTGCAACTCTGTTGATATATGGCTGCAGATTTCACTGCTGAGAAGTGAGTCGCTGGATTATTTTTGCTATATGCCCACCTAATTTATGGCATAGCTGGGGCTAATCAGATTTGGCTTGCTGTATTGCTTCGGCTTGCTGGAAGAGGTCAGGGGAAAATGCGTGACCAGCCTGTGCGACACTTCCTCAATGATCTTGTTGTTGGTGCACAGGGGCTCAATGGAGCCTGTGTTACTGCCTTACGAGGTAATGCTGCAAGGAATGTGAGAGAGGGTCGCATAATCAAGACCAGCACCACTGACCGACTTCTTGCTTTAATGCTTCCCCCCCTTTTTTTTCTTAATGTAGAAATGTTGATGAAGAGCCACAGTCTGGCTTCTCCTTGTGCTCCTTTGATCAACATGTTTTTATGAAAGGTTTAAGCTAAAAGCTAATAATTGAAACAAAAAAAACATATAAATGTAACTAAAGAGCTCTGAGATCTAATATAACTGAATTAAAGCAATATACTTCTAAGTTATTTTCCATAATTAAACATCTTTATATGTTTGCAAGGTTAAATCTACTGTGATTAAATTATACCACATATATAAGTTTTTCTGTGGTCTTTGAGGAAGTATTTTTATTTTGCAATTAAAGTAAAAGAAAAAAAAGCCAAAAAGAAAGTTTCTAAAAGAGATTAATAGTGACCGTGTGGATAATCTCTAACTTAGTGGCAGTGAAGCTGCAGAGGAAGGTTCAAATTCCCCTCCAGGCTTGTTTTACTGTACATCAAAATAAGTTGCTTTGCTGTCTTTTGCTAAATAAAATCTCCCTAAACATTTTAAAAGATTTAAAGGGGAGCAAAATATTCTTATTGTTGCATGAATTCAGACACAGTCCTTGATGGTACGAGGAGTAAAAGTTGTTTGTAGGTTTGTGTGAGCAGCTCGCTTTGGTAACCCGTTACTCACAATGGCTGACACCGCTTCGGTGGTTTGTTGTTACATTTTCCATTTAGCTCATTCTCACATTATACACTCGCTGTGCTGTGTTTAGCCGGCACGGGAACCTGAACTGAATGCATTTCCCTTTTGATTCACTGTGAAAATGTGCCCAAACTTCTGACTGGTATGTTTGTCCAGAAGTGTGTTTGTTTATTATATCAGTAGAAACTCTGAGTGGCTGTTAATGTGGCTTTTATCGTACAAACTGTCACGCTGCGTAGCCGCAGTGCAGGGAGGAAAAACTGCATTAATGCTTATGATTATAGGACCCTTTCTTTGAGTCTTATTCAAAGCAGGTGTTGCACAAGCGTCATTATGAAACATAAATAGATAAACTGTCAAATTGGAACCCACAGACACCCAGCCCAATTCCAAAAAAAGTACGCTCCACTCCGACACGAAGGGAAGACATGCCAGTGAGTCCCCAGCACCAGAGATGGAGACCAAAAGTGGATTACCACTTAAAGATTCTGACTCTGTGATTTTCAGTGAAGCAGAACAGGCAGAGGTTCATTTTAATACCCAGTTTCAGGTCTCGCTAAGACCTCACCCAGCTCCTCTCAGACCGCATGGCGTTATCAGGCAGGAGATGATGGTTTTCTTCTTTCAGTACAAAGAAGAATTAGGCTTTAGCTCCAAAAGTTGAAATGCAAACAAAAGTTCCTACTAAGTTAAAAAAAAAAGAACAGACATTCTGTATTAATACTAGTTTTCCTCGAACAGCCTGTGTTTTTATTGCTCATTGTAACACGCGTGTTGAAAGCACCATGTGTTCGTGAGTAAAGTGCACCCTCAGCGTTTTATTAGTTGTTTGTGGGCTCTTTGAATAAAACAATTAATTCTAATTTGCACGGATTGGGATGTTTATTGCATTTCACAAGGTTTGCATGCAGCCATACTGGTATGGACATAAATATACGTGCATGTGTTGGAGGCGGCGCGGGTCTTTTTATCTCATTGGAATTAGACCCTTAGCTCTCGTTCTTATCACTCTGCCTTGTTTGCTCAGGCCTTGCAATCTTCTGCCTCTCCAATGTGTTTAGAAAAAAAAGAGGCTTAACCCATTAGGTCTTGTCGTTCCTGCTTTATCCTGCATTCAGCCAATCGATGACGTTTGTGTGCCAGTTGGTCCTCCTTATCTTCCCCACTGTTGGAGAGCTTCCTGCCACCTTGCCCAGCAGGTGGTCTCTCTTTAGCCAATTAAGGTGTTATATGAGCCCTAATGCGCTTATTGTCCATTCCACTTGAGCTCCGAAGTCAGAATTCCCTCGTACAGGTAGGAAAAATCAACTGGAACTGGGTGGGAGATTATTCCCAACTTACACTTCTGATATCTGAGGAAGCTTTAAAGGTGCCTGTTGCAGTCTGAGGCATTGGTTCTTCATGTAAACAGCTTGTTTCTCAACTCCTTGAGAGGCTTTAGGATGGTTTCCCGAGCAGAAGATCTGAATGTTGGTTGTGAATGAATGCAGATAGTGACAAATGCACACTGATTTGCCTCTAAACTGCACCATCTGTTTGCAAATTCCAACATTTGTCTTGGAAGCTGGCTTTAAGACGTCCGAAAACCAAAGTGTACAAAGGCCTTGTTGGAAGTTCAAGTGAAACATTTGTTTGCATTTATAATTTATTATACTTATGTTGCAAGATGGCAGTAATTAATTAATGCATGAATGATGCAACGTTGCAGCTTTATTGATAGAAATATAAAGCATATCCGCATATAAAGCAGGAAATAAACAGCCTTTCATGAGATGGGATGAAAACCAGTTAGGATCAAACAGGTTTTTTTTCTACATTGTTTTTTGAATGAAGAATGCTCCCAAATGTCACTGAAACAGATGGTTGCTCATAAAAGAAAGTCACCACACGTCAGCCGTCGCAGCAGGGGTTACACCGGTCCTGTGATCTTTGGGGAAAGATGCGCAGCACTGACATGGAGAAAGACCTGTGCACTTCAGGATAAATGGCTAAAATTACCAGGAAGAGGCTACACATTTGTAACTTGAGCAGGAATTCACAAACGTGGCTGTAAAACTAAGGAAACAGTTTATCTTCATGTCCTCCTCATGAGTATTTCCTCATCTAGAAAGAGCCATTTTCCTCAATTACATAAATAAAGTGATTTACCTACTGGTGAAGGAAGAGCAGTGGTACAATTTCCTGGGTGTAAATCAGTTTCTAAAGCATTTTGACTGGCAAAAGAGCACAACCCACACCCGTTTGTTCCCTGCCCACAGTGGCTTGCCTTAAAATGAGTCATTTATTCAAAGGTTTTGTACAAATGCTGATAATTTACCTGATTAATATGGATTTTTCAGTCCTAGTTGCAGTGCGAAGTACATGCAGTAAGTTTTATTAAAATAATTCAGCTTGGGTCTTGTTTTTATTGCAAAGTTGTGGTCTGAGCACACACCTTATCACTTTAGCCAAGGCCTGGTATTTAATGTGTGAGAAGGAGATATTGAAGTAAACCCAAAAATAAAAAAAAAGAATTTCTTTGTTATGCACTAATAACGGCCCCTAATCCTGTTGTTAATCAGTACCCAGCTTTATGACTGAAATATAAAACAGTTGGTGCTTTGTCAGTACCAGTTTTGAGAAATGGTGGACCACAAAACTTAAAAAAAGAATATCAAAAGCAAACATGCAATGCTGGAAGCCTTTGCAAGCAAGTTTTCTGCAAGCACCAGTAACACTCTTCAAGTTAAAACAGAGTCAACATTTCTTGTACTTCTCACAACTCCAGTGCGTCGACACAAAAGCAGAAAAAAAACATTTTCCCTCTTTGATTCTTTCCTCTTTTTGCTGCCGCTGCGTGTATTTACTACCAGAAAATATGCAATAATGCTGAAGCTCTAGTTGGTATTCAGCTCAAATAAAAGCCTGACTCCATTCCAGCAGGTGCGCGCTCCCAATTTCCATCAAGCGCACGTGCAGAAAACCCGTTTACCTGTTGCACTGGTGCAACACGTTCATATCGGAGCTCAATCTCATGAGATTCTACAAAGAAATTCACGAGCATTGAGATATGCCTCCTAAATTGGAGAAGCGGGCAGAAACATGTTAGTGGCGCAATGGAATTTGCACCATCTAGCATGTAGGAAATCATGATGCTTGTGATCATCAGTGGCATGAAACAATGAGACCACTTCTGCTTCCCTCTGCACAGGAGGGCCTGGCTTAACACAGCAGCTTTTTTGTAATCACTTCTGTCTTTAGGATGACACATGTGGCACATGCAGAGAGAGATGTGTCACACACGGTCCTGGTCATGGTATAAGTATGATCTTAAGTATGATCAAGTGTTGGCTGGTGCATTTAAATGCATGGTGAATGAAACGGTTTGCTTCTTCTTCTTGCTACAATTCCTTCCAGATCCCTTTAGGTGAGATGCTTTAATCCTGCTCCCACTGCTGCTTTCTGCTCTGCGGATGTTCAGTTGTGCCTCCCTTGTGCTGAAAGAATGCAGCGAATCAAAATTGAGAACCTGTCGGCCGCTTCGCTGCATGCGCTGCCAGTTGTCACTTCCTTCACTCTCTGAAGACGCATACAAGTTTCACAGTGTTTCTTTGCACAGCACTTTTCTAACACAAGCAGCCATAGTGTGGTGTCATGTATTATTCCCTTGGGCAGCTGTCGGCTCTGGCTTGATGCTGCTACGTGCACTCCTAAAGCTTAGTGATGAGCTGCATGTGTGCTGATTTCTTATTCAATTCCGGGTCACAGGGAAGCGGGAGCCTATCCCAGTAATTAGCCGGTGAGAGGCCGGTACACCCCGGACGGGTCTCCAGTACATCACAGACCCGATTCCTTGTTACCTGAAGAAAAAGATTACCTGAATTTGCCCTTTACTCTTACTAACACTTACCATCTACTTATTTTATGGACTGCAGGGATAATTTGTCCCTGCAACCTGTGTTTACATGCTTTGTGATGCTTATCACAAACCAGAACGGCACTCTGTCATAAGCAGAGCGTAGATTTACAGCCCCTCTGTAACCCCAGCTGCATTTTCTGCTTTATCTACCACGATGGAAGCAGCTTTCCTCCATGTTTTTCTGCTGTGCCCATTTCCTTATGCAACTGTAGATTTCTGACATTGTGCTAATCTAATTTAATCTTCCTCATGAGTCAGACCTGTGTAATGCGATATATGCCGATTTGCAATAAAACAAACCCAAACATGGTTTAAAAAAAACACTTCCAGTGTGTAGAAACAGTGGTAACAAGGATGATTCTGGGTGTTGCCTTGTTCCACATTATGTATTCATGACTATATAAACATGAAGTATGTAAAATAGTACATTTTCCTGTAAAATGAGGCGCAGCGTTGTTATGATTTAATTTGTTCATGTTAGAAAAGCTGGGATTTAAAGGGTAAGGCTTGTTCATCATTCTCCAGTGCGCTTAACGCTACATGTTATTATGCCAGCGTAGCTGTGAAACTGCTGTAAGATTTAGTGTAATTCCAGTGAGCTGCAAGCAGGAAACACCCCCACCCCCCCTCCTGGGAGACAAATAATACCTGCATTGTAATGATGGGGTTTGTTGTGGGCAGCGAGTGCTGAGGTGGTCACTTTTAAGGCAGCGTGGCGTTAGGTAGTCGTACCTTTTGAAGAGGAGAATTACCTTGAAGGTGTGCTGACTCCGAGACTGCTTTTATTCAAGGACCGTCATGCATGTTGTCAGCTGTAAAGCCAGCAAACGTAAGCTTTCAAAAGAGGAAAGCATCTTTCTGGGATAAATCAATATTCCTACATCTCACTTTAATTAGTGACTTGGTAAAGAATGACATCGGGCGTGAACGTGGCAAAGCGATGCAAATCACAAAGTTTCACTGGCTTGTGAGATTTTAGGTTGATGGTTACCGGGGTCTGTCTCTTCGGGTATTAGTCAGCACAGCTGAGGGAGCGTTGAGTCTTCCAGTCACTTCCAGCTCCTGTCATGACTGGTACTCACGCATGTCCAGCACCTGCACTCAGATCTAGTTTCCCCACATGCTGGATAGGTGGTGTGCAGCTGTTATCGGTACCCGGCTGATCTGGAAGAGCCTCCCCAGACACATAATACTAAACATTTAATTTTTTGATCATGTAGTTGGAGATTACTCATATGGGATGTTTTGTGGTAGTATTTAACTTGAGGCAGCAGATGATGTTGATAGCAGAAAGTCAGCGCTTTCCTTATTGCAGAGTTGTTTGCATACCTGCGCCTGTTCTGTGGCAGGTGTTTAGGAGAAATATTACCACCTACACAACGTTGTAGAAAAACTCCCCGATATGTCGCTCAGAGAACTTTTTCACACGGGGATTTTTTTTGTGCTTTAAGGAACCTGAATCCAGGTTAATGGCGGTTTTTTTTTTATTGTTCTTCTTGTTGTTGAGCTGAAACATATTTTGATTCAAACCAGCCAGGTGAGGAAAGTGTCTGTTCTGCCTGTGATTTCACTTCCTCTTGTTGAGTTTTAAAACATTTTGTCCTGCGTGGGCAGCTTGACTGGTCGGATTCTGGTGTGAGTAATTCTGCAAATGCTGCACAACAGATATTATCTGAGACGTGTGTGTGTTTCAGGTTGAAATTAGCTTTTGTGTGTGTGATATTGAGCATTTTCTCCTCAGCCACTTCTTTTTTTTTTTTACTTCTTCTGCGTTGACGGGTCTTAGAGTCTTTGAGTTGTTGTAATTTGCTGCCAAACATTTACATCGGTTAAATGAGATTGTTGGTTTGTTATACATCTAAAAAAATGATTAATCAGGTTCCTTAAACGGCGGGCTGGATATTTTCTTACAGTATCACTTATTAACTTTATCTTTAAGGGTTGTTGCAAAAGTGGGAACTACCAGTAACAAAATTACACCATTACCCAAATGAGAATGCTTTTTTTTAATCTGCTTATCAGAGTGAATGAATTAAAGATGTTTAATCTTATTTCCTATTGAACATGCTTTGCTGAGGAGGAGATTGCTTGAACTGTTTCGGCACCACAGCAGGGAAAAGCTGTTAACTTTAACACAAGCTGCTGATGTTAACAGAGTAAAGGAGAGCCGTCTGACTCTGTGCTATTCTTTCTCTTCCTCAGGTCTTTGTAGTCTGCCAGCGAAGCCTTGAACTCCCACCTTCGCTGCTGCAGCCTGTGCTTCACTGAACACTGTACGACTCAGCTCTGCATTGGCTTTTGTTTCCCCTCGAACTGCAGAGAAAACCACTGAGACAAAAGAGAGGCTTCTGCCTTAAGACCTGCAAACAACCTGCATGTCCCAGAGCTTTTACCCAACCCCTTCCCTCCTCTTCCTCTTTGTACTCGCCCTCAAGGACCCACATTTTCACTTAATCACAGCCTTCAAACATTCAGACAGCTGTTGGCTGCTCCTTCCCAGGTGCAGTTGGTAATAGTTACTTTTTGGGGAAAGGTCTGCCCGTTACTACCCGATCGGCCCCCTGACCGGTGCTCCTTCAGTGGGGGAAGGAGGAGAAGGAAGGAAGGGCGCTGAACACTGTGCCGCTTTCCTCTGAGATGAAGCTGCAGGCCGTGATGGAGAACCTGCACAGGCAGCAGAGGGCCAAGCTGCTGATGGAGCAGCAGCTACAGCAGCAAGCAGCCGCTCAGCACACTCAGGTCCGTACCGGCGATGAGCCAATGGGGAGCCCGGTCCCCGAGGCGGAGCAGGCCCAGATCGCCGCTTTGGCGGCCATGCGTGCAGCGGCGGCTGGCCTGCAGAGGGTATCGGACAGTCCCATGTCGGAGCGCAGCAGTGGTGGTGACGAGGACCAGGATGATAATGACGAAGGGGAGGAGCAATACAAAGACATGATGGGGTCAGACGAAGAGGAGCAGATGTAAGTAGATTTGTTTGGGCAAGTTTTCTGAAAGTTGAATCCACATTTTTAAAACATTACTGTGCCTTTACCATGCGCAGCAAACAGAAATGGGACGAAGAGGACTTTGAAGGTGAGATGGAGGAAGACTTTGACGATGACCTGGCAGAGGAAGGTCTGCCGACGGGCCACGATGCTGTGGCCCCGGGGAAGGGTATCCTCCTGCTGCCTCACCGCCAGCTCCACCCCCATTCCCAGCTATTAAAGGTCCGTCCCAGCGTCGAGCAGGAGCCCCGCGTAGCCATCATGCCTCTTCACGCCACACACAGCCATCTGGGTGGACAGGATCACGGAGAATGGACCTATGAGGAGCAGTTCAGACAGGTAGATCGCTACACATGTGTCTATTATATTTTATTGTTGCACTTGACAAGGAGAAACAAGAGAAGAAGAACGTGGCCTCAAGGTCCATTAATTCTCCCTTATGTGTAAATGAGGACGTCTGTTTTACACGTACGTATGCGTATGTCGCCCCTGTCATGCTTCCATGCGTCTTTTCTGTTGCCATGGTTACGTTTGTTCATCCACTAGTGGGCAGTGCTGAGTTCAGAGGTCACTTCCCTATTTTGACACTCGTTGGTAGCTGTAGTTGTGAACACACACGCCCTCTCTTCAAACCCCCCCATGTTTACAATTGTTTATGTTGTTCTTAGCTTCTTAGCGTCATCCTCTTCTTTTGCTTTTTATTCGGCGTTTCTGTGTCGTCTTTGCTGGTTCATGTTAGTTACACGGCTAAACACTGCCCGTGCAGAGTTTTGCTCTGTTTTCTGTGTGAAGTGACGCATCAAACTGCTCGTCCGTATGCTTATTAGTCTTCTGCATCAAGCATGAACGGGAGACTTACCAGCTATACGCTTTACTGTGGTCATTGTGCTAGAACCATGCAAAATAAATTCCTAGAATAATCCGTATGGTCTAAAAGTTTACCGGCGAGCTACATATGTAACCCATGTTTCATACATTCGGCCTTTACACACTCCTCACGTCAAACCTGGTGGTGCTTTCTCAGCAGCGGTGCATGATGTAATCTGAGCAGGGTGGGAAGTTAAGCACCAGCCAGCAGTGAAACGGAGATAAAAGTTCAGGCTTTTCCGTTTGCATTTGCCACCTGGCATTGTGTCAGGGTCCTTCTGGGAAAACATCCCATGTGAAGAGACCACGTCTTTGTGGTGGATCTTCACGATGGGCATTAGCAGCATAGAAGTAAAAAAGGTTTCTTACGCCGTGAAGGCCTGGGAGCTGTGGAAGAGAGACTGAGGGGAGTGGTGGCGGCGGGGGGGGAGGGGTGACTTCGGGAGCATTTTAACAGCTTTAACATGCTGGAGTTTACGGTAAACATGCCAGTGGGCTGGATGTTATGAGGGAGGCCCTGGTGAAATAAGACGAGCTGTATACATGAAGAGACTTAAGACTGTCAACAGCTATGTTAAGATTGTCCAATAAAAAGCCAGGAACAAGAAAACCTGCTCACACTTGAGGTTTTAAACTCTTGACGTTAAAGTAGAATAGTTTTCTTACAATACTACTTACAGTTATATCACACTTCACTGTATAAGGAGGCAATTTGATGTAATTACAGATTTGCTTTATATATTTTCGCCTCTCTTTATAAATGATCCACTTCTGCATTGCAGTGTCGCTTTAGATGTGTGCGGCGAACACTGAAGCCCCATCGACATGTTGCACAACGCAAGCTGCTAATAAAATGCAGAGAAACATGGTCTGTTGCAATATTTCAAAACATATAACATGCACAACAGTTTGAGAAATAAGCTCTTTTTTTTAATCCTAGATGGATTACTTAACGCTGAGAGAATGGAGAACTGGTTAGGAATTTATAGATGTGAATTATTGACGCTCGCGGTTGTGTTGGAGGTAAATTATCTTTTGCCACATTGCACGCAGCTTACATGCGCTCCATTATCAAGTCTAACTATAGATTCTGTAATTCAAGGCCGATTTCTTGTAATTACAGAGCATATGGAATCTAACTTCCCTGCAGCCTCTTTACTGCGCTTCTCTAAATAGTCCACCCCCCTTCCTCTGTGAAGCCAACGACTGCCTTTAATTTGTTTTCATGTTTCAGGTATGAAAAACAGGCCCGTTTTATGGGGGTATGACAGTTAGCGGTGGATTTGATGCAGCTGACGGTTACATAATCAGGACAGCGAGCGTCTTGGCAGTTAAGAACGCTGTTACCTAATCTATCTTTGATTAAAACCCATATCAGACCTCCACAACATTAAGTTAATCATGGAGACATGGAAAAAGGGACGCTGCACCTATCACGATTTAAATCCAATCAGCTTAGCATGATGCAGTACAGGACAGAGCATTATCTGTCTACGAGTGTGTCGCAACCCATAATATTCATAACGCTGATAGATGAGAACATTATAAATACAAATGAGGCTATTTTTTTCCCTGTACATATGCAGTTATTCTCTGTTAAACTGAATCGCCCCCACAGTGGTTCTAACCGCACTCAAAATAAATTTCTGCTTACTATTTTCATTTGCTTCTTCTTTTTCATGTGACCCTCACATTTGTGGTTTCTACACATTATGTGAGGGTTATGACAGTTAAACGTATGCTTTACGGCTTATATAGTCAGTGCAAATCCTCCGCGTCCACTGTGCTTGCTCAGCAGCTTATAAACCGAGGGGGGAAAAAATGAAATTATAGGATTATTGGTAATTGTGGTAATCTGAGCACATTAAGTGTTCAGGGTGCAGATGCTCTAATCAAAAAAATTACATGCTTACCAAGGCTGCATGTGAGTAAATGCACCGCTTCAGCAAAACATTAAATATAATGCATGTGTGCAGCTCAGCAAGGGCTCCATCCAGACATCCCTGTCACCACTTAGCAGGAGAGTGAGAGAGACGGCTCAGGCTATAAATCAGGGCAGACAAAATATTGCTTTTGTCATCATGTGAAATTCAAGCGATTGATACTAAACGAGGCAAATGCTGAGCTTGAAAAGTCCATTTTTTTTATCAGTGCTGCATTTATCAGTATGGACTGCATATCTATCTTATCCAGAAAGAGTCAGAAATCTCTCCTTTCAGGCAGCGTTCAGGCTCGTGTCAGCTCTGCAGAGGCCTTAGCGTCATGTTCTGATTCACATGCATTAAGCGCTCAGGCCTCTCTATGCTTGGGTGTGTTATTTTTGTTTGGTTTTATTTAAATTGCATCCAACATGTGACCGTAATTGGTTAATGCCTGCAGAGGGGGTGAAAAGACAAAGTGATGACGGCTCCTACGTTTTTAGACTTCTGAACTTTTTTTATCTGCTGCATGAATTTTTCTGTGCGCCTCCGAAGGGATTGCCCAACTTCTGTCCAGATGTTAATGTCTGCGTCCACAGATTCCTCTTTAGGTTGCACAGATGGCCTTTAATTTAAGATATTATTCCCTTGTTTTACAACCATTGCCTCCAGTAGCAGTCGTATGTTTTTGCCATTCAGGATTTTACATGTAAAAGATGAACTTGGGTTTAATTGAATAACACCCAGAGCTCCAAGACTTTACAAAGCTCTCATGCTTGTAAACTTAAGCCAAAGAGTGGAGTCGTTTTGTCACAACTATCTGTCCAGAACACATGCTGGGAAGTTTTTATTGCACTTAGAACAATGTAAGAACTTTTTGTCCACTCAACCACCGTTATCTTTGGTGCAACATGCCTCCTTGCTTGGTGTAGCATGGACAAAGCTCAGGTCCATGCCTTCTATTACACTTTGTTCACATTTGTGTGTGTGTGGAAGGAGGAGGGGGAGCTTGTTTACTTATCAGAGACTTCCTGCCAACATGGAAACCACACTTTTGTTCTCATGGGGCTATGGTTAAGTTTAGGATTAGTGCTGGTGAGTTAGGCATTCAGCCCTAATGGTTAAATTTAGGGAAAGGAGCTCGGAAATGTACTCTGTCAATGGAAAATCCCCGTGGCCAATACAAACCAGACATGTTTGAGTGTGTACGGTGGGGGTGGTAGTATTGGTTGAGCTTAAACCGAAGCACTAATCGTAATGGTTCCCCTCTAACATTCACACATCGGTTTCTCAACCTGGCTTTTGTGATAGTTTCATTGTCTGTCTGAAGCCTGAGGCAGGATGTCAACTAAAAGCAACTTATTTCAGGGTTTGTCGGCTCATAGGTCACCGTGTTTTGGACACAGACTGCATCTGACCAGATAAGATGTTTTGGTGCTCTCAATATAGTGTTTCATTTACAAGACAATAATATAGCAAAAACAAACCATATTTTTTTTACTCTTTTACTTTTTTAGTGTCATTTTTAGTATAAAAAAAAAGACTTACACAAGTTCTTGTAAGTTTAAGTGTTTTAAAGGGGACGGAGAGGAAAGGGTTAAGACGATGCAGTTTATTTTGGGCAGGTGGGTGGAGGCTGTTGGAATGTGCCTGATGGAGGGTGATAATGTGGCCACTAGGAACCTCAGCAGAAACTTTGCATGCCTCTATCAGTTTGGAGCAGTAAGAGTCCGTCCAACTGAAAACTGTCCTTTTTCTCCTGTCGTCATGTTTGCTGCATAACGTTGCATAAAGTTTTACGACGGGGATGACGTTGTTTGCTTCCACGCCACAGGATAAATTTTAGACGTGTAAATCTAACATTTAAAGAAGAAAACTTGCAACACGAGTTTAGCAAACGGATCTAGTTATGTAGGAGAGGCTCAAAACTCATTTGTTTGTTGCAAAAGAGACATAGACACAAGCCCGGACTTTCATTGAGCTTTGCCCCAGGCTGAGTGTGGCAAAGACGTATCAGCAAAGCCCAACCTGCATTCCTGGTGGATCACCCAGCCACCTTCCTCCTCTCGCTCCACTTTCAGCTAAAAGGTCAGACTAAATCAAGCCAAGAAGTGCTGTCTGGTCAGATGTCTGATTACTCTGTGGTTTTAAGTGAATTAATCAAAATATTCAAGGCGCCTTGCCAGCTGCATCATATCTGGTTGTCGCAGAGTGCAGCAGAATTAAATAAAGGATAAGGCTTTATACAGATATCAAATTATGCCAGCGTTGTTGGATTAAATTGTAAATTAAACTGATTTGCGTGTCTGGTGGGGTTATTTCCGTGATATCAGTGTGATACCGACGTAGCCTCCCTCCACGCATATCTCTGCCTCATGAAACATCACTATCTGTGTCTTAACAAATTCATTTCCAAGAAATACTGACACTGCTATTAAAGTTCAGAAGCTTATAGCTAATAAGCTTGCATCCATCTGCTCCCATTAGCCCCCAGTAATATGCTAGGAATGTTTAGCTGTGCCTGTGCTACACAGCTAATCAAAAGATGTGTTTAAAGTTTAATAAATCTTATATTTATTATCCTAAAATTAGCAAGAAATATAAATAATTTATATAAAAATATCTCTGTTGATATTAACTAAGAGTCATTGCTTCAGCTATGTTAGCTTAACTAGCTAGCTAGTTTTATAAATGCAATAAACAAGCAATATAATACATTTAATTTAATTTTTAATTAAGTTTGCTTATTCTATTAGTATTTCTACAAGAAATAAAAACAGACTTTATTTGCTTAATTTGAACATTTACAATGACAACGTCTCATTGTGTGATCTCTAAAGCGCTGTGGTGAAGCCATGACTGAATTCCATTGCTGCTTTTTATAAACAAAATCTTTATCAGGACAGAAATTGTCCAGAGGCCACGCGGAGTCTTTGATGTCTCCTCGCGGAGTCTTTGATGTCTCCTCTTCTGCGTCCTCTGTCTGCTTTAAACACCAGCAGCTGGACAGATGGAGCCCAGATGGACAGTAAAGTAGGGATGTCTTTAAAAATTCATGGCACTCACCATGATCAGTTTGAATGGAGGGAGGGGGGTGGCATTAAACATTAAATTGCTCACACACACACACACACACACACACACACACACACACACACCGACCGAGCAGGAATAGGGGGAGGGGGCTGTTAGTGACTACAGGAAGCGTAGCTGGAATAAGACCCAATTGGGAGCGACACTTATTGGGATTGCCCATCAGGTTTCTGCTGATACAGCTGTCTGATAAGTGCTCGTTGCGTTTATATTCCACAATAAGAAAACCTTTTGATACGTTTTGTGGCCATGTTTGAATAAATCAAGACTTTTTATTTCTTTTGTTGGCATTTTGAAACCAAAACCAGTTGTGATATAAACATAATGGATAATGCATGATCAGCACTTCCCTCCCTTCAATCTCCTGTCGCTTCTTTCTGCCGATATCCCCAAAAGGTTTGTATTTAAGGTGTATTTGTGTCTTATTTAAGGTTAAACCAAATACCACCTCTGACCCTTGGATTCCCAAATCCACTGCTATTCTTCATATGAATGAATAATGGATATGTTTCAATGTTTCACACATGTTTGAGTTTGCTGTGTCCATTAAATCTGGAGCAGCAATGTGTTTTAACCGTCATAAAGCACACGAGCTGAAATTGCAGAGTTATGTGCATCATCATCGTCCCTGCAGACCCTTACTCGTGTCTACAGGGCTGCAGGAATCAGCACTCGAGTCATTATGTCATGCCTGCAGAAACCTCTGCTCGCAACAGTCTGCGCTCAGTAAAACAGCAATACGAGGTTAAAGGGCGCTTGGTTGTATCGTAAAAGGGCAGAGCTAGCATGGGAAGATCTGTGAATGTCTTCCTGTTGAGAGGAAGGGGTAGGTGTGACGGAGGCAACAGGAAAAAGTCTGTCTGTTGGCATCGGGTTTTGAACAGCTGCCAAGTAGAGCGTGTAGTAAATGCTCATTTTGACTGTGGAGCACCGCAGAGCAGTTGAATCATGTCCAACTCCTCGCGCGGTGCATGGAGCTGATGTCAGAAACTGTACAGCCATGGGGATTCTGGAAATTGGCAGGCACTCAATACGGAGCTGGAGAGGGTGGGGGGGGACTGGAGCAGGAATGTAAACAAAGATTGTGTAAAGGCTGAGGTTGGCTCTTTCATCCTGTCTCTTTATTTGGCTCTTTTTTATAGATTGTATTACATTTGTTAAGAAAGGTTGCCTCCATGTTTTCTCCTTTTGAGCGTCTCTCTGACTTTAAAGCCTTCAGAAAAATAAAGAAATGACGTATTGTCCAGAGCCTCTCAAATGCCACACATATCTCCATGGCTTTTTTTGCACCATTGTGTGAGAATCTCATTTGGATGTGTCTTTTCTTTTCAAAGGAAACCATAAGAGCGCTGCTAAATCTATTTCTTTCTCTTTGTCCTCGTTAAAAGCATTCTTAACTGCAGCCTTGTGGCTTTGTATAAGCACAGATATAGATGAGCAAGGAACGGCTCGAGTTGTCAATAAACAAAGCCCTGGCTGACATCTCCTCATACAGGGACTCGGCGGTAGGCATTTAACGCAACAAAGGCTGTGCATTTTTGCACTTCTCCCTTCATATTCATCTGGAAATGTGTCGAGTGCTGAGAGCTTTCAATCTTGGACGAATCAATGAAGAAATCGGTCAAACACAGATAAAGGTATTTGGCAGCACACTTTCAAGGTCTGAAATGCTCTTTGTCCCGGTGTTGGTGAAACTGGACTCGGAAGAAGTGGAAAAATAGATCTGCGTGTTTTGAAATTGACCCGGAATAGTCGATAAGTCGGCCGCAGCGCGCAGCGGGACGCCTCTTTCTGCATTAATAAAGGCTCTAACAGCGCTTTGACCCACATTTGTGACTAATTTCTCACTTTCAACAACCGACTCTTCCCCCTCTTGTCTGTACCATAATAATTTCATAATTGTGTGGGTTTCTCAGGAAGTCTAGGTTGCCACGCTGTAACCACTGTAGATTCATTGTAGTCAAAATCGATTTCACTGATGGGAAATTATAAGAGCAGAAACATAAAGGATGCTTCAGTCATTTATAATGACGTTAATCGTGGCATGTACCACTTTCAGGTTGCGGTATAATTGATGAGAAATTAGCCATCATTGACATTAAACCTTTGTTTTATTTATAGTACAGAGCATGTGGTGAAGAATCCGTGTCATGTTAAATGACACATGTATACACTACACGTTTAGCTGCTATTGGACAAACAAGAGCTTGCTTGGTTCCAAACATGGATGTAATGTGCGTGTATGATCTGTAAATATATTTAAAGAGGAAGGTGGGCCGCAGCTACGTGAAAGAGACAAACCCAGGGGGTTTCTTTAGGTCAGATTTCTGCTCATCCGCAAATGGACGAGAACGGGTTCGGCCACGTGGCCACTACATCCCAGTCTCTGAAGAGCCACCCGGATGGCTATGGGTGGGTTAGGTATGTTTTTAAAGTCGCTGTTAACCATTAAACCCGTTGCCCTGTCCATCCATCACTCTGATTGGCAGCACAGCCACCCAACCATGAGCGCTTTCCCCCTTCACTGTAAGGTGATCCATACTGAGGAGCAGCAGCGTAGCAGAATGGCCATTTTTAGTCCTGCCACTCTTGTTTGTATAAAAGTGCATTTAGAAACGCTAGTCTGCTATCTCTGCCTCCATCTGTCTGCATTTAAACTTATGTTATCACGGCATCTGCTCTGGCGCTAAATAAATACCTTCAGCTCTTTACACAGACTCTCATTAGATGATTATCTAGCTCAGACATTTTGTCCTTTTAGGTGAAGGTTGCTTTGTTAGATTAGTGTCTTTATATAAAGTGAAACAACCTTGAAAATCTCTTTAATCAAATAGACGATGCTGTGTGTGGCATCACACGTCGCTTTGTGATCTCAAATCGCTGCAACACCCACTTCCCCTCCTTCTCTGTCTGTTCGGCTTTGCCTCGCCCAATTTGGACATCCATCATCATGATCCCACTCATTAGCAGTGCAGTTAGAACATACATCAGACTCTGGAGAGCCCTGGGAAAACTCGCTGCTATTTCTGATTCTTATCCAAATCCCCGAGCCCTGGCAGCTGACCCACCAGTAGCAGCCAGGAGTGCATGGCATTTTTGCATAGTGCTCATTCAGGTTTAATACCCATGTGATCATCAACTGATTTTTTTTTTTTCCACGTCAGCAGAGGATACCGTGTATCCAGTAATCCCAGCATAAAAAAGATCCTTTGGCATAATAAAGATAACACGTCCTCAATCTGTGACATGATCTTTGAAATTCTAGAGATACTTCAAACATATACGCCGTTTATGATAAAAATCTATTTCACGTTACGCTTTTGGCTGCAAATCAGGTGAAAAGCAACGCGGTAAACGCGCCGAACCAGGTTGGAATTCAGTTTGGTAGCTCATTACCCTAATCAAAGTTCCCCAGCCCTTTTACATCCAGTCCGTTTATTATTAACCCCGAAACAATGATGGCAGCTGTGTTTTTATGAATCATTGCAGCGTGGTTTAGTGCCACAGTTGGCACATTCAAACATGTGGTTTTATACAACAGCTATGCAAACGGCATCTGTTTCGTTCTTGCTTTCTTTTCCAAACACCGCTTATCTTTCTGTACCTGTCCTGTCATTTTTTGGCTTGAATGTGACTTGTGCAGATCAAGCCGCATCAGTTAGCCGGTCTGCGTTTGTGACCGCGAGTTGCATTCACGAGGTCAGCCGGTCAGTCGGGATTATGATGTGTGCGATCCTGCCCGTCGATAAAGCAGTGTTCGGAGCCTCGGCTGTGGCTGTTAATTGTCTGCTGGTGGGGGGGGATGGGGGGATAGGCAGGCCTGAGAGCAGAAGAGACAGAGATGGCTTCATTAAGCGTGTCGGTTTATGGA
>JBAMHV010000015.1:4797287-4808509 GCA_037177535.1 Pseudomugil gertrudae
GGGGGGGGATGGGGGGATAGGCAGGCCTGAGAGCAGAAGAGACAGAGATGGCTTCATTAAGCGTGTCGGTTTATGGAAACATGTCGGTGCAGTTTCTGTCACCTGACTGCATTTATAATGCTCCAGTCTGAGGTGGAACGTAAAGAGTGGAGACGAATGTCCACCGTTTTATTACGGCTCAACAAACACATGCAGAATACACGAATTAGTTTTCACGTCTTCTCTGGATGCAAACATGCAACATGGTGCGTGTGATGCAGTGATGGCACCAGTAGTGATGAACAGGTTTGAGGAATCATCGTATAATGAAGCCACATTACCCTAACTGTCTACTGACAGTCTTCATTTAAAATAAAGAAGATAAATAAGTGCTTTTTGCTAGAGAAGGGTGTGTACAACGACTTATTTGTTGGCTTGCATTCCTACACCTACACTTAAGTTTATTTTGTGTCTCCAGATTTCTTCCTCTCTTTTTTTTTTCCTAAACTCGGCGTGAGCATCTATGAAATGTGTGAATTTCCACATGAAGCATCGGAGTGTGTAGCTTTGTCTTTATCGCATGATAAGCAGTGGTAGCCATCGTCTGAATAAACAAAGAAACAGGCACAGACAGTCAAATTCTGGCCACAGCAGGCACAGATGTCCCAGTTCCGCTCACATTGTTTGATTAGCAGCTGATCGCTGGAAAATAGGATGCAAAACAGATTCAGGGCTTTAAAAAGAAAAACATTCAGGAGTGACTTTTATTTTATTGTTATTGCCGAGCAGAACAAAGAGATGAAGTAATCGCAGTGTGCTATTCATACCTATTTCCCACCATTTCCTTATCAAGTTAGAAGCCTTTTCAGTCTGTTAGTAATGACTGCAGTGGGACAGAGATGACTTGAAGACAAAGGCAGTGTAATATTTGCACACAGGATTTCACTTCTCTGGTTCTTTCTCAGCAAAACCTGTAAGCTGATTATCTTGATATGAAAAAGCTCAATAAAACCTTTGAGGATTCGGAGGCGAGGGAGGGGCGAGTTACTCCCAGTCTCCTCTTCTTCTTCTTATCTTTACTGCAACACATCGCGGCATGTGTTTTAGAGACCAGGCTCGGCTGGGCGGTGCGTATCGTCGCATTAAACCCCATCCTTTTGATAAGACGAGCCACGCGGCTGCCAAAAACACAAGCTTCAGCAGCATTTTGGCTCCTGTCACCTCTCCGCTCGCTGTGATGATGGTAATCTGATAACGCCATCAATACTCGCAGTATGGCTTTCATCGCGGTAAAACTGAATTTCAGGTTTGCATGCAAGTCCAGACGGGGAAAACTTTCTGTACATAGAAGAAACTTTGTTGTTGCTGAGGCCAAAGGTCTGGGAAAAGGTCTGCCTTTCCATCTGGAAAACAAAACATTAACAAACATCCGTATAGCATGGAATTAGGCTGTCAGATGAGCTCATAATGAAAGCAGCTTTTAGTTTCATCCACGTTATCTGCTGATGTGACAAAGAGTCGAAACAACATCGTGTTTTCCTCGTTCTCAGCTCGTTCAGATTCACCTGTGGAAAACACCTGTCACTTTACTTTATAGGTAATTGCATTGGATCACGGTGTGAGGCTAGATGTTTACATCATGAAAACATGTTGTGAAGTGACCCGGTCGGCCTGTTTGCGTTGGACATTAATGATAGTTGTAAAAAGGAGCTTTTGCCTGGAACAATGCCGTGTTTGAATATGGCGGATCATGTGTTCCTGTGCCCCCTCTCAACCCTTTCCACTGCTCTCCTTTGGCTACAGGGAGTGGTCGTGTTTACATGTTAAGTTATTTTTCATGCCTCCAAACTAGCTCGGTGAGACGGTCTGCCTCTCGTCATCATCTAATTTTCCCATCACAGTTTAGCAGAGATAATCTGATGTAGTCATGCTTAAACATAACCTTAGGAGACAGCAGCATTTTTTTCATTCCAGTCAGACAAGGCAGTATAGAGCGAAAACAAGTTCACACTAATCGCTTTCATGAGAAAAGTCGACTGAAGGACTCTGATTAATGATATTGTGAAACTATCAGCATTGGGTAAAAGGCGACGTAGTCATTGTGTAACTGCTTTTACACAAATAAATATGATATAAAACTCACCTGGAGGAAAGAACATGGCTAAAGGTTATCATCTGGTGTTATTGAAGTGGTGTAATCACGTTTAGAATGTGTTTGTGAGCCGAACAAACAAAGTCTGGATCTTTCCAGAGACCCTGAATCATTAGAGATGCCCTGCGCGTAGCTTTACATGCAGGCAGCTCACCTCTCGTAAGAAGCCCGAGCAGAAAACCCCTTTTCAGATTAGCACAGTTTAGATGAACAAATGAAGTCATGCAACGCGTGACTCATGCACAAAAAGGTGAAAACAAAGCTACGGACATGATTTCTCTTTGTTTCTGTCTCTCTTATGCTTTGGGCTTACCTACTGGTCATGCACAGGTGTGCACATGCTTTTGTGTACAAGCTAGCCTCACCTGAAGGTGATAGGCAGGTGTAAGGCAGCATATAGCTGATACCCTGCTTGTCTTAGTTTTGGTTTTTGGTTGCAAAGGACCTATTGTGTGCTATATGATACTAGTGCCAGCAAGACTGACTTCCATTTGCATTAATGGTTGAGCAACCCCCCCTCCCTCCTTCCCATCATACTAAACACATTCTGTTACCTATAGTCACTGCCGCTTGCCTTTGAGGCTGCAAAGGCTGCTCTTTGATTACTGATTATTTGCACTATAAGGCCTGTTTACAATTTATCTGCAGACAGTCTGTCGCTGACCTACATACGCATACGGCTAAGAAACTATCAGACAACTGTCAAACACGTAATAATAATTTATCTGAAGTTGTGAAATCTTGAAGTCTCACTTTTGGAGGACTTACGCAGCCAGCGTTCAGAAAGCTTTGATAAATTTGCCTTCATGCACAAAGCAAAACACCAACGAGCTGATTATTCTCTCAAATTCTTACAAAATTCTACGTTTTAGTGAAATTCAAAACCCTAAATGTTGTTTTTTTTCTTTTCTTCTCTGTTACAGAGGATTCGGTCAAGGGGTGTGAACCCTGTGTTACCAGTTGGCCCAGTTTCTTGTCGTTTATCTAGTTTCTTATTGTTCATCTGACTAGCAGAGCTTTAATCCAGGAGGGGCCCCTGTCCCAGCGCACACTATAGACATGAAAAACCTATAACGACCGCACCCGTGCGAGCCTGATAAAAGTCAGCGTGTATGTTGGTGGGTGGTTGTGGCAGCGGCAGGGAGTTATAATATATACAAGGATTAAATAGATGGAACGAGAGACAAGCGGAATGAGAGCGAAGCTGATGGAGTTGAGGGACAAATGGACAGACAGTGAAGAGTTGAGGGGGAAGGACAGAATAAACAGATTCAGAGAGGCCAATAAAATGGCAGGGGAAGGGCGGAAACACATTTACTGTGCATGAGAGAGACTCACAAGCTATATAGTTAAGGGTGTGGTGTGGTAGTGGTCTTGCCAGTTTGACAGGATCAGCATTGGCGTCTTTCACTCAACCACATCTCCACGTATCCCACTCTGGTTATCTCAGTTCTGCAGCAGCTCCTTTGCACCGAAGCCCTCCTGTCCACAAATGTCCTCAGCCAGTTCTGTCCATCATGCAACTCCCCTCCAAGCCGCACACTGATACGTTTAAAATGATATATTGCATGAAGAGTGACTTGTGCAGCTGCTGGGCGCACCCAGTTCAGAGTTTCTTACATTTACATTGACTTCTTGATTTATATTTCCCTGTAATCGCGTATTTCTTTTACCTGTAAGGCGGCACGGGCTTGTCGGCCTATGAAGTCACAGCTAATTTAAGGATTTAAGTGCCATTTGTTCTAAATACATACTGTTCTTTAAGCAGTTATTATGACCTTTTATATAAGATGATTTAAATACAATAAAATAGGAGCCCTGTTAATATATCTCAGAGTGAGCATCAGTGATTTAAGGTAAGGTAAAAGACATTTATTTCCTTACTTTTTTAGACTTAATTATGCAGTTCTGTTTGACATAATTTCATGGTATTGAATGAACACACGGGTGCTTCAATATGCTGATGCGTCTAATGTCACCATATCTCGACCTCCATTGAGCTTCAGAATGACGGCAGATCTCTAGACCGGAAGAGTTGAGATCATTGTCACACGTTCATTGATACAAAGCAGGACAAGGTGCCTACATTTGTAAACACTGAGTGAGATTTTAAGTTAGATATGCGCAAGAACGACGGATACAGTCAGTAGCAACGTGTTACCACAGTTCACACGTCACTGCAGGCAAACCAGCTACTTCCGCCAGGCATGGGAACAGCGGCACTGAGCAACACACCACCTTTCAGTTCCAGTTATTAGTCATTAGGAAATGCTGTGAACAGCGAATCGTCACATGACCATCGCAGCTTTTATCGGTGGACAATAAAAGGATTTAGCTGAAATCTTGCATTATGCTCCGTAGAATACAACTCTGTGCTTTGTCGCTGCGTCTTGTGGGCCGAGGGAGTGGGACTGGATCACTCCCACCACACCACAAGGCAAATATTTATTAGTGTGATTAGGATGGAGAGACTGAAAGAGGGATTGGGAGCAAATAAAGCAACATGGGGGGATGGGAAGCAGGGGAGGGAGGGTAATTTCTAAGATTTATGGAGCGGCACTTCACGAAATGCATGCATCCTGTAATTAAAACTCCCCCTTGCCTCCAGCAGGCCTCTACATTAGCTGGCATGCCCCCACCGCAATGTTCACCTCAACCCTCTTCAGTCGTTTACCCCCCTCACACACACACACACACACACACCAGATAATAAGATCCTATGGCAGCTTGGCGTCACTAATGAGGGTTGAATGCCACAGAGAGGGACCGTCTTTAAGTGGAATGAAGCCACCGCTGCCACCATTTTTACTGAAAATGATGACATCGTCCAGTAAATTACAGTTTCTATTAATGTGCTACAATCAGTCTGTGTGCAGCATTTATGAGGTATGAAATACGGCTGGTTCTGTCAGGCTTTGCAGAGCTGTGCAGCAACATGGTGTGGGCTTATTTTCAGGGTGCTATGTCACACGGGGATGCAGATTTGTTTCTGATGCAGGGTTTGAATTGTTTTTATGTCCTGCAAGCAGCCCAGCGCATTTTATCCAGCCCATAAAACGAGAAGCTGTTTGCGTTGGTGTGCTGAGTTGCGTGATTTCCTGGTGTGATATCAAATGCTCTTAGATGAAGTGTGCAACATGAGGCGAAGCAGTGGTTTGGTTGCTAACCGTGGGCTGATGGCTGTTCAGTAATAATATGCTTGGTATTATTTTCTGTGGTTTTGTTTGTTGGTGCTCAGTTGCACATTGTGTTTCACAACCTGTTATTTTCAATAACACATAATGAAACTCGGTGACCTCACTCAGGCACTGTGCGATATTGCCGATGCTATTATGCATTATCAGGAGTCGTAGATGTAACTGTGTTGCCCATTTATTTTTTTTTCTTATTTTTTTTCTTATTTTTTCTTATTTTTTCTTATTTTTTCTTATCTTGTTATATTATATCTGTGTTGCCCATTTAAGTGTGATGATAGTAAAGTTGTTGCTTACACACACACCAGAGGGGGGAAATTTTAGCTTTGAGTGTCGTATAAATAGAAAGACCTTTACGAGATATTTCACTATCACAGTGAATGGAAAAAACAACCCCAGGCTCAATAGCCCCACTGTACTCCCCCGAGTGGGTGCCTCACTTTTACTGCTAACTTTCACTGAACTTTCCGGAGCCCGAGGCCCCGCCAGCAGCTGGACCCACATCAGGTTCTCATCAAGCCACAGTGGTCCACTACATTTCTCCTTTTCCCCCTCTGTCATCTCCTCTTATAGTCCAAAGCTGATTGATTCTCCAGGATAACCGGCCATGTCATCGTTTAGATTTTTATTTATGCTTCTTTGTTTTACAGGGGAAAAAAAAAGACGGACATCTTTGACGTTGGTTGTCATAGTGACTACGTCCTTTTCCGTCAGTGGCATCTTTGCATATTGACATGGATTTTCTGATCGCATTGATCTAATGCTGTATGAAAATGTGTGAAACACAACGGCATCGCTTAAATCCCATTTCTGTTTTCCGTCTCAACAGCTGTATGAACTGGACGGAGACCCAAAGAGAAAAGAGTTTCTAGATGACCTTTTCAGCTTCATGCAAAAAAGAGGTATGTAACTGCACGTGTGTATGTGTGTGTGTGTGTGTCTTTTTAAATCCCCAAACTCTGACTCCATGTATCACGTTAGCTCACTCATTAAGGTACACCCTATCCACTCCAACTCTTATCTTGTTATATTATATCTCGTCGCTTTATACCCAGCCGGTGCCATAAGCAGCTCCTGATAGCTGTATGGAGAGGATGATCACCATCCCCCTTCTCTCTCTTGACATATGACACAGCACCGTCTACTCATCTTTCACTTAGTTGGGTGGGGTCTTTATTCATTTCAGAGATGATTGCTTCATGGTCACACAGCAACTCATCGTTCCCAGGCTATAACTAGAAGGTACATGTTGTATTAATGCCTTGGGATGGATTGACTTACCCTCCCATCCTGCCCACAATTCAAACACTACGCACACGATCTGATCTGGGCAGCTCGTTCTGATGTGAAGGGAGCAGCAGATTCTTTGGACCTTGTTTTGATGGATGTCTCGTGGCCACGTGGCTGTTGGAGATAATTTTCTCTGAGGAAATCTTTCCGGTGTCACAGGTGGGCTCGGGGCTGGTGTTATCACATCAGGGGGCCACAACTGACACGGGAGGAAGCAGACATGTGCTCACAACTGTAAAAACTAGTACAGGATATTTACAGTGTCAGCCGCTGCCAGTGGGTGGGCCTGCCAAGTCTGCTCTGAGAATCTGAGAGTGCCATCTGTAGGCCATACTGATAACCGGCTCTAATGCCCTGTCAAAACAAGTATTACAAATGGATAGGGATTTCTCCTTAGGCATTTTGTCCTGTTTATTAAACCCTAATAAGCACAAATTCCAAACTACATCAGCAAACTAAATGCTGGTTTAAATGAAATATCCAACAGAAGTTGCACCTTATTATCCACATATTATTGAGCTGTCTCTCCTGCACCTGAACACCCAGAAATCGGTCTCATACCCAGTATTTGATAAACATTTAGTCGGACGTTATCACTACAGTTAAGCTCTGTTCAGCACAGAAATGGCCTCTATCATTTTATTTAGTTCCACTCATGTTTTCCATTTTTGGCTGTGTAAAATAACATCTTTCATCTCTTGACCTCTCCCCTCCGTGTGTGTGTGTTGTTGTAGGAACTCCTGTGAATCGTATTCCGATCATGGCCAAACAGGTTCTGGATCTGTACATGCTCTACAAGCTGGTGACAGAGAAGGGCGGCCTGGTGGAGGTCATCAACAAGAAACTGTGGAGGGAAATTACCAAGGGACTCAACCTGCCTACCTCAATCACCAGTGCAGCCTTCACTCTCCGCACACAGTCAGTACCCACCCACACACACACACACACCCACACACCCTCTTTCTTTGATTTGAATTTAAGCTAAAAGGTTACTTGGTTGCATTGTTGTGTTTGGCTTGTTTGGATTCACCCCGTTTGTTTCAACAAAGCTGCGTGGAACGCCTTCATTGGACGGATCTGTTAACCGTCGGCCCACAGGGATCAACGCGGGCCAAGTTTTGATAACATGATGTAGTTTTAACTGACAAAGCGATAATCCTTTAATCCTCAGTCTGTTTGGCTTTTCACAGATGTAGAAATGCAGGCGATCGAATGTCAACAGCTGCTTTGTTTTACAAATCAACCCCTGTGTGTGGAAGTAATTTCCTGTATCTGCTTCAGGATTCACTCAGTCCCAGTTAGCAAAAGATCAGATCAGATCTCCTCCTAATCTCTTCTTACAGGAAGGAGGCTTGTCTGCAAGTGGTAGACGATGATACGCTCATCTTGCCTTAAGACACACACCCACCACTGCTTATGTTAGGAAAACATTACAAATAAACCTGCTGTGTGTTTCAGATACATGAAGTACTTGTATCCGTATGAATGTGATAAGAGAGGACTGAGCAACCCCAATGAGCTTCAGGCAGCCATCGACAGTAATCGACGGGAGGGCCGTCGGCACAGCTTTGGCAGCTCCCTCTTCACGTACTCGCCAAACGGGACCCCCACGATGCTGTCGTCGCCCAAAGTCCCCACACCCGGCGTGGGCCTGACAGTAGGCTCCAATGGGGCTTCGCTGACCCCCATCCAGAAGATCAAGAAAGGTGGGAATTGTCCTTTTTTATAGGAAGTATTTGGAATTGATAGACTGTGAGCTGAATATACAGAAAGTTTCCCAGCATGCAGTGCAGAACAATATCTGTGACACCTCACACTGAAAATATTCCATTAGTTTGGAAGACACCTTTATGGGTTTGCTTTCAAAATATGCAACAATAACATATATTTAAATCCAATACGACTTGCCTACCTCATCATGCAATGAGTTTATTCATTAACTTACATAGTACATCCCTTTTTACTCCCTTTCTGACCAGAAGAGGAGGGAGGCCAGCCGCTGCCTGGGGTCAGCATGGCTCGCTTGCCACCGGGGGCCTTAGCGGGTCACTCGGTGGCTGCTGTACAGGCAGCAGCAGCCCAGGCAGCAATGGCGGCTCAGGTGGCAGCTCTGGAACAACTGAGGGACAAACTTGAGGCCGGCGAGCCGCCGGAGAAGAAGATGGCGCTGCCGGCCGAGGAGCACCACAGATTGCTGCAGAGAGCGCTGCAACACAACCTCCTGGCAATGACCGCTCAGATACCAATGAACATCCGGATCAACAACCAAGGTACTGAACAAAAAGGATTTTCAATCTCATCGACTGCAACTTGTTCCTAATATGTTAAAACGGAGACATTTTAGTACTTTATGAAAAATATTAATTCATTCTATGGTAATATGAATCTGATGGAAATCTGAAAGCAGCTGAAACACGGGCAACAAGAGGCTGGAAAAGTCGTTAGCACAAACTTAAATCTTCATAGAGGAGGAAGAGGAGGCTACATGATGCCATCTTCTCTGAATCAAGCATCCATAAATGCTGAAAAGTAGAAGATTTTAGAGCTACATCTGCTCCCATCTCAACATCTCATTGAGGGAAGGCAAGACTATGCTAACTGATATGCAACAGCAAGAGTCCAGATGTGGAACTGACCTGCCTGCGGTCCAGACCTTCCACCAATAGAGAACATCTGGAGCATCTTGAAACAAAAATTTGGCTGAATGTGTAAGATCACTGAGGAGCTAGAATCCTGCGTCAGACCAGAATAGAACAACACCTCCTAAAGCTCCAGAAACTGGTGTCCTCACTACCTGCAGCTTTACGGAGGGTTGTTAAAAGAAGCGGGAATGTTACATGATGCTAAAGGATGATGTGTTGCTGCCATCAAATTTAAAAAATGGGTTCATATTTTTCATGAAATGATGAAATTTCTCCTCTTCATCATTTAAAATGTTGCTTATATTCTATTAGTAATAAAATATGGTTCAAAATGTATTTTACTGATCAGTATTTGGTTTATTCTGCTATTTATTTTTTTGCAGACAAGTAATTAATCTAAAAGTATTCCCAGTTGCATCATTACAACAAAGTTAGTATGGGGGTTTTCTTTTTAACATGGTTATACGTGGTTCTGGATATCACACTGTACCTTTTCGTGACAGTTAACATCTTAAAACATTCTTGTTATGTCACCTCAAACCACAGCACCCAGTAGTAAGGAAGTAAGCCACAGAAAGCCTATATGTTGACCTGCTTAGCTTATAGAAGCAGAGCACATGCGTGTATAATATACATGTGCATTGTCTTGTGGGGATTCCCTTGTGCAAGAAGACGCTTTGATCTTATAGCAGGGTTTGTCTCAGTTATTGTTTATCTGATGGAGCATCAAAACGGTTTCTTGGTAAGTGATAACACACGTGAATTCGCAGAAATGTTCTGGACATTTTCTGAAGAATTCATTCACAATGAAACTCTGTACAGTGAGATTTTTTTTTTCACTCGTTTGGTTTTGACTTTTTTGAGAAATCTATCAAGTTTGGTCTGAGAAAAAAAAGCTAAACTTTGTTTTCCTGACAGATGGCAGACAAGACTCGGCTCTAAACCTCACCACCAACGGCACAAGCAGCATCAGTATGTCGGTGGAACTCAATGGAGTTGTGTACACTGGTGAGCGCATACATCATTATTCAGGTTACAGTGATAACCACCCTCTTCTTTCTTGATTAACACGCACTGATTGTTTAGAAAACTACTGAAAACGCTTTCATATCAAAATGTTTGTGTCAGGTTACTCAGAGCTAAACGCTACCTTTAGCTTAGCTTAGCATAAAGCCAGGTATTAGTAAAAGCTACACTACAAAAAGAAAAAATGGTAATATTTCTGTCAGCATCTTTTGAGTTTTATTAAAGAATATCTGCAATACGATGAAAACATTTGATTACAGTTTTAATTTTTATGATGGGAATCATAGTAATAAGCTCTGACCCCAGCTGTACAAATAAGGGATACTACGGAAGCCCAAAGCGGCCATGCTCAACTGTTATTCATGGAGATGTGAACCATTGATCCGATTAGTGTTTAAGATTCATTTATGGATTCAGAACGATCAGACTATTTGACCGGAACTTCTTTTAGGTGTCCGTTATTACTTTTTTCACCCATGGTCTGGGTGAGTACTTGATTCTAACTGGCTGCTAGGTGTCCGTTAAAAAGTGACCGTTCACAGTCGGATGGTTCACGCATCCGCGGCGCCCATTATTTACTGATAATTGGACACTTCATGGGCTGCACGGTGGCGCAGTTGGTTAGCTCTGTAGCCTCACAGCAAGAGGGTTTGCCAGTTCGAGCCTCGGTTGAGGCAGGGGTCGAACTGGGAATCTTTCTGTGAGGAGTTTGCATGTTCTCCCCGTGTTAGCGTGGGTTCTCTCAGTGTTAGCGTGGGTTCTCCCCTTGCTAGCGTGGGTTCTCTCCGTGTTAGTGTGGGTTCTCCCCTTGCTAGCGTGGGTTCTCTCCGTGTGAGCGTGGGTTCTCTCCGTGTTAGCGTGGGTTCTCTCCGTGTTAGCGTGGGTTCTCTCCGTGTGAGCGTGGGTTCTCTCCGTGTTAGCGTGGGTTCTCTCCGTGTT
>JBAMHV010000015.1:4808609-4825256 GCA_037177535.1 Pseudomugil gertrudae
CCCACAGTCCAAAGACATGCACCTTGGGGATAGGCTGATTGGAGACTCTAAATTGCCCATAGGAGTGTGTGTGTGTGGTTGTTTGGTCTGTGTGTGTTGGTTCTGTGATGGACCAGGAACAGCTCCAGCCCCTTTGTGACCCTGCATTTGAATAACTTGTTATCTTTTCTCCATATAAATGGTGCTGCTATCAGGAAAAAACCATGAGCACTCGGCCGCTCTCTGCTTCCGTAGTATACCTATGAATAAAGACGACATTAAAGTAGTGCACATTGTATTCTTATGCTAATTATTGGTCTTCTTTGTGTTTTTTGGCTGTATAGGCGTTCTTTTTGCTCAGGCAGCAGCAGGGTCAGCCTCATCTGGTGCATCTGCATCGTCCCTCTCCAACAAGCCTGTCAGCAGTCGTGTCGCTTCACAGCAGCAGCAGCACACACCTACCTCAACCTCCAGCAACCCGTTGTCTTAACAAACTCTGTCTTTCCACCGTTTTTTTTGTTTGTTTTTGTTTTGTTTTCTTTTTTTTTAATTACCACGCTAAGAAAAGCCAAAAAGCAACCTCATTTTCTATATTGTCTATGCCAAAAAAAGAAAAAGAAAAAAAGAGAACCATCAACAGTAGAGAAAGACAAACTGAAACTCAGTCACTTGAAGTACACTATCTCAGGTTTTCTCTCACAAACTCCTCTTTTGTTCTTCATCGCCAAAAGGATTTTGAAAAGAAATATCCCAACTGAGAGCCAGTATATGCTAAACTAATACGTATGCACAACCTGTGAATTATTTATTTCCGCATAAATGTACAGATTATTGGAGAACAACAGAGAAGGTAATAACTAGGAAGGCTAAAGCATTGTTTACACACACACAAACAGCTACTGACTGACAATGATGTTTTATCCTCCAGAGAAGAGACCTTTTTTTTATTTTAACGTTTCATTGTCATTATTATCATTATTGTTATTTTCTTTATTGTGTTTTATTGTTTAAATCTTTAACTATCCTCTCATTGCAGGAAAAAATCTATATATTTAGAATTCTATAAGAAAGAAGTATGAATATCCTCTATTTGTAATCAGAAAAGCTTTAAAGGTATGTGTTATTTCTTCAGGGCATATAACGATGTACGGTTGTGACCTCATTTCGTGGAAAACCAGATAACCTTATCCACACGGCGACCATTTTGGATCTCTGTGTGGGAGAACGAGTCTAATTTAGGTCTGCACTCTGGTTGTGTAATAAGATGCGCGTCATATCAACGCCACAGGGTGTCCTGTGAATCTGAAGGATCTACAAGGATCTTGTAATCTCCTCTTTTGTTTGCATTTGGTGCATTTTAGAGCTCAGCCAGACTTCTCGAGGGCTTCTGCAAAAGGCTCTTTGATTCGTCCTGCTTGTTCTTCCAGTGAGAGCTGGCTCGTTTTGATCAAAAATCCACTCCTGTTTGTTGACATAAGGCCAGTTTGAGATGTATCTATGCCAATCACGCAGGTAGTTTGAGTCTTAGTGTTCAGAATAGCTCTCTGTAAGAGCGTGCTCAGTTGGAAAATGAGTAAAAACACATCGTTTAGCTTTCGTACTTAAAAGAGAATAACACAGATTTTCATGATTGTTCTCAGGTGTCTCTGCTTTGTAAAATCTCCCACTGTCTGCTTTTACACTGGACAGAGCAACGCTTTTCCACTTCTTTGTCTTCGAAACGATACATTTTTTTATCTTTACTCTGACTTGGCCTTCTTGTGGATTGACTCTCTTAAGGTCAGATGCATGCCTGTGTTGTATATGAAAGCTCTTCTGTCACAAATGAAATTATTTCCTGTCTTAAATTTGCAGAAGTTGAGTGTCTACATTAATGCAGAGACACTCGCACGGACAATCAGATGTCAGGAGACACAATCTGGGCCTCAGAAGAAACTTGACAGGGATTTCAGCTCATCTCTGGCTCTTTTTTTGTTTTGTTTTTTTGTATCATAGATGACAGATGCTTCTATTTTTTGTGTTCGGCTTTGTGTTTTGCATGACGTAGTGCTTCTTCTGATCCAAGTGCTTCTTATCCTGAGCTGCGATGTGGACAGGGTCTTATCGAGACCAGCTCAACACCTATCGAGGATATAGCAGAGAATGTCTTGTGATCCTTTGATTGTACAGCCGTTGTTTAATTGGGCCTTTTGAAAATACGAGCTGAGAGGTAATCAAAGCTGTGGCTGTGCGATTGCTCGTGTCCGTTTGATTCACGACCGAGGCACCACGACACTTCATAAGGAGTAGTGTCTCTGCATTTTGAAGCAGATCAATCATTCAGCTTTTTGAACTTTAACCTGTGTTACCTCTCTGGACTGTTGGCTGTTAAAGATTGTTACTCAACCCCCTTGCATCCCCTCCCTGTCTTCTCCCCAACCCCACAGCCATGCCAAGCAGCCTCATTCCTGCTGACGATAGGAAGTAAATCAGGCTTTGTACGTGGGTTCTGTTCTGAGGCCTTAACACAGCGTGAGATGGTTGGAGAGCCAGCAGTACCTCGGTCTAATCAGTTTTTACTGTTCAAGTCAAATATCACCAGATGGCTAGCGTGGCTTTGATTCTGTACTTGCTTCTCGGTGGGAAATTACCACCAGCTGCTCCACAAACACTGGGCACTTCTGAAGAGAAGCCCTCATGTCTTATTATCAAGTCAAATAAAATGGGAAAAGATCTAGAAAAGGATTAAATTACGATGGAAAAGGGGTTTGAAGAGCATATTTAGTCTGACTTTTGAAGAGTTTTCAGCGAGCAGTACGTACATAAACACTGCTGCTGAGCAGTGATTTGGACAAAGTTAAAGGAAAACAAATGGTGTGTTACTTTTTTTGCAACTTAGTTGTATTTCTGAAGAAATCTGTCATTTGTTTTAGATTATTTCTGAATTGTATTTATTTTGTTTGTGGTTTTCAAGAGTAGCGGAAACCACATGCATGTCAGTGGACTCAGAAACAGTCTGCACATCTTTGGGCTCATTTTGCTCCATCATATTTGGATATTTAGCACTTGTTTATATGCCAGATTTTGTAGCACTAAAACAGCTTTAGCACCAACTATCTTACCAGCTAGCGCTAGCATGCTAGACCTCTCTTTCCATGAGCTCTGCTTGTACTAACAGGATGAGCGTTTTTGTGTTAACGGTGGTGTTTACATGCCGTTCTTTCTACGTGGCTGGTACACTGTACACGTCTTGATTCCAACAAAAGCAAAGGAAATTTACAGAAACTCATTGGTGTTTTGTCTCCTCTTGGTGACCTCTGTGTAAGCAGATCATATGCATTCTCATGAGGAGGACGTTTGTCTGATGGCTTACACACGGCTCAGTATTTTTCCTCTTGCCGCTCTCTGGATTGTAGGTGTCGCCGTTGCTGGTAATGGCTGACAATCAAACAGAGGCACGATACAGCTGGATGCATGGGTTTGTGGGGGTGGACCACAGGAGAAAACTAAATTCAATCAATCCAGATCTAAAGGATCAACATTGCTTTTTCAGATTTGACCCTCTGACCTTTTGGCCCCCAAGGCAATATTCAAGCACCTGCCCCCATTCAGTGGATCCATGTTTATTGTATATCTATTGACTGCTTCTGTGAGATATTTGCATTTGAACAGCGGAGGTACTGCAGCTCTCTCCTCTCTCTGTGCACGGCAGCAATTTCAGGGAAGGTCAGAATGTTTTTAATTGCGTGGTAGCGACAATCAGGGGACATTAAGGCAGCACTGTATACCTTTAAACACTCAACATCCCTTCAACCACAACCAAGCCCTGTTTCTACCTCAAGGACTAAAGCTTTGGCAGATTGCTTTTCAGCAGCCACAACAGAATCCTGCTGTGGCCTTCGTTCATGCAGGAAAACCTCATCAAAATTATTCTGATGCATGTTCACAAAAACAATAAGAGATTGTAATAACCACAGACAATCAGATATCAGCTTAAATGTGACTCTTACCTTGAATCAATATCCATTGTAGCTATGCGAGGGGTGAAGGACTCTGTGGTAAGAGCACCCCCTAGTGGAAGGTTTTATTATGATGCACAATCAGTAAGTTGTTCCTAAATGGGAACACTGAAAGGTCAAAGAGCTTCAAAGATTACAATTACCTCAATAAAAGTATATTATTTACTCATATCCATGTATCTTTTCAGTGTTTCAAGGGTTTTATACCTGCTGTGGTGTAAAAGCCTCTGAATCAGCTTCAGATGGTCAAGAAACACTAATTTAATGCTCCCCAATGCAGATTTGCTGTCTTGTAGAGTCAGTAGCTCATTAAGGTATTAAATTTAAGTTTTTCAGGAAGACATTTTATTAAATGATTGATCAGGGATTCCTTTATCTTGCATCACAGGGAGCGTAGTTGTGATATATAAGTCGCAGTGTAGCAGGACCGGTCGAACTGTAGCATCTAGTGCGAAACCTGAGCAAATTCTGAGTTTTGAAAGGACAGATTTTGGTTCAGGCTGGTATTTCTTTCCTTTTTTTCACCACTGGACGAGACTCGTCCAGTGCTTTGCTGCAGAGCTGAACCTGTGCTGTGTGGTCTGCTTGTGTGATGCTGTTGTACAAACGAAAACATGTTGCTCATCTTAAGCCTTGACCAATTCAGCAACGAAACCCACACAAATCATCCCTCTCGCGCGATCGGCTTGTGCTCGCTTTGTCAAAGGTCATCACAACCCTTGAAATACTGCTGCTTCCTAATTCCATCGGATCTGTAGGTGAAAGTAACTTTTAGAAACCTTACTCGGTCCAGAGAGTCTGCTGTTCCCCACATTCAGCTGGATTCAGGGTTCAGGTGCATGTGGGTGCAGGGCTTTTGACTGGACTTCATCACTGACCTCTGTCAGGTGGACTGTGTGCAGGGAAAAATGATGGATTAGAAAATAACAAGATGCCTTCTGCTGTGACAATTGTATGAAATAACCTGTATTACTAAGATTCATTAAATAGATTCTTTCTGAAATATGGCTTTGTAGGGTTATGGATTATATCGTGTTTATATTGTTTGTTTTTTTTTTTTTGCTATTTCTTTGCTTTTTTTGGACATGCTTTAGCAATTGCAGCACACAGAGATTACTTCTAGAGCAGATTTATGAATACAGCGATGATGATGATGATAACGATTAAAAACAAAATGTGATTATTTTAGGGAAGCATGTGATGTGTGTGTCTGTGTGTGTGTGTGTGTGTGTGTGTGTGTGGGAGCTTCAGGTGTCTTTGAGTATCTTCAGAACAGAAACAAAGTGTGTCTCTTGTGTCTTACGACTTCTCAGGAAAATCTACCTCTACCTCCAGTTTATTGCATTTAACCCGGTGAGGGCTCAAGAGTCTGTTCAGCTGGAGGAGGGCACGAGGACGAGCACCAGGGTCTGAAACTAACTCTAGCGTGCCAGATTAGAAATGAACACTCATCTGCGATGATGCGCACGAGATGGAAGCATCATCTGCTGGATCAAAGCAAAAGCATCCTCAGAAATGGCCTGACTCGGATGTCGAGTTTCATTTCGAACACTATGATGGCTCCTTTTGTGCTTCCCTCTTGTGGCCGTTACACACCTGTAACACACCTGTAACACCCCTGCTGTTTGTTTGAGCACCGACAGCAGGGAACCTCCAGCTCAACAGCGAACTACTACCAGTACTACAAACCAGTACTGCTTCTTGTACCACTGTTCGTGCGGCAAGTGTGTTCTCGAGTTTTTCTGTCTGCTCTCGTAATGTGTGCTTCTTCCTCCTTTTTCTATAAATGATTACTTTTTTTTGATGAATGGGATGTTTCCCGGTAACCACAGCAACAGTGAAGTGGAAGCGGGCAATACAAATGTTTTGTTTTTTTAAAGGGTGAAGAGCAACTCTTGCCTATTTACTCAATATGTGTTTGTGTGAATACTTTCATTTGAAATCTGAAATAAATAAAATATCACTTTTCTTAAATGTCATCAGAGCTTTGGATGTTGTTTTTTTGCCTTATATGACCGCATACTGTGGCCATAAAATAACAACATGGGGATTTTTAGGGAGATGTCGGGCCTGGAAAAGCTCCTGGAATTGTTTTTCTTGTTGTATAAAGTATCATAGATTTGACAACATCAGCTGCTTCTGTGACCTTGTGTCCTGTGGATGTGGGCGTTTTCCTCCTGGATGGGACCACTCCATCAGAATGGAAATGTTTCCGTGTGGGATGAAGGGAGCACTCAGAAAAATGTTGTATTGATTTGCAGTGATCCTTTCATTTAAGAGAATAACCAATAAAACGGCTTCTATGGAGTAAACAAGCAACCTGATCCATCCACTCAGGGGTCAAGAGTTCATCTTTTTTTTTGTTTACTGATTTTTATTTTTATAATCAACATGAAGGAAGGATTAAATGTGCGTTAACAGGCTGATTTTATGTGTTTTTTAATGAAAAGGGAGAAGTATAAAAAAAAAACCTTTACATCACAATGACATAACAGGTTTTTAAAGTGTGTTATATTTATTTTCAAATCTTGTACAATTTTAGATCATAATTTTTTACATCTGAACAATTTATACTTGTGTTGTGTAGTCAAGCAGGGGTCAAATGTCTTCTATGAAAATATCTATAAATCTTTTACCCCACTCGTTTAAATGCTTTGTAAAGAGCGTAAAATTCTTCAATTCTTCTATTTCTAAATCACTTTCTCAGTTTATGGCTATTTTACTGATCCGTTGTTTAATAGTTTTCATGCTACTGTGATATTTTTAGTACATATTTGCACTCCTTTCATTCATTTACTTACTTGCCAAATGACAAAATATACCGAGATCTACTGTCACCTCTGGTAAAATGTATTTTATCCATAACTTTAAGTAAGCAGGGTAATTTACAGACTTATTTGTTGTTTAAATGAGCGCTTTTCTGCACTTAATTTGTCCAAATATGACCACCTTTTTGTAAACATGACGCTTCTATATTGACCTACTTATGTCCCGGTTCACGTGATCGCACGTGAACACGCTCTTGTTGAGGCTAAGCTCTACCGCACATGCGCAGATTTAAACACATTCTTTGGTTCGAGAAGTCGCGGGGATGAACAGGGTGGAGCTACATTTGCTAAACACAAACTGCTGGGGGAGGGTGGGCAAGCGAGGCATCCAAGAGGTTAGCAACACAGAGGTTTGCAGTTAGATGCTTATAAGAGCCATATGAGAATTAAAGATGAGACTAAGGTCTCAAAAAACAATTACCGCTTGTCCGGAGACACCGAAGACGAGCCGTCGACCGTCCATCAAAGAGACACCTAAACGAACTCGACTATCGGAATCGGTACCTGAAAGCTCACTTCTGGTCAAGGTACAACTGCAATATACTACCGGTATCTTTCATATTATTTGGTTCTAATAGCTTTGTTTCACACTGGTAAGCTATTTTAAGCTAAAGTAATTGCTTAGTTTTTCCGATGCTTTGCTGGTTGACACTGTTATGTGGTATCTGTTAGCTAGTGGCTAGCTAGCTTTTTAGCAGGCTGTGTGGCTAACTACCATTAGCTGCTGGTTTGTCGAGGCAGCAGCTGGAGGATTGGTGGCTTTGCCTTCCTGATTTGTTTTCAGTTCAAAAGCCATTTCCTACGGAAGTGTACTGGTAAATTAGTCCAACGTTTGGAAAAGGGTATGTCAAGTTAATACTGCGTTTAAACTAAATCTTCCTCCATAAAGTTCCGCTTTCTTAAAGACTGTTTTGGGAAACAGTGGTGTGACGTGACATTATACCACATGTTTTTATGATTACATTAATAGTGTGTATTGATGGTTACTTTGTGTGTGTGTATATATATCTATATATATATATATATATATATATATATATATATATAATCTGGGACATATTGTGACTGATTCACTGTCAGACGATGAGGTCATGTATCATCAATGTTGTACACAATGGCCAATGTCCTGTCAAGGAAGTTTGGTTTTTGTTCTGTTGGAGTGTAAGTGACTCTGTTTAGAGCTTTCTGTACTACACAGCACATCTGTGGGTGAACTTTAAACAAATCTAGCCTACAGAGACTGAAAGTGGCTTATAATGATGCTCTGAGGCTTCTGTTGAGAAAGCCCACATGGACTAGTGAACTGTTTGTGACTAACAGAGTGAATACACTACAAACACTTACAAAAGAAATTAAATGTATAAATTTATGTGTCGTCTGAATGCAACGGAAAATAGGGTTATTTTATTGTTGACAAATATTAAATGCAGTGAAATCCGCTATTTTTCTGTATTTTGTGGAGACACTGGTATAGTTGCTTGATGAGAGATTAGGGCTCTTTTTTATTGTTATTTTAGGCTTAAATTGAAACATATTGTCTATTTGTTTTTACCATGGACCACGAGTCTGCAATAAAGTCTATCATGATAATATTAAAAGTTCATTCTAAACACACTTCAAAATCTAAATATTAAAATCAACGTGATGTATTCAGTAGAGGAGGTACCACCAGGAGTTTTTCATTTTAAACAGTTTTACGGGTTTCTAAATGATTGAAATTTAAAGATCAAGAACAGTTTGCACTGCTCAGGATGAGATCAATAAAACAATATAGTTCATAAATGTTTTGTTTTCTTTACCTAAAACATAGTAGTGACATCACTCTTCAGATTTCCATCTGTTGGCTTTAGTTCCCTCTCCCCTTTTGTTAATTTCCATCTTTGTTCTATAAATAAACTAGAAATTAAATTAGTCAAAGTCTGCATTATATGGAGAAAAGTCTTTTTATATTAAAGACCAAAAAGTGTTGAATTAAAAGGCTTCACTTGGCTTTGCACATCTGTTTGTACTAGTAGGATTATGGATAGTAATTTGCACAAAACCAAAAAAAACAGCACTGAAGGGCCATGATCATGTTTTGTTAAATTAAGGAGTCATTGTTGCTATTTGGTCCATTTGTAGCAATGATGCATTGAAAACCTGCAGGATTGGGTCCGACACAGCTTTTAAATATGCCACCCATATGTGTGCATCAGGTTGATGTGCTGCCAGGATCACACCCCCGTGTGAGGTTGTGATATTTTCATCACTTCCTTTTGACTGGAGTTCATCTTTGGTGACTTGGTCGGGGTTGCGAACATTGATGCAGCTTTAAGGGATTAACGAGTCCAGCTGCATATGAGAGATGGTCCCAGTAAAGTAGGTCACCAGGTCGCATGCTTGCACACATGATGGTTTATACTACTGACGTTTACAAGGTTCGTTCACAGGTTTGACTTTGACTCTGTTTACACAAACACACTTTTTATTGTCCTTTTTCAGAGACAAGAGAGGAAAAAAGTATCTACTAAGCAATGTAACGTAAACTTCTGCCGTGTAGGGGGAAAACGCAAATAGGCTAGAAACCTTAGTCCAATTTAACCGAACCCTGCAGCGTTTACCGCCACGGTTCGGTTTGTGTTGTGTGAACTCTGACCTCAAACTCTGGTGTGCTCTCTGGTCCATCTTGGACCGCTATCAAGTGACCCCTAAAGCGGTTTACTTGTGGTGTGAACTGCATCCCCACACAGTCACAGAGATAAAGACACGGTTTTTATGTGAAATAATAAAAAGAACAGATAATATTCTGCATCTGGTTAAACAGCGAAATATTATTTAACATGGTCTTCATTTATTGCCACCATTTTATTTTGCACAGCTAATCAATAAAGTGTGCAACATGCGGCCACATAAATTAGATTGAAGTAATAATATAATTAAAGCGACCTCAATGACGGCTATGATCAGAGTATTTTCATCAGATATACAGAAAATGAAGTGATGGTTGGATATAAAATGCATCACACAGTGTTTCAGTTGTTCTTGCTGGAAGCCTCTGGACTGAGCAAATCACTTGCAGATGATGATCGGCTTTGAGCCGGTTCCGACTGTCCCGTGCTGTGCACCAGTAGGAACCGGGCCGTGCTGAAAACCAGCATCTTTCAAAGGGAACTAGCTGACAGGTCGGGGCTGCTCACTCCTTCCGAACCCAAATGGCAGAGGAACAGAGCTGTGCGCCACAGCCAGACATCCAGAGCGGGCCAAAGGGCAGGTGGAGGTACCTCGATGCCTGTAACACAGGTGCCTGACCTCAAACCCGTCCTGTCATGTTGGAACCAAATGCTGCGTCTAGAAGTGATGCAACACAAGAGCTGGAGGATTATATATTCACAAGGTTTTTTGGTTTTAGTGTCTGCAGGACGTCTTTTTTTCTCCCCAAATCCTGCACCAGCTCTTTAATGGTGCAGATTGTGTCCCTCTGCAAGGACACAGCTGCTAAGGGGCACGAGGCACTGTCACTGTCCTCACCATGTCTAACCACAGCTGTAGCACTGCAAGGACACACAGGAACTACAATGTTTTACCAGTAAACAAAATATTGTCCAAGATGTCTCCATTTGTGTGTATGTGTTGTTTTTATAATCTGAAACGAACATCATCCGGTGTCTCTGGTCCATTCTGTGGACGTGTCAATTTTCCTCGCCAGCTTCTTTTCTCTAGGGAGTGAGTAAACTTCCTTCATGGCGTGCACGCTGCTTTTTCCCTACTCTTTAATGTCTGACCGCTTGTTTCTGGAACTGTCCGGTTGTCTGATGAGACACGAGGACATCATCTGCTACCTGCTGACTCTCCTCTGCCTTTCTGGTACAGGTGATCTTTGCTACGCACCGTTTTATAAATAAGGCCTCAGGTCAGCATCAACAGGAAGAGCACACAATGCTCTAATATAAGCAATCACGGAACGGCTTTTGGTGCCACGTGACAATTTTTGGATCATGAGTTTGACCTTTTTATGAACGCAAACAGGACCAATTGCAGCAATGTATCACATTTGCTTTGAGTTGAATTAAAAAATGGACCTTTGTGGTGTGAACACGACCTTTGGCCTTGACACACGCTTGGCCTTTAGTGGGCAGTGAAACTTTGACACAGCCAGTGAAGCCTGTGCTCGATTAGCTCTCAGCTACAGGCAGCTTTGGGTTTGATAGGCGTAAGTAACGGGTAGGGAGGGTGGTAGATGACATGAGAGAATAATAATTGTCAAAAGAATCAGGTTTACACTGTGTCTGCACGATTTACTTTGCAGATTGTTGTTGTGTTTTTGTAATCACCTGAAAGATACATGTCTGGATCTGCTCGTCATTACTTCTCCCCAGGTGATCACCCGGCTCATGGTAAAGAAGCAGACCTTTACAGTTGTCGTCAAAACTTTGCAGTTTAATCCACCCAAAACTTTGCAGTTTTATCCACCCAAAACTTTGCAGTGCACATCAGAGGCTAGAACACAACCTCTCAGGGTTGTGGTGTAAACATGGTCTTTGTTTGTTTTGTTTTAATGGACTTTTGTGTCTTAATTACAACATAATGGCTTCTAAGGGTAGACTGCTTACTGTGGAGCTTTGAGAGATGATGTTTATTGCTGTTATATGAATTTGTGTTTAAAAATATTAACAGTAAAGAAAATATTAATGGTTTATGGACAGCAATTTAGCACTTTTTCTGTATTTCAGGGATATTTTTAAAACTTTTTTACACCCATGGACACCTGTGTTATTTTTTTTGTATTACTATTATTTAAGTCTTATTACTAGTCTATCATCTGTGAGATGTGTGAAACTGATGAAGCTTTTTACTCCACAGAGTGGAGAAACCATGGATAGAAACTCTGACGATGAAGTTCCCACAATAAGAAGGCGGCTTCGTTGCCGGCCCAGGAAGAGAGCCAGAGCTGTGGACGGCCAGGAGTCTGGTATGTTTGCAGTATCAGCAGACTACACATGAGCATAAATGACCATTTTTCCACTTGTATATCCTTTAATATAATTTCTTTTTTTCTCTTCTTTGACTGATGCTCTTCCTATGATCAAGATTTAACCTTCACGACTCCTCTCAGGCCCATAATAGGCCATGAGCGCATACTGTCAGAGATTGACGTGGCCTCTCCTCGTACCTCGACTGCCAGAAACATCTATTCTCCCATTGTGCGCTTCCTCACGCCCAGCAAAGAAAGTGAGTACGGCTTCTGTTGTTAAACTCTGAGCCTGTGGTTACGAGTGAAAGGAAGCCATAATTGATCCTATTTGCTTGTGAACATGACCGTTTTGGCAGCTTCTTTAGGAAGTAATTGTTCATCTGTCAGTTTGTTTTCATTTCCTTCAGCAATCATCCTATAAATAATCCTTCAGCCTCCATCACACGAGGTTTATTCCAACTCGACAGAGTTGAAAAGCTGGTTTGGCTGCAGGAATCTGAAAAATCTTGTTTGGTCTTCATACATATAAATGTGTGGAAGCTGGGCAATTAATAAAGAATAAATGGAAATGAACATTCGGAACCAATAATCAATCTTGCTCATGCAAATTATTTATATAATTTTTAAATTTCACTTTTAAAGTATATTTTTATAAATTGAATGATTGTTTCTTTTTATTCATTATCAGCTCTTTTATTAAAAACAACAAAACAAATTTCAGTATCTGATTCAGTCTAATAGGGTCTTTAAACTGAAGAACAGGTGCTGGTTTAACTCCAGTGCTTTCAAAAAACTGGTTTTGTTTTCCACCGAAAGAGCCTCATTGGTTCTGCGTCATTACACAACCTAAACATGTTTACGTACGTAATATCACAGCCTCCCCGCGTCACATACGAGTAACACTATAACAGCAACACTTACCGACTCCGGGTGTTGGAGCTTTCCACCACAGCATCGTCCACCATGCGCAGGAGGATTAACTCAACCATGACGGGAGTTCAGTACGCCGATGGTTCTGCGGCCGGTCACCAAAATCAGACTTCAGGATCTGAAAAATGTTCATTTATTGATCAGCTAATCAAAGCTTGGTTCGTAGCTGCAGCTGATTGAACACGGGCTCTGTCCGATTTGATCCGTTTATTTTATCACTGCAGACAACCGTAAAGGAAGGAAACACTGAGCTTCCTCCTTTGACCAATTCTGCTTGTTTTTAGTCCATTTCTTTGCTTTTATGAAGATGAGATGTTGGTTCATGTTTTATTGCTTTTATTTTGGCTAAGTAACCCCTCTCCCAGCTGCAGACACAAGCTGCGTGAACTGGTTCTCAACTCTGGCCCAGCACAGTGGTGCCTGGATAGAACCAGTTTTGAGAACCAGGAGCCGGTGGATAGGCGGTCAAAAGCATTTCAAAATGTAATAAATGTCTAATGCTTCAGATTTGCTTTGCTTGCAGCTAATTATTTGTTTATTTTCCATCCAGATCGGAAGTGTCCCGGAACAGGAAACAGGGTAATAATGAGCCCAGAACAAGGTGTGTTTGGTTATGGCTCCATTGACCTTCTGGCTGGAGATGAAGACGACTATGTATTTGATCCGTAAGTGCAAGTTTGACCCTTCATCCCACATATACCTGAAAAAATGCCACTGATGAAAGACACTCTCATAAAAAAACATAATTGTGGAAATGCTCGGGAACAGAAAATGAGATCTAAGTGTGCTTACATCCTGTTTTGGCAACATAAAAACTCATCTTTCTCTAATCTCATGAACAGTGTGCATAACTCCTTCATAACTTCAGGCTGTATTTCTTATGTTATTCCCAGATTTACCTTTATCAAGAACATCCCATCACAGTCCCAGCATTCCCGTCCCTGTCACAGAGATATTCCCCCTAAGACCAGAAGCACCCCAGAAGGAACGCTGGTGGTTGACCTGGTGAGTGAAATCGTCTCTGGCTTCCTGCTCAGATGATCCACCATGGATCATGAACTATGATGTAATAATCCTTATCCACACATTTCGTCCCCACCTTTCACGGTTGTGGTTGGTAAATAGTTGCTGGTAAAACCAGCAACAAAAAATGACAAACTTTCTTTGAAACGCCACAACTCTTTGGTTGTGTACCCAACATAATTCCAGTAGCTTCTGATATCTACACACAGGTTTGTGCTGATACACTGCACATTGTGTGTGTAACGGGGCTGATTTGTGAAGGACGTCTGGTACTAAAGACATGTGACGTGTCCAATAGAAATGTCTCCTTAAACAGGGTGTCCACAAAGTCTTTTTACAATAAAAAACAGTATTGGAGAGACAAGTGATGATTTGTTTTAGTCAATTTATTTCCATTTACCAAGTGCTTATCAAATTTGATTTGGTGTGTTTAAGGCACTTTTTTTTTTTGGGAGGTGTTTGTGTTTGATAGAACTTCTGCTGCTGCTCGAGAAAATGCACAAATTGGGATGCACACAGTCAACAAAACTAGAGGAATAGTTATGCATTCACCATCACATCCCTCAATTTGTGCTTGACACAAGCGTATGGAGACGGTCGGTGTTTGATAAAGGGAGGAAAACAGACACAGACCTAAATATCAGCTTCTCCTTTTGTTGTTTGCAGATATTATCTGTTTGTTTACTTATTTAGTTTGTTAAATTGTAAAGAGACTTTTTATAAACATACTAAATCTCAGTGGATGACTGTAGCCAGCAGTTGCGGTTGTAATTGATGGTAAGCTTTATCCGTTCTCGTACTTCAATGCAAAGTCTAAACTGTTGTTGGGCCACATTTAGCTTTGACTGCTGCAGCATCGTTTTATTAAAACATGAATTGTTACAGCATTAATTTCCACCCAGGGTTGATTTTTCTCCCAGATTTAGTTTATATTGTGTTCTCATAAATATTCTCAGTGGAGTTTGGTCTCTGCAAACTTCTTTTTATTTTTGTTTCTTTACATTAATAATGAAGGACCGGAAAGTTCCTGTGATTCAGGAGGGTGTAGGACACCCTATAATACTGGTATCATTAACCATGTAGTTGTAAAGCAACAAATTCATCTTGATGGGAAACAAAATACACTGCTGAACACTTAAATGTTAAAGACGTGATGTTTTTTATTCATGACAGTGGAATATGTATCGGCACGGAGGTCTGAATTCAGAATTATACTCCAAATAAAAATAGAAAGATGAGATCATAGGCCGACAAAATAAAATGTGTGTGAGAGAGACCCTCCAGCTTCTGGGTATGCTCCTGGTGATGATGATGATGATGGCTATTTCCTGAGGGTTCTCCTCCCAGATGTGGACCAGGACATCAGTTAACGTGTGGTACCAGATGTGTTGGATTGGATTCAGGTCTGGTGAACGGCCACGCCGTGTTTAACATCAATGCCTTCATCATGCTGCTGACACGCTTCAGCCACATGTGGCTTAAAGCGGGTCAGGCGTCGAACGGAACCGAGCTTATCGTCTCCCAGTGGGACTGGGTGTTCTCTTACAGACATCTTAAATCTACGCAGTTGTTTCATTCATAGATCAGTTAAAGCCAAGTTGTGTCTGTCAGTCTGTGAAACTGTGTCTTTAGGCAAAGATTGCTCCAGAGTTAAGTATTTAAAAAACTTTGTCACGTTTTGTTTGCTGTTATAAAGCAGTGGAGTCTTCACACAGATGAACATGGACTGGTGTGTGTGTGTGTGTGTTTCCAGGACGAGACGTTGGTGTTCAGCTCTCTGAATGTGATTGAAGAGGCAGATTACACCTTCAACACAACCTTCCAGGATCATCAGTACAAGGTGGGATTGTTGCCTCCTCTAAGATTCTGACACAGATGTAGCACGATGTGCACAACCTGCAGCTGTTTACAGATTTCTCTCTTTTCTTAAACAGGCCTACATGGTCCTGCGACCATATGTGAGGGAGTTTCTACAGTCTATGGCAAAAATATACGAGGTACGGTCACTGCTGCTTCTTTTTTATCACTTAGTCGGGTTAGTTTTTCATTGCTTTAGTTTTCTTTTACAGCTCTTTGTTTACACGTGTGCAAAGAAAGAATATGCGGAGAAGATCCTGGAGATCCTCGACCCTCAGAGAAAACTATTTCGGTATGTTTTCCAGCGAGCTGTTTGTGTTTTTATAAAAACACATTAACCACATTACCCTTTAATTTCATGCTTATGTTGTTTTTATTTTTTATTTCTAGACACCGTTTGTACCAGGATGATTGTGCCTGCGTTCTTGGACACTACATAAAAGATCTGAGCATCCTTGGGAGGGACCTCACAAAGATAGTGGTTCTGGACAACGCACCACATACATATCCATACCATGTAAGTTTTATTAATGTAACCTTTTATGGGAAATTTAATTTTCTCATAAAAAATGTTGCAACTTTTTTTTTTTTTTTGGTTGTTTGTCTACATTGATCCTCTGTAGAATAATTAAACAACTCATGTTTATGGTTGTTTCGCAGCTGATGAACACAATACCCATCAAGAGCTGGTCTGGAGAGCTGGAGGACAAGGAGTTGCAAAAGCTCATCCCTTATATGGAGAAACTGGCTGCCGCTGTAAGTTTGCTTCATAATAAAAGCATTTTCATACATAAACACCAGATTTTCAGGAGGACGTCGACACACTTTGGGCCGTTTCTTTCTCTGAAGCTGCTGTTCATACAAACACGTTGCAGCGGCCGGCCCCCTGCACCGTCTCGACTGGAAATGTGAGGGAGAAGGTGTAGACAGCTGTTCAGAGCACGCAGGAGGCTGCATGTGCTGCAGGGCTGTTTTCTTTAAAACATTGTGTTGTGTGCAGCATTTATTCTATTCTATTCTATTCTACAGGCATTTAGCAGATGCTTTTATCCAAAGCGACGTACATCAGAGAATAAAACAA
>JBAMHV010000015.1:4861405-4885186 GCA_037177535.1 Pseudomugil gertrudae
GGTGGTTAGGCTGGGTCACCACTCCTCATCTCCACTCACACTAAACACAGGATCCCCTCAGGGCTGTGTGCTCAGCCTCGTGCTGTACTCACTGTACACACATGACTGTGAGGCCACCTCAGACTCAAATGTCATCATAAAGTTTGCTGACAACACAGCCATTGTAGGACTGATCTCCAACAACGACGAGACTGCCTAGGGAGGTCTCCCACCTGGAGGTGTGGTGCCAGGAGAAATTTGCAGTTTCTTTGTGCTGGATTTTGGGAAATAAGCATATTATCTTGAAAACAGCTGTCAGACATAAAGTCAGTACTGTACATTTGCTTCACTGACACATCAGTATATTCTCATTCCACATGTTTATTGTTCTGAAGAAGCTCATATTTTGTGTTTATATTCATCCTTGTTTCTTGCTTTAAACAATTTATATTACCTCATATTATTATTTATCATTTCAGCCTGATACAAAGCGTGAAAAATCATCCTTCCAATATAAATAAAGCATTTAAAGAAAAGACTCAGCATGTACACTTATTTATTTACACTTATATATTAGCCACTGTGGTTCAGTTTTATGATTTACAGATTCTCATTTATGTTAATTTAACTCTACATTTAAATAAGTTTCCATGCATTTAAATACCAGGCAGCATAAATACTGGTTACATCTGAATTAGTTTAAATATAAAGATTAAGGACATAATTAGACATTTATTTATAAATGACACTGTAACTATATTTAATGTAGTGGGACAAGCAACACATAAATAAGGTGTAGCACACAATATAAAACACACACACACACAGGGTGTTGTCTCTGATGTCACATATGAGCCTTGTCTTCCCTTCAGATTTGGATCGTGCTTAATAAAACCTACATTTTCAGGTGTTCACCGGTAGATTACTGCCAGGTATGGTTGATCCTCGCTGGCACAGAAGGTGTTTCCACCTGAGGAGCTGAGAGCGCTGCAGGATCTGGACCACTCCTACCCTGCTGTAGCCTGAGGTTGCTCTTCTGAACCTGGAAGCCCAGTTTCATCTCGTGTGTTTAGTTTTTTATGTTAAATTTTATTATTCGGATTAAACAAGTCTTTGTACTTGGATTTAATTCAGTATAAGTATACACAATACGGCATCTACAACCCTACATCTGAATAAATCATTACAAAAGATTAGCTCTGATTTATGTGATTGCAAGTGTTTATCTTTAAATAAAGTTACAAAAGAGGTTGCTGCAGTTTTACAGTGCATTAAGCTTTTACACTAAGCATGAGGCTGAAGATGAAGCATGTATTTTTAGAGGTTTAAATGTTTTAACAGTATTTTGAAGGGTTTTCTTCCTTTTCGATCTGGTGAGAGAAAAACTACAGAAAGTTGTAGTGGCCGGCCGGTCACTCTGACCAGTGGCAACAGGAAGAGGGTGCTGTTTTATCCACCAGTAAAGCTGTGGGAAGCAGCAGTGTGTGGCTTTAGGGCATAACAACTGACTTTCAGGACAGACTCTCCATCCTCTGGCTCTGTGTGAAGGTAAATTATTTTATTAGTGGTATTTCAGATTATTAGACTGGAATTAAAACACTCCTTTACAGATTAGGAAACACTGAGTGCATGTCACTTAAAAAGAGAAATACCAGTTTCTCCCCAGAAGCTGTGGGTTTCTTATGGTTTGCACACATCCTTGTTTTTATGTCAGTAATTATTTAAGACAGTTGCTTTTGTTGTGGTCTGTGATGGACTGGTGACCTGTCCAGGGTGTACCCCGCCTCTCGCCCAGTGATTGCTGGGATAGGCCCCAGCTACTCACGACCCTTCATTGGACTAAGCGGTACGGATGATGGTGTGATGAGTATTATCACCAGCTCCACTTCAAGCTGTTCCCTTCACATATGGTGTAATCTGAAAGAAACGGGCTTCAGGCCCAGCGGAGAGTCGGTTATAAATCTTGACAAACTGATGCGTGACCTCATTTTGTCCTCTAAAAGTGATTTGGAAAAGCAACGAGAGCATCTTCCAGAGACATTGGCTGTACTCAGAGAGGAGCTGAAGCTCATTCTGACTTTTGCATTTCTCAGTGGGAACTTTATAAAAGCTCGAGGAATGCTGCCACAAGAGACATCCATGTGCTTTTATTTTTATCCAAGCTAGATATTTGACTTAATGACACTGTCTATAGATAGACGAGCATCACACGATTCTTTAGGTAATAATTTATCTCCTGCTGTTTCCTCCTGAGCAAACAGAAGACCTAAATCTGATATGGTTTGAATGAAGCTGTTCAGTAAAGTTAAAAATGCAAAAGTGGAACATGAGAGATGCTTTGTGCTGAATGTTTATTGGGAAATATATATAACTATGTAATATGTTTATTAATTCAGTTCCTGAAAAAAAACACTGCAGCAGATTTGATTTTTGGGTTCTTCGCTGACCAACTTTGAAGTATTAAGAGGAAAATACTAATTTAATGACAGAATCACTGAAAAAAGTGTTTATGATGCATTTTTTATGCTAATTAAGGACGCTAATTGTTGCAGTTTTGTAGGAGTTGTGAGTTGCTGACTTTCTTAAATTCTATCCTGAACAAGTTTACACATTTTTCTCACCAAATACAGCACACACAGGTACATGAACACCTGAGACGAGCCTGTGTGAGGAAGTAAAGTTTGTGTTTAGGGTTGACATAGAACCATCATGCATGGTGTTAGGGAAAAAACATCATACCGATGCAGCTGTTGTTTCTGATTTTAGTCTGTATGTGCTTCATATTTCCAGGGTTCCTCCGTGTTTTTACAATAACATGAATGTTTGATTTTAAAAGACTCGTTTCACTTTTGCAATTTTGCTTTCATAATGCTGAACGGAGAGGTCGCTGGTTCCAGCCTCGGCTCAGACTGTGGCCTTTCTGTGTGGAGTTTGCATGTCCTCCCTGTTTTAGTGTCCAGAGACATGTATGTTAGGTTAATCAATCATTCAAAATGATCTTTAGGATGTGTGTGACTGGTTGTTTGCCTCTCTCTGTATTGTCCTGTGATGGACTGGTGACTTGTCTTATTCACTTGAATAAGAAATACAGATAAAGAATGAATGGATGGAAAACCAGACTGAAATTATCCTTAAAAATAAGATATAAACTACATTTAACCTGAACTAACCAGTCACTGACAGTGCAGATATAATGTTACTACACATTGTTATTATTATTCACTTATTTTGTGTAATCTGATCATATAATCCAGATTACATAAATCAATGTCATGCCAAGCTGGATGTGGTTAAATAGAAGTGGGTTTGTTTGTGTGTAATGTGTCTTTAAAGACCGTTGCCCCCCGCAGCGTCGTCATTGCGCAGAACAGTTTGAACCAAAAAGCGGAGTGACCTTCCTCCGCTCTCAGTCTGAGAGGGGCAGCACTGAAGCAAGAAGCCGGGCACAGCCTCCACACTCCCCCGCTACAGCCTTAGAAATGAACAATAACTTAGTCGGTGATGAAGTCGGGTAAGAGCTATTAAATAGATTCTTCCGTTGTTTTCACAGGAAACTGTAACCCTGCATAACAGTGTAAGTTGAAGTTAGCGCACTATGCTGTCAAGCTGTCATTTGACAGCTAATGTTAGCTACCGTGCTAAGCTAGCTCTTGTAACTTAGCGGAACCGCTAGCCGGAGGAAACGCGGCTTAAAAGTAAAAATAATTATCAAAAAAGCTCATATGATAGTGCTGTTGCTTGTAGCGAAACGGGCCGAGGTCGTCTGGGGTGGTGCCACTGCTGTTGTCAAGGATATAAACTCAACTTTAGTTACTTATTTCTGTGTTGTTTCCAGTTAGCTCTACACAACTGAGCTATTTTAGCTAACGCTCGCCAGCGAAGCGAAAGTCTCCTCGACTTCGCCGCTGCTAGGACATTTAGCGGGCACTGCTGGAGGATGGAGCATCCTCGTACGTACCAATCTTTCAGTAATAACACAGACCCTACATTAACACTGACATGTTTTAGAGGTTATCTCAACCAAACATGGATGCATTTGCAGCTTGTTTTTGTAGTTGAAACCGCTCCTTAACTTCCAATGATACAAGCAGCACCAGACCGATCCGCTCGCTGGGAGCCTCGCAGCCGCTGTTTCGCTGCACGGTGACTGCCATGGGTTTGTGTTAGCTCGCTAAACACCACGGCTCTGTCCCGGGGCAACTTACGTGGCAGGACGTTTACATAAAGACCTTTTTTTTTATTGTCGGAAGCATCGCATAGAGTGTCAGAGGACCGGAACACAACATGAGTCACATTAAAACTGCATGTGCACAAATCCCGCTGCTGCACCAAGTTGTGAGGCAGACATCATTCCTGTTGTGCATCTGTGTTTTTTTTGGATGTTTAATTATCAGTAACCTCACTTTGAATTTTGTCTTTAAATGCATATGGACAGACCAGTTACTATTATATTGAAATGCTCTTATTTTGGTAATTAAGTGACTCTGTCCCCATGCCTGGTCATTTAACATTGCCCTCTAACTTAATGGTAACCTCTTCTTTCAGGAAACTTTTTGTTGGTGGGTTGGACTGGAGTACAACACAAGGTAAGCCAAACTGCTTGACTTGTGGAGACCCATGCACTTCTGCAAGTAAGTGTTATTAAACAACATAAACGTGTCACGATGACAGTCTGTGGATGGTAGCTGACGAGAAGTCTGAGTAAACCACACAGATCGTCAGGTCACAAATAGACTGAACTGCACAAGGCTAATTAACTGCACTTGATTTGTGCATTTGCCTTGACACTGTTATAAGCTTTGTGTGTTTTTGTCACAGTAATTACAGATAATAACAAAAGCATGCGATCAGCTGTGTTATCAGTGCTGTGATGTTGCATGTGGTCGATGGCATCATAAAAGTTAAAGTGCCATTGTTTGGCAGTGTTTCGTTTTAACGTATGAGGAACTGCTGATGTAGAAATGTCTGTAGTGGTTAAAGTTTGTTCATCTAAAATAAACGAAAGGCAGACAGACGGCTCTGCAACTCTGCAGGAAGTACGGCTTTGCTGCTGTTATTTTCAATCAAATATTTTATCTTCCAAATTACTTGTTTCCTGTATCGAAGTATATAAAAGCACTTTTAAAAATGAGTAAAAAAATTCACATTAACCCTTTGAGATGTGAGCTGTGTGTTCAGTCTTATCCCGTGATTATGGAGTTTGCTACCTCATGGTTGATTGCATATTGTATAATCTTCCTGAAACCCTGTTAATGTAAGACCTGAGCCACAGTTCTGAGTAACGTAGTGTGTGTATCTGTGCTGAATGCTTACACCCCAGGGCTTTCCAGCAATGAGAAACCAATTACGGTAACTCTCTCCAAAGTGACTCCTCATTTGTTCAAACTTGCTCGAGTTGCCTTTGTGGGTGTGTGCAGGATTTACAGTGGTTGGTTGGCTGGTTGTACGGTTGGTACTTTGCAAGATGACACTGTTTTGTTTGCTTTTTGGGAGGTTCTGTATATGATTTACCCTAAATAATGGTTTTCATATGAATAGCACGATCCCCAGCATGCTGTAGAAACAGTAGATCAAGGTCACTGGAAGATTTTAAGTGTTTAATTTTGTGGAGAGGTGCTTGTGCTTTTTTTTGTTTCTATGCTCGTTTTAGTGCCAGGCAGTTTTAGTGCTGCACATATTTTCATAATCTCATTTATCACAGTGAAAGCAAGAGATGTACAAACACTTCTTAGTATTGTTCAGAAGGCAGACTGGACCGAGCCAAAACTTTCATTTTAATTTCTTGGTGTATGTTTCTGTTCTTGCCTCTTAAAGAACCTCTGTTATGCATTTTCTTTTATTTTTTAGAGACACTGAGAAATTACTTCTCACAGTATGGGGAAGTAGTAGATTGTGTCATCATGAAGGACAAGACCACAAATCAGTCGCGAGGCTTCGGCTTTGTTAAGTTCAAAGACCCCAACTGTGTACGGACAGTGCTGGAGACGAAGCCACACAATCTCGATGGAAGAAATGTGAGTATTTTAAATCAAATGAGCAGGCGGTTAAATCAGTGGAGAAATCTGCCTGCGCTTTGCGGGAGCGACTTGCTTTGTTGGAGGTTGTTTGAGGCGACAGGCAGTAAAACCACATGTGCAGGTTATGCTTTTTCACACACATCTGTTTGTCCAATCAGGACAGATGAAGAGGCGACATTCTGCTTTTATATTCCTTTTATTTTGTTTGGTTTTTATGCTGTAAACGCAGGTGTAACATTTTATTGGCCACATTTGAATTACAAGAGATAGTGTGCACTGATATAATATCATCGCGAGAGGCAAACTGATATGCCGTAATGGATTCAGTGAAGAACGTTTGAAGGTGCCTTTAATTGAGTATAATGTGAACCGTTTTTTCTCCCACTGCTGTCAGATTGACCCGAAGCCATGCACTCCCAGAGGAATGCAGCCTGAAAAGTCTCGAACCAAGGAGGGCTGGGTAAGAGGAACTCATTTTTACTGTGGTAAAGCTACGCTGGGTGTTTTTACTGCAATAAGACTCGGGTTTGACGGACTCTCCATCCCCTCCTGAGGTTAGACTTTCGTTTAGTTTAACGAGCCATGAGGAGAAAAACAACAAATATTTTTATCTTAAAATAGTTTTTTATGCACACAGAACATGTCCATTAAATAATTTCCTACTTCTGTTGATCTCCATTTGTGACCAAGGCATAAACCGTATCAGCAGCATCTAAAACATCTGATATAGACGTTATCTACACCAGGCTGCATGTTTGCCTTTTTATAAAGTAAAGCTGTCTCTTATTCTGGAAGCGCTGCTCATTTCACTGCTTACTGAAGTTAAACAAGTAGGTCTGGAGGTGCAGCATTAAATGGTTTGAGGAGCAGAATCTCTTTTACATGCATTTTTGGGCCCATCAGCAATGCGATCAAACCCCTGCAGATCTGTTATGGTAAGTTTGTTCCCTTTTGGGCAGCAGAGGTTTTACTTATTGCATCTTTTCTGTTAATAAAACAGTTTTATAACAGATCGGGCTCTAAGCAGACTGTGTCAGAAGCGTTTATAAACGAAGCCCTTCCTGCTACTGGCTCTCTGTTTTGGAGCCATGTAGCTGGTACTAAATCCTTTACTTAGAAAACGGAAGATTTCATTGTTAAAATATCGCTGCTGTTGTTGGCAGCCTCTAGCTCTTATGGAGCAAGCACAGTGAAATGCTCACTGGTTAGGACTAAGAGGACGAAGCCGTGCTCCCTGATCTGTGGAGACTAGTGTTAGCATTGACATGACATGTTAAGAATTATACCCCAGGGCAGGAGGAGAACCTAATTTCTTCTGCACTGTCTGAAGAAACCGGCCTCCTCTCGGAGGGATCTGCTAACACACAGGGAAATCCATACACTGCCTGTGTTTTCATTTATTTGTTTTTGTTTTTTCAGAAGGGCAGCAAAGCCGATAGCAATAAATCAAAGAAGATTTTTGTAGGTGGAATCCCTCATAACTGCGGCGAGCCTGAACTCAGGGACTATTTCAATAGATTCGGAGTGGTGAGTATTGCCAACCGCATCATACCTTTTCACGTTGTCATTAAATGGACAGGGTCCATGCTACACTATGCATGAAGGTTTACAGGGACGGGATGGGTCAGATTGTCCAAAATGAGCTAGAATGTTATACTGAAGTAAGAAGGGACGGGTTTTCTAAAGAGAGCCACTATTTTCCCTTTGTCCCATTCAAGGTCACAGAGGTGGTAATGATCTATGATGCGGAGAAGCAGAGGCCCCGAGGTAAAAGCTGATCCCATTTTTTTCTCTTCCCCTCCATTTCTTACCACCTTAAATCCGATGACAAACTATTCTGGCCCAAAGAGAAAAAGCCCATTCAGTTCAGTTTAATTAAATTAAACCACTCCAGCTGGTAACGGGAGTTTAGGGTACAGTAAACGCACACAACGGGACAGAAGGAAATGATTGTAGATTGTATTACAACCGCACTACATCACTACAACGTGATGTCATTAGAAAATTAATTATGAAAATGTTTCTATTTTTATCCCTATAATAAAAAATCCATCCACTTATCAATATACATGACGTTTCTACAGAGTAAATATGGTAGATGTATCAATGTGGGATCTAAAGATGTTATATTAATACAGACATTTGAAAATGGCACCTTTTTTTACAGTGGACTGTGTCCTTAAACTGGTTGGCTTTGATTTCCAGTCTCTGTTGTGACCTTGAAGGACAACATGTGTGTGTGTGTGTGTGTTTTTGTGTGTCAGCTGTGTTTTTAAGGAAAAAACACTTTCAGACTGAGTGTTTAAGCTGAGCACATTAAGCACATTTCTGCCTGATCTGGAAATAAAATGGAGAAATAGTTATTTGCATGAGTTCCTTAACTACCAGGTCGTTCCTCTAAATAAAAAGATTGGAGCACTCGAGACCTCCACGTCAGTATTTTTTGCCCCAGTCAAAGGTACACACAATAACAGCCACTAGTCCTCTGATGTCTTTAAAGATTGGTTTATATCTTTTACATTCAGGCACCTCTGGTTGCATCAAGAAGCCATTTCTATGATGTAATTATCCCTTCATGCATTATTTGTTTTTCAGAGACCGTATAGGCACTGAAAGGTAAAATTCACAGGCCTTGTTTATCTGAAGCTAATTTCTGGCTTCAGTAGTCCGAGAAAGTCAGACGACTTCTGAAGTTTTGATCTTCAGAGATTTACGACGCTCAGCTCATTGCTGTGGAACCACAGACGAAGGGATTTCTTTCCTGCCAGTCTGAACAGGAGGAATAAACACGCTTTCATTGTTTATCTGCGTATAGAGCAAATCCACCCTAACGCAAATAAGATTACCTCAAGACAGATTAACATTTGCAGCTCATTTTTGCTTTATTTATTCCTGTTTTTATCACTACTGATTAAATAAATAGTAACATTATGTCAATAATAAGCATTTAAATCAGCCATTAGTTCAACAATGATGGTGTCAGCTAGAAAATAATCCATGAAAGAGAACAAAAGCTATCTAAGCAAAGATAAAATATAAATGTTATGGTGTCCAGAGTATCCATAAGGTAGACTCTATTTAAATGTATACGTATATATATATATTTTGTTTTTTCTGGGAAATAATTCCACAAAAACTCAACAAAACAAGTTCACACAGTAATTATAAAGTTGTTAAAATGTGTTCTGGGAGGCAAAAGAAACCACTAACTGATAAGGCTGCAGGAAAATAGGTGCTCCAAAAAATGTGCTACTTAATCACACTATGCAGCTGGCATATTGAGAACAGTTTGAGTATCTTAGGGGCAGTTTGTCCCTCAAAGATGCTGCTTACAGCTCAGAGGGAAGAAGGTAAAAATAGTGTTGTCATGAACACAATGGTGTTATTTAAAGGTTTTAGGTCTTTTGGCTCTTAGGAAGTTTCTCTAACCCATTTCCTGTCTGTGAAATGTCCAAACTTTTATATTTGTCCAGATAGGTTTATGAGATATTCATGACTTCAGACACTTTTAGCATGGGGGCTTTCCTGGGAATCAAACCCATGCCACCAGAGTTTGTGTTATATTCTGCCGACCAGCGTACGGTCCCAGCTGTTTCATCTGCGTTCGTCCCACATAGCAATGATGCAGCCACAACATTCCTCCTAAACACCACCTTCCTCCTCTGCTGGGATAAACCCAGAATAGTTTGTCATTGGAAGTTTACATGATGTACTGCACCAGTAACGATTATTAATCTTTAATAGTATAAATAATTTGTTTAACTAAAACCTTTATATGTTCAACATTGGAATAAGTTTTCTTTACCTTGATTTAGAAGTAACTGATACATGTATCTTCAATGGCATAGTATGTGTTTTCCCGTATGTAGAAAGTTAAGTATTTTTGTAAGTAAGCCCTTTCTATTTTTCTTTCTTCTGTCCCCTTTCTCCTTGTGAATGGTTTGAATGTGATTAACGGTGTCTCTTAAGATTTGTCTTTTCTCCTTTAGGTTACTGTGCATTGACAGGTAGCACAAAGGTACAGGCCAAAAGCAAAGCACACCCCTTTTACTCGGAACAAACGGAGTGTACATAAGGTGCATCAATTTGTTTCCTTATAACAAATGATAGATTTCATTTAACTGAGCCAAAGAACGATCTATTTTCAGTAGTTACTGATATCTGATGTACCGATTTAGTACAACTCAATACAGACACTGATATATTTTGACCCATTCCCAGTAAAAAAAACTAAATTATTTAAGCTAAATAAGATTAATCCTCCACTTTAAATGACATCTTTTATATTTGGTGTTATTGAGTTAGATTAGACGTAGCAGAAGGGTTTAATATATAATATGTACAAGTTGTTTAAAGGTTCTGGTCTTTTCCGATGTCTCATTTTAATGTCAACATCGGACATCTCTAATTATCTGTAGTCATAGAGGGATGGTTTAGAGAGTTTATTAATTCCAGTTATACTTATAAAGCACTTTTCATGAAGTAAACCCGTACATATTAAATGCAAAACATGTTCACAGATGTGGAGATACAAGTTTTTATTTACCTGTGTATATAACAACAATCCAAAACACACTGGATCATTGTGTGCACTGGGTCACCTCCCACTACACAAACATAAACGTGTAGTTTCTACTTGTTTAACTGGATCTAATGAAAATAAACAACAACAACTGTCTTCTCTGCTTTTAGTCTCTTCTCTTAAATGACTTGCTGCGTTTTTAACATATGCTTTGAAACAAATCCTGTCCTTTTACCTCACTTCTGATTTAATGTCTCATTTTAAACATAAGGAGTACAACCTGGGGGCGTCATTTATTTAAAGCTTATCATTTAGAGTTTTAGTTGTAAGACTTAAATGATAACATTTTTTTATCTTTTACATTTACTACTGACTACTCTTAAATAGTAAGAATTACATGTATTTTAACCATTAGAAAGTCACTTATAATATAATATAATATAATATAATATAATATAATATAATATTCAGTGATATTAGATTTTAAGGAGCCATTCTCTGTATTTTCAGCTTTAGTGTTATCCCGATGTTTCAAACTTGTAAATGTTGCCAGCTTGGTTTTAAATTTAGGTTTGGGATGGGTCATTGACAGATGTTATTAATAGTTGTAGAGCATGAGGCGTGGGAACACTTGGCACGACGCTAGAGGTCTCTGATATCTCAGTTGTCTCATAGGATATGTAATGAGATTCAGGTTAGATCCCCAGACAGAGATCTCCACTCAACCCAGTTCTGCCACAGCACAAAGATAATCAGATTGAAAGTAGATCACCACAGCGCGCAGCAACTTGTTAGCGCTCGGAGGAGTTGCTGTTTTACTTCGGACCGAACAGGAACACTTTTGATGCACTTTGTATATCCTCCATGAGCAAAATTATCACCGTGTCAGTTTGGGAGATGAGTTGTGGCCTGTATTTTTGTGTTATCTTTCTGAGCAATATTTTAATTGTCCATTTTAGGCTTATCCTGGCTGACTCAAAAGTAAAACACTGAATTTGGGAAAGCTCGGAGAAAGCTTTAGGCATTTTACAGTTTGTGTTTTTCCATATTTTTGTGATGCATTAACAATGGCTGCTGCGAGTGTGTGCTCCACAGCAATATACCAAGGGACAGATCAAGGTGGGGTTTGGATGAAACAGCATGAAGCGACAAAATGTAACATTGTTTCAATTGACATTTATCAGCTAAGTGTTCAGTCTCGTCAGAAGGTAGAAAATGGACTCAGCTGACCTTTTTTTATGTGACATTTCACATTGAATCAAATGCTACACCTGTCATCCTTCATGTTTAACCGTTAAGAAGCCCATAATTGTTAACCTCACCAAATATTTCTCTGCACAGTAAAAGAGAAAAGTTTCCTTCAATCCCCCAGGCATTAGTCTTGGATTTGAGTTGCTCTGCAAGTCTGCGACATCATCCGAACCCCAGGAGCCTCTTGCTCAGTCTTGACGGATCCTCACTGCTGAAGCCCAATACTGTTCTTCATCTTGTGTTGTCACAACCCCCCCTGCTACCTTGATTCACTCTTGGTCGTTGGCTAGGTTTTGGATTTATTACTTTCGAGGCCGAACAATCAGTGGACCAGGCTGTCAACATGCATTTTCACGACATCATGGGCAAAAAAGTGTGTAGTTGTAGTTTTATTTTACCCTTAAGATCAAACGGAGGCTTGGGCGACGCGGCGCTAATTATACCACGATGCTGTTTTATTAACAGAGGGAAATTTTCCAAAAGCATTCAGATGGAGAGAACAGCATCATCACCAGCACAGATCTACCCGAATACAAACAGGGTATTAATTTAAATGATACATCCTTAAACCTTTCGACCTTCCAGATGCACTCATCCTTCACTTTCAGATACAGTTGTCGCCCAAGGCTTTGTTTAAACTGACCTCTCCTCTGGGGTGTCTGAAGTGCGCTAGATGTTGCAAAAACACAATTATTTGTCATATTTTCTGACAAAAACCAAATTAACTGAGTAAAAAATTAATTATTTTCAAAAGGTGCACACAGTTCACCTAAAGGATTGGTCGAATCGGTTCTGTTTTTGGTTTATTTATGTTTTTTCTTTGTTTTCTGATGTTCTGTTGGCAGGTCACTTACATGTCAACATGTCCTTATTTTACTTTATTTCTTTTCAGTTTTTTAAAAAGCTCAACTCAGTGACCTCAGTGAAAGAATCTCCATACTGTGTCTGTCAGCTCTCTAAAATAACAGACAAAAGGCTGAAACCCGAGTCGCACAACGATATTTGCATGTCACTTCTCAGTGTTTGTTTATCTCACTGGCTGTACCAGATGGATGGAGTTTACTGCTTTAAGTAGATTCAGATCATGTCCGGTAAGCTCCTGGTTCAGACAGAAACGATACATTTATGGTGGTGTTATATTTAAGCTCACCTTCTGGCGCACCTTGTGTTGCACCGTTGTATGCAGCAAACACCACCCACCTGGTGCCTCAGCTGAGTCAAACTAACCAAAAGAAAATTCCAAATTGACAGATCTGGTAAAGATTGGTCCTAGTACTGTCACAAATCTGACCCTGTAGCACAATCCCCCCCAACAAACCTTCAGTGTGTGTTTAGCAGAGTAAAAATGTCCTCCGAAAGAGAGGAAGTGATCCTAGGAGAGTTACATATCCTGTCCTCACATGTATCCTGTTTGTGTTTTTGATCGATTCATGGCTGCACAGGTGGTTTAAGTTTTAACGAGTTTGAAACGACAGGTTTTTATGTACGTTTGACGCTAATATAACTTGTATTGGTGAAACTGCTCATTTCAGTACTATTATTTCTTTAGTTAAGCTTTAATACTTCAGTACTAAGTGAACTTTCTTCTTTGGTTTGTTTATTTTTCTTGGCTTTATCGCTCTATGTCCTGTCTTTTTGTTTATCCCTGTGTTTCGGGGCTTTTGAGTGAGGGTGGACAGTAGAGACATGAGGAAATCAGTGAGTATTTGCTCTGAAATGAGGAAAAATATGCAACATTTATCCCTGCAGAGGTAGTTGCTGTTTATACCTACCATAATGTTCTTATACAGCTTTTATATTCAAATGTCACTGATAATTACAATACAAAAATGCAATTTCCTTGGTAAATGATTTGGCCCAGCCTGTATACTCTCCAGTGGTACCTGCTCCTCCTGACTTTGCCCTCGTTTCCAGCAGGAATCAAGGTTTGACTTAATCCATTGTTCTTGAATTGACATTACCTTACGCTGGGACTTGAGGGAGGCAGGGAGATATGAGTTACAAAATTAGAAATTGGAGCACATCAAACTGCGGAACAAATCCCATTTCTGCTGTTGGGGACCATACAGAAGTCATGGTATCCATCACTCGTAGCCGCGATGCCCTCGGGAGAAGGTGCTCAGGTAGCTGCCGGCGGCGGCGAGGCCACTGCTGGAAACATGTGCATGTAATTAGGTCGACAGAGAAGGAAGAGGGGAGGCTGGGGAAGGTGGTAACACCTTAAAGCAGGGAGGAATTTGTGATTCGTTTTCCTCCTGCAAGGTGACCCCAATAACTCAGCCCTTCAGTCTATTTCTGGTTGGCTCCCCTTAGTCTCAGCCTGTTTCTTTGCTCTGGTTAACTGCTGGTAGTCTTGCCTAGTTATCAACAGGAAAGTTTTATCAATGCAACATGATTAGCTTTGAGTCAAAGTGTGTCCATTAATACAGCCGTAAATGACTGAATCAATCTACATGTAAGTAAAAGAGGCTGTTTGTGTGTTTAACAGAGTAAAAGTTGAGGCTTTAAAGGAGAATCTCTTTTATTACCATACTGACCAATCAGAATTGGGTTATATAAAGATGGTGACCTCCAGCTGTGCTGACATGTTGGGTTCAAAGTGTATTTATTTCATCTTATTAAAAATGTTTTCTTACAGTATGTTTGACACAGTATGAAGATTCTGTTTTATATTAAACAAAAGTACTATTCATTTGTACTATCTGCATGTTTACTTTGTTGTTGTTTTTAGAAGTGAGATGCAAATTTCTCTACATCCATTTCCCCCCTTTAAAACTTAGTCCAAATAAAGTAAAAATTAGCTCCTTTTTAAGCATTAGCTGGAGAAAGGTAAGTCATGACCTTACATTAGATGTATTTATCTTTACATAGGGCAGAACATAACAAAAAAAAATATACTTCTATGTTTCTCAGGTACGTTTTTAGAGATGTGGAGAAACTCCTTTACTTTAATGGCAGAATGAGTTTTTATTTCCCCAGCCTTTGGCTTAATAATTCCTCCTTATAACTCGGTACCTGAGACACATAGCTATACAGCTCTTGTGTTTTAACAGTAATATTAATTGACATAGTTGCCCCACATTAATCGAATAAACGATAAAGATTTCAAACTGGCCCAAAAGGTTGAGATTAAGTATCAGTTGCAGGACAGGCCTGTCTATGTGAGGGACTTCATTGACCTTTTACTGGTGTTGCCAAATGTGCTCTCCTTGTCCTTTGTCCAGGTGGAAGTAAAGAAGGCCGAACCTCGTGACAGTAAAGCTCCTGGCCAGCTTGGCCCTGGCCAGTGGGCCCCCAGGGGCATCTTGAGTGCAGCTAATGGTTGGACAGCACAGCCGGCTCAGGGCTGGCAACAGGCTTACGGGCCACAAGGTGAGTGGGAACAAGTCCCAGAACAGAGCGGGAGAAGCATACCGTTCGAAGGGCAACCTTGAAGTAACTGTTTAAATGTCTTAAATTTAGTGCTCAGGTCTTAACCTTTCACATGTAGATCACTGCTTCTGTCGGTTAAACAGGATTTTATGTGACCGTTTTACCCACTAAATGTTCTTTTTCTCTTCCTGAAGGAGTGTGGGTGTCTGCTGCTGGCCAGCCCATAGGTAGGTGGTGGCCCTTCACTTGACAACACTGGAGAGAGTTTCTCTAATGTTGTGTAACTGTGAGATTGCAGATAAATGTGACATTGCCATGTGATCACGTGCTTATCTTGAAACATTGGTGTGACAGAAACAGGGTTTCACACAGAGTAGCCAATCAGCTGATGGCAGTTAGCGGTACATGTTATCACTGATCATAGTGGCGGAGGCTGCTGATAGTTTGCTGCTTGAGACAGATGGCAGCCTTGAATGGATTCCGGCCTCCCTCTGATTGGTCAGGCTCGACTTCATATCTCCACCAGGTCAACCTGCAGCGTTGGCTGCAGTATCGGCTCTGCGCTTCACTTTTACATAGTGTTCCTCAAGTTTTTAAACCATTAATCAATGTTATCTGTCAATCAGCTGATCATATAAAAAAACAATGCAATCCACAAACATCTGTTTCGGTCCTGCGTTTGATGAGATGTTTATATAAGCTATGGTGATAAACTGATTTGTGCAGCATGTAGTTTATAAATAAAGTGATTGGTATGTATTATTATGTGCCTAATTAAATAAAAAATTAAAATATAAGCATTGTGCTTTGTGTTGGAACAGGCGGGTATGGACCTCCTCTGTCAGCAGGCCGGGGAACCCCTGCACAGCCTCCATCACCCTTTAGTGCATTCCTGGTCACAACCCCGGCGGGCAGCTTCGCTGCACCTCAGGGATACCCTCAGCAGGGCTATACCACAGCACCTCAGTTCGGTCAGTATCAGTCATTCACCCACTACACATGGGATCATTTTACATTACTAATGGATTATATGAGTTTTGTTGTATTAAAAAAATGATGAAATTTGGTCACTGATTTCTTTTATAAAAGATAATTTTTTTATTTTTAATGGAACAAACCTAAAACGTTTCAGTCTTAATAAATAAATACTTTATTAAACTCTTGTGGAAAATAATATTTCTTGCACCAGTAAAGAGTAAAACGCATCACAGAATATTTTCTTTATTTATAAAGTTATATTTTATATTTTTAAAGCTTCAAAGCTCTTCTACTGTTGCTGGGATAAGGGAGAAATGGTCAGCATGACTCAGAGCATGACTCGCAGAAACTCGCTGAGTTTCAGATCTTTGTTCACAAAAACCAAAAGAAAACAATAAAATAATATTTGTATAAATAAATAATTTCCATCATTATTATCCAACAGGTTACAGTTTTGGCACACCACAAGCAGACCAGTACGCTCCGCAGGTCCCCCCTCCACCCACCACTCCAGGAACTGCACCGCTGGGCTTTGCCCCCGCCACCACACCTACTCAGGACTTGAGCAAAGCTCCTACCGGGCAGCCGGATTTCCCTTATAGCCAATATGGTAAGACAAGCACTGTGCGTAAAGAAGTGTGCTGCCTCCTTTCTGTCCCATTTGGTTTTTTATCACCTCCTGATCCCACCCATCTCCCTCGAAATTTTATTAGGTGCAACTACTATTCATCTAAGTCCATGAGCTCAACCCATACACTAGCAGGAGCTTGCTCTTGGTACCATTTAGCTTGAACGGCTCCACATCCATACATGCTTTCTGCATACATGAACCTCTCTGGCTCTGCCATGAAGATGCTGCTGAAGTTTCGCTATATCCAGACGTCCTCAGCGATCTTTTCTGTCGTGTTATTCCAGCTGGGCTGTGGATTGATTTAAAAAGATGGGTAGGTCTCGGTAGGTTTGGAATTAGATCATCCTGCATTGCTGTGTTTTTTTTTTGCATTTTTATTTTAAAGGGAGTGATTCTTATCTTGACTCCATGTACAAGACATTTGATTTGCTCCTGATATTCCTACCTTTTGATTCAACCCGTCTACATTTCCTGCTCTTCTTCCTCTTTGTTGGCGACTTTATTGGCTTATTTTCCTGTTTTGGGATGAAAAGAGCACCACCATGACAGTTATATGATACCTGATTTCTGCTGTTGGCCATGTCTAACCTTCAAAGTGACCCATCAAAGCCTTTCTACATGTTCATCAGTGTATCACAAAGGAGATTTTCATGCTTAAGTTTGCTCCTGTGCCTTGCTGAGCCATTTGAGTCCTGGATAAATCATTATAACACGTCTAAATGTAGAATTGAAACTGAAGCTGGATATTTGCTTTGGACCGTGTTGGGCTAAGATCATTATTCCTTTAGGAGCCCATTTCAGCCAATGAACCATTCACAGCTTAGAAAGTGTGACTTTATTTAATAGAAAACTATTTATATTTATTTATTGTATTTCATTAAGTGCCTTTGCGTGTACGGTTTAAACAGATGGAGGCTTTTTCTAGTCTGACTCTAAATGAAGACTGTAAAAAATAAACTGACTTCCATTGAAAAGAAAAACCACGTTCTTCATTCAACATTCAGCTAATCGGCCCAACAAGCAGAAAATCAGATAACAGGTATTCAGTCAGAAGCGCCTGTTCTCTGGATGCTGGGGGTTTTTATTCTCAGAAGATGTGGTGCTGCTTCAAACTGCTGAATTCACGTTTAAAGCAGCCATGTGATCGCTTGCGTTGAGGACAGATGCTCATCTTGCTCAGTGTTTCCTGCTTGTGCTGATCTTCCATCCAGCTTTCTGCTTTAATGTCTGCTGCCTGTTCAGGTGCTTAGTTCTGTTATCAGCTCATAGAAACAATGTGGACTCATGTGGTTTTGTGAAATGTGTTACTAACTTTATTTATGAAAATAGGCCTCACTCAAAATTATATTATGTGTATAAAATGAGAAAAATAGATGTGGTTAGACAAAGACAGTTTGGCTTGAGGTCATAAATAGTATTGTAATATGAATAATATGTATGTGGTTTTATATATTAATTATTTTCCCTTACATACAATGTTTAGTATTTTTAATGATAAAGAAAAGCTGGTCGTTCCTACAGGGCTTAGTTTGTTTACAGCACACTGAATTTTATAATCTACTTATCAAAATTAGCATCTTGCCAACGTAGTTTATTTAAACATGCTTTTGTTGTATTTAAGAACATGTCTGTAAAAGATTTCACCCATTCTTCAAGTTTTAAGGTGAGAAAATAGAAACGGCATAAGCTCGTCAACCTTGATTTGATCCTAATCCATTCAGCTGGGGAGGAACCGTCAGAACGGGGAAAACGCAGCAGTGTTTAGAAAATATGAGCTTAAAGCACACTGGCTGGTTTTGTGAATTAGCCAATCAGTAGAGGGTTTGAGCTGAGTCGAGTGAGCCTCTGCAGCTGAGCAAACCACAACACAGGATGCAGATCTGCGTTTATTTAACAAATCATTGGTGTGCTTAGATTCATTATAAGTTACTTAAAGTTATACACTTCTAAAAGTGTCATTTTGAGGTTTTTAGGAGCTCATTCAGTTCTTATTTAAGGTTTAAGCTCATTACGGAAGTTAATTTTCCAACATAAAAATACGCCTTGAATGCTCTTTAACAAGCACAATTTGTCCGAATTGATTTGTTTCTACTATAAATCTGCTTGGATGTAAAATAAAATGTGTAGTAAATATAAATTTGGCAAAGCTAAGAAACGAGAAAATGAGGAAAATAAGGAATTCTTTGGAAAACTGCTTCACAAAAACCCCTGATCACTTTTTGTCACTTGTTTGCTTGTAATGCACGTTTCACAAAATTCCCCGAGACCAGGCTGGCCTGAAAAACCAAATCCCCAAAACGTCTCACACACCCTCGTTTCTGCTAGAGCTCTGTAAGCTGGGGGAAGTATATAAGCCAGTAGGCCAGCAGTATCTGGGTTCAGTCAACCTGGTCTCCTCATCTCCCTGATAGGCTTGGGTAACTACCCTCAGGACCCTTCTGCCTACGGACCAACGCGTCCTTCTCACAGTTATGGTCAGGATGAGCAGGGAGGATATAGTGCAGGTAGGTGCCAGCATCGTCTTCTCCAACCACAAAAGAAGCATTTGTTCAGTAGCTTTTATAGAGCTGCAACCTCATTATTTGCCTCTTTATTTTTTTTTTGCTCTGTGTTTAGTATTTTGCATGTACATTTTGCATGTACATACAAATTACTGTGTTTTTTCTTGCGTAGTAAAAGCCAGGCGCCACTTTCCTCCCAGCTGAGCAGATGTTAAACACCCAGCTTTACAAGGTTAGCAAGAAGCACGTCTGGTCCCGTGGTGGCAGTGGCTTTACTATATCAAGACTAACATGTCCTCATTTTTGTTGACTGTCTGCATTGCTTTGCCGATTCGCAAAAGGATGATCTAATTGTCAGAGAATTTGTCCATGGTTCAGTTGTCTCGATGCATCAGCAGTCCATTCACTCGTCCCCTTTTAGTGCTGTCCCCACATTGTAGCTAAAGGGGTGAGAAAGGAAAGAAGATGAAAGGAGGCCACACCACCAGTAAATTCACATTTACTCTGATTTTTCTGTTCAGCAGTCTGTTTTTCACAAAGAAATGTGTTCTCTAATCTTCCCAGTTTCCTTCTCTTTCCACTCCAGTCTCCAGTGCCTCTAACTGGAAGCATATTGGTGCCCTCATGCTTGTGTTAACTGGATGTTACCAGGGCAGGAAAATAACCAGTCACCAGCAACACTGAGCAAAGATCTGGCCAGAAAATCTGGAACAAACCCATCTTTTCAATTTTAACAAGCACTTTGGCTTGGACAGGGGTCTGAATTGTTCTCCGGGCAGATTAGTTTCCTTCCCTGGCAGTCACTGTGTTTCTGTCCAATGTTTGCAGGGAGATGGTGCCATCCAGTGTATAGATAGACTAAAAAAAAAATCCAGGAGAATGCAATGAAGCCGACTAGACAAGTCTGTGTGAAAGCAGGATTTCTTTTTGTTGTTTGTTTTAATATTTTTATTTACTTTTATTTATTTTATAACCAAAGGGCTCACTGAATAATTACGTTATATAGATCTTTTGGTAAAAAATCCACCACGTAGACCTCTTGGCATCGCAGACTTTGCCTGTTTTGCAGCTTGAAGTTTCTTTTTACCTGCATATAAAGTCAAGTTTTCTTCTGTATTTAGTGAGAAATATAAAAACTGCAAAGTGGAAAATATGAACTCTGAGGTTTCTCGCAACATTTCAGATTAATGATGCACAATACATTTAAAGGCATAAACCAGTAAATCCTCTGGTACTACTGACATTAACATGTCCTCTTTGCTTTTTTTATTTTATATTTTACTGTGTGTCATCTACATCAGGGTACGGTCAGGATCTGACGGCCTTCGGTCACAGCTTCGCCGACCCCAGCCAGCCGACCGCCACGTACGGGGCCCCTACAGCACAGCCCGCCGCTGCTCCCCAACCCACCGCAAGCGCATTCGGCAGAGGGCAGAACCACAACGTACAGGGCTTCCACCCATATCGACGCTGACCACCACCCCAGGACGTCGTGTAAAATTCAGAAACAAAAAGAAGTCGTCAGGGAAATGTGTTTTCCGAAATAATGTGCTTAAAAGCAAAAACTGGAATTCTGGAGTATTGGTTAGGAATGTGTAACGTGCACAGTTTGTGAAAGCAGGGATTCCAGTCAGTTTAAAAGGGGCGTGAAAAGAAATCCACTTTATTTTTTCTTTGCATAATTTAAGGATTGGTCAGTGGAAAGAAGCTTTTATTCCCCCTCCACCCAAACGATGTTTTATAGTAGAACTAAAGTACTTTGCAATAATTTTGATTGTTTGTTCAAACACTAGCACAGAGACTATATGTAAAGAGACTTGCATTTGAATATGTATATTTATGGTGGACACAAATGAAAACAGGGTCTCAAGTTTCTTCAGCTTTAAATTCTAGGGAAAAATGTTTTTATTTTTCATTTGGTGTTTTTATTTTGTTTACTTTCTGAGCCTTTAAAGTTTGTTTAAAAATGGAGATTCTGAATATATATATAAATATATATATATTATACACAAACTGTGCAATTTTTTAAAAAGAATTTTGTACTATTAATGTACACTTTGCTTGTTTTTTATTTAAAGATGTAGACTTCCCTCAGGTGGCTGTTTTGGGTGCGATTTTTTGCACTTATGCAAAAAGAAAAAAGGAAAAATTATTACAAAATAAATGTTTTAAGGATACGATGGTGTTGCTTGTATTTGCCTCCGCTTATCGTGGTTGCACGGCACAGTGCCCAAGACATTTGTGGATGGATGTGCAGGGTTTTAATGTGTTTGGCTTCCTGTTTTCAACATTTCATTTAAACATTGAATCATTTTATCTTAGAAATATCTGCTTATTTGGGCCTGTTGTCATGGTGATGGGTGGTGATGTCTTGGGCCCTGAGCACAGACATAGAAGCCCCTGTTTTTGTCTTATTGATCATTTGAAATGCATATTGGAAAAGATGCAAAACCATTTAAATATAGTTGTGTATCTGTGCCAACCCTAACCTAAGTCATTTTACACTATCTTTTATTTTTTATCCAATAATTTGAATTTTTACACAGATTTGGTCTCATTTTGGTCACATTGCTTTCATTTCTAGCTGTTTTATGTGAATATTTTCATGTTTTGTGTCTATTTTTTTTGTCCTTGCTGTTTCTAAAATGCCTTTTTCCTCTTCAGGTTTATACCCTCTTTTTTAAGAGACTAAAACTCATTATTCTTTACTTAATATAGAAGAAAATGTTTATTAGAAAAGAAGGAGCAAAACTGGGTGTAAAAGTTAAAGCAAAAATATTTTAATGGAAAAAACGTTAGTCACACGTGTGAATATTTGTACAGAAGATGGGAATATATATTATATGTAAAGTTTTGTGGGTAAATGTTAGTTTAATGATCGTATCCGGGTGAAAGGTTTATTTCTGTAGCGTGTGATTCCCACAAACTATTTCCGCATTGATCGTGCGTTAGCATCAAGCAGCAACCTGCTCTCCGGAAAGTACTTCCCGTCAGAGATTTATCTCTATATTACAGCCCTCATTTCCAGCCTAGACCCTCTTTCTACACACGAAGAGACACTCTCGAGATCTTCGGGGAGAAAGTGTAAGCCATAAGCCACTGACATTTTACTCTTTAGGTTTGTGTCATGTCATATGTGCTAGCTAACCTCCGCTGTGCGCGCGGCTATCTGGCTCCTTCCAGCCGAACTACAGGAGCCACAGAGGTTTTTACACGGCAACATTTGCGTTGTTTTATGTCCGGAAAACAATGAACCGTGATTTTATTTTTTTATGTTGGCCCATCTGTTAATTTAAAGACTGAGCTACATTAGCAGACGTGTCAGAGCGGATATTCGTGAAAGTGATACGCACGCGCTACCAGAAACTGTTGATGGAGACGTAGTTGGACAAGTTGGGATGTCCAAACTGAGGAGGGTGATGTGCGACACCGGTGGTGTTTGGCAGGCTAAGATTTATTAGATTTTAAGATAAATGTAACGGCAGAGTGTGTGAATGAAAACCCGAACCAGTTGTTCCGATGTGGCTCAACAGGAACCGAAACAGAAACTGGGTTGGTACACCAATAAGTACTGGGAAGAACCATGAACTGGCCAAAACAAAAACCAGCTCTCTATATATATGTGGCACTGAAGGGTATGAAGCTGAGTGTTGAATAAAGATGTACTATAATGTTATAAATTGTTCTGGGAACACATTAGACCAGTTAGACCAGTCGTCAGAGCTGGTATCCAGCAGGTTTTTGTTGTCCTCGCGCTCCAACACACCTGACTGAAAAACAGCAATGGATCCATTTGATTTGCATCAGGTGTGTTAGTGCAGGGATCCATGAAAACCTGCTGGATACTGGCCCTGCAGGACTGGAGTTTGACACCCCTGAGTTAGACCACATGTTAGTTTTTAATCCTCTGCCAGGGATACCGCATACAGACCAGAACTATTAATGCATATGCATTTAGCTGGTAGGTTGTGGATATTTCTGCTTTAGTTAGTGAAATGCAGGTTGATTTGGATTAAATCAACCAAAGTTTAGGCTCTATACAGGTTTATTTGTGAGAGAGGCATGCTCTAAACGCACTGTGCATTTCTAAACTGCTTCTGGTTAACATTAAATCACTGCGCTGTATTTTCTCATATCATTCTGACACTTTGCTTCATCTGTAGGCAAAAAAACCCTCTGGCTTTTCTATCCTAACTTTTACTGATGTATACTCTGGTTTGGTCTTTTCCTGAGCCAGTAGGAGTTCACAGGGCCGGCTCTAGGTTATTTAGTGCCCCAGGCAAGAGTGATCCTTTAGCACCCCCCCCACACACACACACACACACACATACACACACACACACACACACACACAGCGCAAATGGGGAAAAGCAACTCCAGTTATTCCACAGTTATTCATTTTTTATGTCAAATAATGAATGAATGTTCAACAACTCCTTAAAATGAAATGAATGTAAGAATAACTTAAAGTTTCAAGATTTAAGGATAGAATTACAATATCACAAAAACCAATAACTTAAAATGGTGTGC
>JBAMHV010000015.1:4888359-4903459 GCA_037177535.1 Pseudomugil gertrudae
TAATATCATAACGGGGGCCAGATAAAACCCTCTCGCGGGCCTGATGTGGCCCGCGGGCCTTGACTTTGACATATGTGCTGTGGAGGATTTCTACCAGAGGTAGCACCACATGCTCTGAAGCCTGTTATCCAGTCCTTCAGCTCATTTTTCATCAGCATTGTTTGTTTACGTGTTGTGCTTGTGGTGTCTGTCCTCAGGAATGCCTTACGCCAGCAGGGAAAATGCCTTACTCTACTCAGACATTCCCAAGAAGATCCGCAAAGATGCCTTACTGGTTTTGTCGTGGAAACCGATGCTGGATCACTTTCAGGTGAGGAGTTCCAGTCTTACATGCTTAACATTTATACAATCACAGACTTCGCGTCTTGTTGAGATTTAATTTGATGTTGGTAAGTCTTCATATCCCTAAATGAACTCTCTGTGACCTCGCTCTGGCTAGCCAGCATGTCACATTGCACCTCCTTCTGTCACCTTTGACCCCAGGCCAGCCCTCACCATGGGATATTCTCACGGGAAGAGGAGCTGCTGCGAGAGAGGAAGCGTCTGGGGGTGTCTGGCATCACCTCCTACGACTACCACCGAGCCAGCGGGCTCTTCCTGTTCCAGGCTAACAGCAGTCTGTATTACTGCCGGGATGGTGGAAACAACTCTTTAATTGTGAGTAAGAGGACAGCTAGATATAAATGTTGCTTCAATAGAATAGAAATAATTATTCCCATATTTCTGATCAGTTTTGGGCTGAAGGGTGGGATTTCTAGATTTCATCCTGTTTGATGAAGCATTGCTTATGTGAATCACTGCTTGCCTCAGCTCTTTGGCCGTCCATGTTGTCAGACATGTATTTACTTATTCATGAACAGTCACAGCCTCTAGTAGAAATGACCTGACAGTGTCAGATATCGTCCAAGTGTTGTGTATTTCTCTCCAGACTTCTCCGATGAACCCCATGGAGATCAAAAGCCAGAATTCAGGCACGCGCATGGACCCCAAGATCTGCTCGGGGGACCCCAGCTTCATTGGTTTCATTAACAACAATGACATTTGGGTGACGAATATAGAAACGGGAGAAGAGAGGAGGCTCACTTTCTGCCATAAAGGTCAGAACTGAGTCATGGTCACACCAAATTTCATCCCTACAGCGGCGTCTTCACACGATGGCTTCGCCGGCTCAGTCTGCGAGGTTGTTGCTATGGCGACTGCCCTGGTTGGGGTGGCCGTGGGGGTCGTGCAGCCACGTGGACCCCCTGGGACACCATTTTAAGAGACAGATTTGTGTCATGTAAATGTGCATGTGTGTGAAAGAAGGCCATTTTTGTTTCTGTTTTTATTACGTAAAACACTTCGATGCGATTTCCTTCTTGCATGTTTTCACTTTAGGCATCGACAACCCCAAAGAAGACCCTAAATCTGCTGGCGTGGCTACGTTTGTCACCCAGGAGGAGTTTGATCGCTTCACTGGATACTGGTGGTGTCCAGCTGCACGTGCAGGTGAGTGCACCTGTTCTGTTATTGACATTTCCACGAGGGAAGATTTCATTATAAATGTTGTTCTGGTCACTTTCTCTGTGGATTAGAGCCTGATGGCGGGAAGACTCTGCAGATTCTGTACGAGGAGGTGGACGAGTCGGAGGTGGAGATCATCCATGTCCCATCGCCCGCTCTGGAGGAGCGTAAGACCGATGTCTACAGGTACCCACGGGCAGGTAAAGGTGTTTTTATGTGATGCTTGCTTTGGTTTCAGCTAGTTGTGAAGCATAGAATAAAGCTACTGTCATACTTACAGTTGTTTACTGGGAAATTAGTTCAGGAGAGTCTGGATGAACATTAGTGTTACTGTGTCAGAGTCAAACCCAGAACACACCGTGTTACCTTCAGGGAAAACCAGAGGAGAGCAGCCAAGTGTCTGGGCAGTAGTTTTACACTTGTTTTAGATAAGGTGAGACGCTGATTACTTCTTATCAGTTTTAGTGCTTGGTAATTGGTTTTATGTAGGGGACTCGGCCATATTGGTGTCCTCGTGTGCAAAGATCTTCTGTACTGCACATCTCTGATGCAAAAAGAGGGATGGCCTCCTGTTCAGAGATTCATTTCTCCCACTTTCTTCTCTATGTTTGTAAAATTGAACATCTTTTTCCTCATAGTTTAGGATGTAACTGAGTAGAATTTATTTCCAGGAAGCAAGAATCCTGAAATTACCCTCAAGATAGCAGAAATAAGGACAGACAATCGGGGAAATGTGAGTGATTTTCACATTGTAACATTTTAACTGTTCGATTCGGTTTGTGCTGTGCCCTGATTGGTTGGATTCTCCCTCAGATTGTCAGCACACAAGAGAAAGAACTTCCTGTTCCCTTCACCACCCTGTTTCCCAACATCGAGTATATCACCAGAGCTGGATGGACGAAAGACGGTTGTTAGTAAGTTTCTTCTTTTAAAAATGAGGAAAAAAATATGTTAAAGTTCCCACCAGTCACAGCTCGTCCTCTTTGTATGCACCAGTGCGTGGGCAGTGATGATGGACCGCCGGCAGCAGCATCTCCAGTTAGTCCTTCTGCCGCCTGCACTCTTCATCCCCGCACATCAGAGCCAAGCCAGAAGACAAGAGAGTCTGGAGGCACTGGGAGAGACAGTCCAGCCCTTCATCATCTACCAAGAGACCAGCGACATCTGGATCAATGTGAGGTCCCAACACGCCTTTGTTAACGCAGCCTCCCAGTTCCAGCATATAGCTGTGATGTGTGTGTGCTAGGTGTCGCCTCCCGGCTGCAGTCCAGTTGTTTTAAAGCAACTTTTAAAACGTTACAGGTCCATGACATCTTCCATCCTTTTATCCAAACCAGTGATGATGAGATCACCTTCCTCATCGTAAATGAGTCCAAAACAGGTTTCTGCCACTTGTATAAGATCACCTCGGTGCTACAGTGGGGCAGCTTCAACTGGGCCAAAGGCTACACACACTCTGAAGGTGTGTGCAAACTGGAGTTTAGCTGTTTTTGTGCCGTTAAGGCCGATTTTACACTAATATGTTCTGTATTTGCTCTTCTGTTATCAGATGATTTCAGGTGTCCAGTCAAAGAGGAGGTGACGGTGACCAGTGGGGAGTGGGAGGTGCTGGCCAATCATGGAGCAAAAGTAAAGACCTGCACACACACACACACACACTGGTGACTGTAATGTTTGCACATAGAGCTGAAATATGCTGCATGGCAGCCACATACAGCTTTTCTCAGTAGGGTGAATAAAATAGGCTTCAGTCAGGACAAAATGTGTTTGGTCAGTCTAAATAATAACAAGTGAAGCTTCTTCTGAAACATCTATCAGCATCTGGTGTAACAGTGGGACTGGAACATGTTCCCAGTTACCTTCCTTCATGTTGCAGTGATTGCAATAAAAGCCCTGCATAGTCCGAACCACCAGAGGAATATTAGCTCCCAGCAAACTGTTGTGCAGGTATAAATGCCTCAGCAGTGTACCTGACTCGTGCTGACTCTGCATGTTCGTCACTCCAGGAATCTGTGATGCTGCAGCTGCAACTTTGATGCAACTTCTCTGTGCTGCACATCTAATTTAATACCATGTTTCTGTTAATGTGTAGGGGGAGGGATGTGTTGCACTCTTAAAACGTTGTGATGGGTTGGAAAGGGGCTTTGCTCAAGTGAGGACCTCGCATACAGAGAAACAGCCAGAGCAGCTTTAAATGCTGGTTTATGGCTCAGTGTTGCACGCCCTCCTTTCTCTCTTCTCCTTCTTTCTGACCTGCCATCCCTGTCTAATTAATAAATGATGTTATACATGAAAGGTTGCTGTAGAATCAGGCATTTTTAGATCATAATTCACACGTGTATGAAGGTAAAAATGGGACCATTGACGCCTCATCTGGGATTTTTATGCACATCCTCTTTGCAGCTTTAAATGTTTATAACTGAACACATTTATCTTTTGAGCAGTATGATGTCCATGTAGAGCTGAAAATGAACGACTTCTTGCTTGCAGCTAAAGCACTTTCCTCTCTCTGCAGCGATCGTGCAGCCCTCAGATTTGGGTGGATGAAGCAGCAAAGCTGGTTTATTTCCAGGGAACCAAAGACTCTCCTCTGGAGCATCACCTGTATGTGGTGAGCTACGACTCGCCGGGGGAAATCGTCAGACTCACCAAACCCGGTTTCTCCCACAGCTGCTCTGTGAGCCAGGTATCCCAGCACAAACTCATACAAAGTGTTTGCATGAAGCGAGGGTTAAACGCTGTTTTATGTCAGTTCCACTTCCCAAACAGCAAAGCTGCCTTTTATCTGTTCTTTTCATTTATGGTTTTCCTTTTCTGATTGCAACTGTGAAACATCAACCTCTCCTTTCCTTCACGCAGACGTTCGACATGTTTATCAGCCACTACAGCAGTTTGACCACCGCTCCTTGCGTTCACATCTTTAAGCTGACGGGCTCGGACGGGGACCCGCTCCACAGAGAGCCTCAGTTTTGGGCGAGCATGATGGAATCTTCTGGTACAGAATTTAGTTTAACCAGAAACCTTTTTGGACACGTTACTGGAAAATGGTCGAATGTTTCACGTGTTGGTTACTTTCTTTGTTTTGTTCTCAGGTTACCAGTTTGATGCCAATACTCCAGAAATCTTTAACTTCACGGGGAAGTCGGGCTTCGAGCTGTACGGCATGTTGTACAAACCAAACAACCTGGTTCCTGGCAGGAAGCATCCCACTGTGGTGTTCGTCTATGGTGGACCTCAGGTTTGATCTGTTCCACTTAAAAATTAGACTCATGACATGAAACGCTCAGAAGTTTAATGTGTTTCTACTACAAAACCTACATAACACATCTAGTTTATTCTATCCACAGCTCTGGCTAGATCACCTATAGACTAATCCCACGCTGCTTTGTGTTGTCATCTCAATGTGAGACAATTACCAACATCGTCACTGTGACATCCAAAGTGTAACGATGTCTCTGTCTGAGCGTGTTTTTCTGATCTGCTGTATTAAAAAACATCAATACATTTAATGTTTCATGTTCTGATAATGAAACGTATCAGGCTTGTACAAAAAACAGCTCTGTTTCTTAGTCTATGAGCAACACTTAGCATAATAACCCAACTTGTTACTAGGTTTAGAGTCAGATTGACAGGTTTTCACCTAAACTTACTAAGCTGTTGTTGGAAATGTTAATATGCTGCCGACTTCTGCTCGCTCAGGGAATCTGTAAACCCAAAGTCTCAGATAGGATGAATGAAAGATTTCTGCTTTTTTCCTCTGCTGTTGGAACAACCAGCACTAAGCAGTATCATGCAACAAAATGAGCCGATTCTCACCAGCATTACACACAGGTGCCACCGCACCATGGCCTATTTCCGGTATTTGCTCAGATTAGTTTATATGGTACATATAATTTCTCTAAATCCACCACATAATGTATCTGCCAGTTTAGCTAAACTGGGTCAGAAGGATTTGCTTACATGCGTGTTTTCTTCCAGGTTCAGTTGGTGAACAACTCCTATAAAGGCGTGAAGTATCTGCGGCTGAGTACGCTGGCCTCTCTGGGCTACGTCGTGCTGGTCATCGATGGCCGGGGCTCCTGCCAGCGAGGACTCAAGTTTGAAGGAGCAGTGAAGGACAAGATGGTAAATGTAGCATTAAGCTATGTGACATGAGATATACATCAGGGGTTCTGAACTGCAGTGTGGAACATGTGCGTGTCTCCCTCCAGGGTCAGGTGGAGATCGAAGACCAAGTGGAGGGTTTACATTATGTAGCTGACAAGTATAAGTTTGTGGACCTGACTCGCGTCGCCATCCACGGGTGGTCATACGGAGGCTTCCTCTCGCTCATGGGCCTCATCCACAAACCGGATGTATTTAAGGTACAAGCTCCTGCCACTGGGAAGTTTAACGTTAGAGTGAATGTATTCTGGTTTGTTTCTGTGTCGAATCCTTTTAGTTTAAAGCCTAAAAATAACACTGACGCATCAAATGCGCACAGTTAAAGCTGCACGTTTATTTAAATTGGACCTTGATCGCTCTATTGGACATTTTTATTTCATTATAGAGGACAAACTGTGTTTCCTCTGCTTGATCAGGTCGCCATCGCAGGAGCTCCAGTGACGCTGTGGATGGCCTACGACACCGGCTACACAGAACGATATTTGGACACGCCTGATAAAAACCAGAAAGGATACGAAGCTTGTTCCGTCGCCCTGCATGTAGAAAAACTTCCCTCTGAGTGAGAGCCGTTCATGCAACCCGCCGTGCATTTGCTGTTATCATCCTACATTAGAGTAGCATGTTATGATACACATAAGTAGCATGACTCAGATGAACTGTCGGCTCTTCCTGTCTCTGGGACATTTAGGATTTATTCCCAACATATCCATTTGAAAGGGGTATGTGGCTTACTGGCCTGCAGGGCCACACTGACCTGAACACAGCACATCTTACACCTTGTTCTTAATAAGTTCATGAACATTTTCTGTGCTTCAGCTTTAGAGATGGATAGAAATGGCATATAATTAGTATGAGTGTGAAAGTTTTTATCATTAGAAATTCTGCTACAAACATGTTTGTAAAGGTTAAAAGTAAAAACGAGTAAATGTGCGTGTCTTTGTGCTGGATACAGGCCCAACAGGTTGCTCATCCTGCATGGATTCCTTGATGAAAATGTGCACTTTTTCCACACCAACTTCCTGGTGTCTCAACTCATCCAAGCAGGAAAACCATACAGCCTGCAGGTATGATTCATGCTGCAAATTTACCCTGAAAGATGCTTTTAAATCATTTCACCATCCACTGGATTAGAATCTAAATGATGATTTTTGTTTATGTTGATGGATGTTGTCTCATGTGTCTTCAGGTTTATCCCAATGAGCGTCACAGCATCCGGTGCCCGGAGTCTGGAGAGCATTATGAGATTACTCTGCTGCACTTCCTCCAGCAGAACCTTTCATGATTCACACACTAACGTCCAAACCCTTTCCCCTACAAACCTCAACTCTTCTCCTTTTCACATTCCACTTATTCCAACCTGCCATCACCTCTGACTTCAACCGAGCTTTCAGTTCTGTTGAATCTGCTTCACCAAACCTCGTTGCATCCGTCAGTCTCGGATGCTGCCGCACTTCAGCTTGAAAAAAGCATTAACGTAATGTGCATGAATAAGACGTGCCATTTCTCGGACCTCCGGTAGCTTTTAATTTGCGTTTGATTGTGAATTCATACGGATTATCTGCAGTTTAAAACCAGCAGGGGGCGCTGTTCGCTCAGAGCAAACTAGAGTGGCGCTTTCTTTCCCTCTGGTGTGTTCATTAGAGGAACAAATAGAAATTATTTATGTTTTAAATGCTGCGTCGCACAGCAGGACAGCATTATTAGCAATGCAAAACAAACAAACAAAAAAGCAACATGTTTTCCACAGCAGCTGCTTTTTCTGGTGCCATTTTAGCAACTTTCTTCTTTTAATAACCTACGTGACAAAGATGTCGGTTTGCTCTGTGAATAATCAATTGAACGTATATTTAAGAGCACACTTTGTCACACGCTCTGTAGTGTGTTTGCTGAGATTTGTCTGTAACGTGCTGTCATCGGTTATTTTATATGTCGTTATTCCTGAAAAAAAATGATGCAACGTTTTAATTTGGTAATGTTATCATTACAGAGAATAAAAAAAACTGTATAAAAAAAGCTTTATGGTTCTTAAACGTTAGTAAATGGTTGAAATATGTAGCGACCAGTCGCTTTTTCTCTCGGTCTTTTGCTTTAACTTTTCGGGCTGCTCGTCTTTCTTCTGCTGCTGAGAACTTTTGCACAGTACATGTCTGCCTTGGTGCCAACAAACCGACCTAAACGATGATTTACTCAACTGTTGGCTGTCTGAGGTGCCTTGCAAGAGTTAGAGCACTGCTCACATATTAAATATACAGTATGTATATATCAGGGAATCTGTCACAAGACCCACAACAACAGAATGCCTTCTGCAAGATGAGCGATCACCGTCTGTACATGGTTTAATGTACTCTGATATTAAAGAAATAAATCTTTTTCTGTTGTGAGTTTCATGAATTTTTGCAACTATTTCAGTTTGTGTGAATGAGAAATGATAAGTATGAAGGAAAAAATGGATTAAAAGTAGATGGAAATCCTATTTATTACCTGCACAATGAGGCAGTTACATAGAAACCAGTCTCTTACTGGGTAAACGTTTTGGTAAACTTCACGCTTTTATTTTTACCTTTTACCATTTTTATTCTCGTATGAATACAGCAGTGTTTTCATGTTGAAGCCAAACCGGTTTTGTAATTCAAACAACTGAATTCATATTTAAAACTGGTTCAGACTGGGAAGAAAAAAAACACAGTTAAACCAGTTTGACAAGTAAAATGAACTCAGTGTCTCCGGATTTAAACATTATCCATCTTCATGCTTTCATTACATAACGATAACCAGAGCCAGCTTTTCTTTCATACTTTATTTTCATCTGCTTCATACAAATAAATTTAAAGCTGTGATTTAACATTTCAAAGTAAAAAAAATCTGTACAATATTTAGGTACAAAGTAATGAAATCAAAAACAGGAGAAAAGCCCTCACAAAGGGAATAACATCACAGCCAATGTGACTGATTGTGTCCACCAGGACTGGATTCTCATATGCACTGCATAGAAATGTGACCAGCGTGAGGAGGCACTGGTAATGTGCGCATCAGGAGTTCAGTAGTTTAGCTTTTTCTGGTTTCAGGAGTTTCCCGCTGCTCTTTCTGAGGCAGGATTATTGTTTTAATGATGCCGGGGCGATTTTCAGAAGCGTGGTCCTCAGTGAGCTGCTCCGTCCCTGAGGGACTGTCCAAAACATGGCCTGTCTTCTGAAATGCTGTCTCTGCAGCAGTCTGGCCCGTCTGGGATACTTTCCGTTCAGGTTGGACTCGCCACAGCTGCTGAACCACCAACCACCTGCAGAACAGAACAGCACTCTTAATTTCTTAAACTCTTTTAGTGGCCGTAATAACGTTTTACAGAAGCGGACGTACCTGACAGCACCGCAGCACAGTTGACGTCTGCAGCGAGGTCGTTGTCTCTGTCGGCCGTGGAGAAGGGAAGACCAGAATCTCCGGTACTGATGATTTCCCCTTGAGGTTCTGATGAAGACTCCTGCTCCAGGTGAAGGGCGAACATCTTCTCCTCTCCATCGAGGCTGAATTTGTAACGAGCTGCCTGCTGCTGTCCGGCCTCATCGGACACCTCCACCTGCAGGATGTAGCGGCCTTGTTTGGACAGGGAGTGGATGTTGTCCAAACCCAACCAAAACTCGCCTGAAAGAAGAAGAAAAGAGTTTATTTTCTGATTTTCTAAATAACGCATGCTTCCCACGTTGCTTTATGAGAGTTTAATCTCACCTTTCAAGCTGCCGAAGCCCGTCTTGTAGCTCTGCCAGAGCTGGTTGAAATTCTGGGATCCATCCTGGCGTTTCTGGATGATGGTCCATCCTCCATCTGCACAGAAACCAGATGAGTTAATGACCTGATCGTGGTTGTGATGAAGGTTAAATATTTGCTCTGGCTCTGATGAACTCACCTGAAGTCATTTCACAGAGGACATGAAAGGGCTCAGAGTTTTCAGGCTGGATTGTGTAGACGCCGCTCACTCGCTGTCCCTGTACGTACAGATCGTGACAGTCTCTGGCCAAACCTGGAAACAGAACACAGGGAACCATTAACCAACCTGACCTGCTGCATGTTTATTAAAAAAAAACAAAACCTTATTGATTAGTCACGCTTTGCTGATGCTCATTTTACACCTCAGTTAAAGTGTGTCTCAATCTTTCTGCTGCCTTTGTGTTCTCTGGTCTTTGGACCGAGTTTGAACCGCTCTGCCAGCGAGTCAAACATTGTAAAGTCAGGAGCAAAGGTGAACTGCTTCTGTGCTTATGTCACATTATGATTCATCCGGAGCTTGTGGATTGTTTGCCTCACATTTTAAGATATTTTGTTTGTTGCCAAAGTTTGAGGATTTATTTGTTTTTCAGGTTTACCTGAATCAGGGTGGATGTGTTCGCCCTCGTCCCTCCGTACCACCTCTTCATCTCTCCGCTTGTGTGATTTCACTCTTTTATGTGCTACCTGCAGAAGAGGCAGGGAAACGATTAAAATATTTCAGTTACACAGCAAAAAGCTTTGTTTTTGGAGCCGTTTGTGGGCTCTTGGGGTTACGTTCTGATGTCTGAAGCTCACCTTGCTCTGTAGGGATTGTAGGTGCAGCGTCTGCTTCTCCAGTTTGTCCTGCTGCTGTTGGATTTTCTCCACTAGCTGGTCGATGCGTCTGTTCTGAGCAGCCATCACGCTCTGGAAACAGCAGGAGGGAAAAGCATGAATCCTCTGCTTTGCAGCTTTCAGGACGCAGAACTTCATTCCTTACTGAAATATTCTCTCTCACTCACCTGGATGAATGAAACTCCTGTGTGATCGCTGTCGTTGCTGTCCAGCTTCGGCTCTGACAGCACGTCCTCCAGCCTGTCCATCCTCGAGCTGATGTCCTCCGTTTGCCTTTTCATCTCCCCCACCTTCCCTTTCACCTCTTCCACTGCCTCCGCCAGCAGCCGGTCCTTCTCTTCCACCTCCATGCTCTTGGTCCTCAGAGCTTCACCCTGCTCCTGCTGCTTCCTCTCCAGGTCGGCCACCGTGCTGTTGAAGGCTTTCAGTTTGCCGTTCACTTCTCTCATCTGGGCTTTGGTCTTGTCCACGTGCTCCTTCAGGCCCTGGCCGAGCTGCAGGAGGCCGTGGGCTATCACATTCACATCGTCCCAGGAAGCCTGCTTGTCCCTCCTTTCTCTGTCTGTGGGGAAACCGGCTCCAACGTGAACCAAAATGATCACAATCAGGAAGAGTAGCTGAGGCATCTTCATCTCGGTCTTTGGTTTGTTCCAAAATCGCTGCTTCTCGTGTCTCTGTCTGTTCTGTGCTGCTGAATGGCATCGTGAGGTTTTTATAGCTCAGTGCTGCAGCAGAGGGCTCCTCTGATTGGCTGCTTGAAGGTGGAGGAGGAGGAGGGGGGGACATGGGTGGGGAAAGCCTTTCATTGTTAGGAATTAGGCAATGATGCAGTAAAGCATTACCAGTTAAGGACTAAGTCATACCAAAAAAAGCAACAGTTTGCTGATGAAATCATTTCTCACGTCAGGAGCTCAAAACGCTGCCGGAGAATAAAAACCCAAAGTATTTTCCTTTCTGCAGAAAGTTAAAAACCCCTCAAACCCTAAACGTTACATAATGTTAGGCTGAAAAAAAAATCACATGTGAGAAGTTCAGATTCAGATTTTCAGCACTGTTGTATTACAAACTACTTTTTATCTGATTTATAGATGTTATTCACTTTCAAAACAAGCTCTTTGACCCACATTAAAGGCCTCATTTGATTATCTTCCTCAGACTGACGCATAAAACCGCCTTCAACGTGCACGTCTTATCCCGGAAACATCCTCGCTTTAACATCCCTGACGGAGCGATCGATAGCTGGAATGAGATTTTTCTGCTCTCTCAAGGCAGAACGCAGATAGCTGGAGATTGCAGTTTATCTTGGAGAGAAGCCGACCTGTTGCTGAAGGAGGAATGCAGGACGGAGGAGTCACTGTGAGAAGTAGGGGAAAGTTCAACCCTCAGGCTGTTTTACTCACTCGTTCCCGACAACAAAATCCTGCAATCACACATGCATGCACGCTGCAGACACAAGGCACGTGGTGTCCCGACACACTTGCATACTTTACACATTAGCAAGCAGTGGCTGTGGAATAACCCAGACCTTTTTAACATATTACTTCTTAAATCATCATCATCATAGTTCCCTCATAGACCCAGCTGACATGTCTTTCTCATCAATATTTTAGCTTCAAAACTATTTATTTTCTCCAGTAATCAAAATGTTCCTATAAAAACCAGCTGCTGAGGCATTTCCATCAAATGTTAACCACTTAATGGCAGCAGAGAAACAAAGACACCACAGTGGTTCATCGTCTGGTCCGTGTACACACACATCTCTGGACTGGCTGGTGCGACAGTAAACCAGTAAACATTGTCCTCTAGATGGATAAATGAAAGCAACTGGAGACACACAATACTGTTGTGTTGTCCTGGAGCAGAACAAAATGAATCCCACCCAGCAGAACATTTAAATGAATATATATAACAAGCATTCACCCTGTCTGCTCTTTTCTATGATGAGTTTTTAATCCTGCCGCGGCTCTGCAGGGTGGGGAATGTATTGTTCCCACGTCGGGAACGTCCCCGTGCACGTACCTCTGCCTGCAGGCTGCTGCAGAGCTGCACGTATGTCCTCGAACCTCCTGCCCTCAGCTGACGTGAGGCCGAGCTTCATTTCTGCAGCTTCAGACGGTCTCAGCGGCCCGAGTCGCTGTTTCTGTTCCCAGCTGCATCAGGACACAATGTTCAGCTGAGAGGAGGCTGTGTTTGGAGCCGGCATGACCGGACCTCGGATCAGTTTCCTGAAAAGTGGAAATAAACGTAGAGCTGAGAGCAGCAGGACAAACCGGCCATGTGTGAACTCTGCAGGGTTGGACTTGTTGTCCTCGTTGACAGTTGTGCTTGTGTGGTGAAGATGAAGAAAATCAGGATGTCCGCTAACAGTAACAACCAAAAATGTTCCCCTTTCAGCCTTCTAACATCTCTGGCTGCAATTGTTCATTTACTTCTCTCTTTCCAGTCAAACTGAATTAAAGGGACATTTGTTCTGATCACATACACATTTAAGTGTTTCTGATCATTTAAAATGAAAATATAGCAAAAAGAAATGTGGCAGCGTGTTAGCAAGCATCCAGACAAACACGAATCACTTAGTAAATGAAACAGGAAAATCATAATCACACACAGATATCGTACATCTCTGGCACCTTTTATCTGTGATTTAACTTACTTCTGTGACCTGCATGGTCATAGTGTTGAATCCTTGCTGTGGAGGAGTTAGATGTTAGATCTATGCATCCATAAATCCTGGTAAAATCAAGTTAAACTCAATTAATCCTCAACTTTCCTTCAGTGTAGCTTTGAACTAAATCTGTCCACCGAAGCAGGTGTGCAGTCTAAATCTCCCAGTGAGCTGTTCACAGAATCGGTGTTAAGTTGTAAAATTTCATCCTGAGAACATGCAGTCCTGCAGAAACCGTGGTGACAGATGCTGAACTCGACCCTTCGGTTTACCTTTCTGAGCAGGTGTGCAGCCGAATATGTGCTTGTGCTGCATTTAAACTTCTCTCCTCACAAAATGAATCCAGTTTGTCTTGTTTTGTCTGCATTACAAAGCTAAATGTGAACATTAAACTGTTACAACACGAGCTTCAGACTCCCTGTGGCTCTAACGGTCCCGGAGCTGATGGGACTTTTAATTCCTCTTTAAATTCCTCTAAAAGTGATATTTCTGAATTTAACTTAATTCCAAATAACTAAATAAATGGTTTACTCCCATTTTAAAGTGGAATTAGTTAAATCCACGATCATGTAAACCGTCATTCTGCTCCAAGTTTATTCCGGTGGTTCTGCACATGCTCGTTACCTTTTTCTGCCTCCTGTCGTTGACATGTTATTATTCTTTCCTCCTCAGCTGCTTAAAACAGTGAATCGTATGCTCGTTTCAAGCTAGTAGTAAAATTGAAGCGAAGACGATACTTACCATGTAGCTTTAGATGTTTTAAGGAAAACACAGAGAAGCAGGAAGTGGTTTGTTTGTCCTCCAGTATCCGTACAAGCTGTGTGTCTGTGAAATTAAGATAAGGCTTTTAGGTAATCCTTAATTTGGAATTAATATTTGATGTAAACTCAAAGAGGAATACTTTATTTCAGAATTAGTTAATGAGTAACCATATAAAGCTCTGCACCATAGTTTATAACAGTACATTACACACCAGTGAGATAACAACATGCGTCCACAGTAATAAATACAGTTTAAAAGAATAAAGATGAATCTGGCTTTTACTGCTGCAGACATTTTCTTTTAGTTGAATCACAGCTAAAGGAAAAAGACAACATCTTGTTATTTAAAAGAGACTGAAATGTCAGATAAACCTTATCGTCGTCTGTCTTACTCAACTCACCATTTCAGTCCTGTTTGGAAAAAAGTTCTCATGTAAAAGTGTTTTTTTACACACTGCTAACCAAAGTCATCCAGTGTATGGCCGTGCATGTGCAGGGTTCAAATAGAGATAAGGTTTTTATCTAATAGCGGTTCATTTGTTTAGGTTGCATTATGAAAAAATACAATATCTTTCATTTTAACATCCACAGATCAGAGATACACCTGAAGTTAGCTAGCTTCAGATCCTGGATGCTAGGGTTGGCTAGTTTAGAGACCATCTGTTGTAGCAGGTCTTATTAAGGATGGTATTTAACAGTCTAACCCTCTCTGCTGAAGTTTTTCTCCATCATAGAGATTTGATTGTAAACCTGGAAATCCAGGACAGGCCGTTCAGAACAGCCATACGTTTCCATGCACATGTTTGAGTTTGCTTTACTATGATTTAACACACAACGTGCTGAAAAAACTATTATACAATTTTATAGCCATATATTTTAATTAATTTCCTTAAAGCTTCACTGTTAATTGAACTTGATGTAATTGTCCCTCTGGTTGTCCTGCTTTCTGGGGGCTGTTGTCTATCGGGTGATGATTCATTTAAAGCAGATGTTTGTGCCGTAAAGCCAAACAGTCGGACGTTACAGTCTTCACACAGTTTGCTTTTTTGTATTTGTGCAGGTTTTTAGTAATTTAGGTCGTTGTAATCTTGCAAGTTCAGATAGAAAACATCTGGACTTTGGTTTTTTAGAAGACTTTGGTGTTTTTGAGCATTTGTTGAGGTCACACGTGCGGCCATCCTGATCTGTTCAGAATAGATGTCAGCTGTTTGTTGTTTACTTGTTTGACCATGTGTTGTGGACACATGGGTCCACAGCACTGACAAAAGATGATAACCAAGATCAATTCTGTTTAAAGTTTATCTTCCACATAATTCATCAAACAGCCTTCTTTCTTAGCACTTAAAGGAGAACTTCGCTTTTTTTTAACCTGGGGTCTGTTGTCATCTTTCCTTCCATACATGTGAGTGATGTA
>JBAMHV010000015.1:4933152-4948494 GCA_037177535.1 Pseudomugil gertrudae
GGTCAGGTGTGTTGCAAAGGGGAAACACTAAAACCTGCAGGTAGGTAGCTCTCGAGGACCGGAGTTGGAGACCCCTGCATTAAGGTGATAGACTGCTCACAATGTGTTTATCGCCCTAATCTGCAAAGGAGCATGTGACACGATGTGTGTTGCGTTTGTGTGTGTGTGTGTGTGTGTGTGCAGCCTTATGCAGATGTTTAAAGCAGAGCATCACATGCAAATGGCTGGGATACAGATATAACCTTACAGAGAAGGACCTCACGATGATGGGTAGATTCTTATCTGCTCTTCCAAGATTCACTCTAATTCATAACCTTCCAACCATTAAAAATATCATTAAAGCATCAGCTTGTCCCAAAGAGGCTTATTTCTTTATTTAAGCGTCAGTTAAACATGAGCAAAACAATAAGATAAGCTTTTAAAAGATAATTTGATATCAAATCCAAATTGTTTTATTATCCTACATTTTCATGCTCATTAAAAACAATGTTTCTATGGAGTTCAGCATGGTGAAACATCTCTTGCAGGCTCTTCATGGCCATTTTTGTAACTGCTTTTGGCTCGTGTGAGCATCATTCTCACAACGGGGGTGTTTGTCGGCGCCTCTGTGTGAGGGAGAGACTCCACAGTGTTGCTCTCAGCTGGTGAGGACTCGGGGTGCAGCGAGAAGGAATGCAGCTTCACCACGCAGTCTGTAATTTGCTGTCATCAAATCGGAGAGAAAAACAGCAACACTCGCGAAGAGCAGAGTGAAATGTGTGTGTGCGAGTGTTTTGAGGGTACTTCTGGGTGAGATGACAAAGAAGTCATGTGAGGGGAGGAGGGTTGAGAGGACCGGGGGGGGGGACAAATAAAAGACACAGTGGGAAGACGAACAGGAGGTTTCTGTTGATGCTGATTGCTCGTGTTCGTCAGGAAATCTTACTTTGTAAATAATTCATGATTCATGGCAGTTACTTTTCTGCTTGTTTGCATTTTGTTTTTTCTTCGTGGCACCTCTTGCAGCAGCCATCTGTTTGCATAGTTTCACTGTATCTCGTTCCTTATCTGTGTTTCTGTAAATGTCTAACCTTGTAAAGCAGCTGGATTCTGATCATGAGTATTTATCTTTCCAGGCTCCAGATTATATTTAGTATCCATCACCATGTTGGGCAGAAGGAAGGGAATAATGGGGCAATGCTCTGTGCTTATTTCTTATTCTGCATTTCAGTTTAAAATGAATCAAAAATCTTTGGTTTTATCAGTAGAACGAACTCGGAGCGGTTATGATTAACCAATCATAACACATGCTTTATCACATTTAAACTGCATCTAGATGCTTCTGTACATTATTGAGGTAGAAATCATTTTAACTAAACCGTCCCAGACGCTCTTATTCTGTTATTCTAGAAGAGAAACTCATCAAACTCAGGATTACATGTTGCTAAAACTGTTCATTGACTCATCTCCTGTAGTCATCTAGCATGTGTATAAACTCTGCAAACCCTGTGTTTGGCTGTGAAGAAAACTAAACACAAAACCTCAAACCTCATTCTTTCTGCAGTGACTAAACCCAAATCCCAGAAAATGTCTTTTGTGCTGCAGCGTCGTGTTTACTGTGGGACCTTAGAGTGGAAGGTGACTGGATGCTGAAAAGAAACAGAACAATGGATGATAGATGCAAAGCAGAAACTCATCAGATCCAGCTGAGAATATGACGAATAACAAATAAATTGTCCAGAATTGCCTCAAATCTGAATTACTGCAACAAGTTTTCTGTCTGTGTGAATGATAGAGCGGTTTTCTATGACAGTAAACTCTTTGTCTGGGCTAAAAAATGATGTGTGTGAGTTTGTAGGTTATCAGTAGTCAGTGAGGGACGACTGGCATGTTTCAACAGCATGTGTTAGGAATGTGCTCGAGGCTGCTGGGAAACACGTGTGTCTATGTATGAAACAAAATGACTGCATGTATCTGAATGTTTGGGCGTATTGGAGGTAAGAGGTGGCCATATCTGAGAGGTGTTCATGTTTTCTCACACATTCTGGCTGATAAATCCACAACAGAACAGCTTCTGGGGGAACATCTGGCACAATACTCTTTCATTTGCAGCATCCAGCTCCAAAAAGAGCATCCATCCAATTATAACCAGTGTATAAAGGTGCTTTTATCAAATTTCTTGGTCAGCTTTTTTCTTTGGATGTGTTATGTGGAAGCTCACCTGAGAGTTGTGCTTATAATGATCATTTCTCTATTTGACAGGGCTGTGCGGTGCAGGAAGGAGGGAACCAGCCTGAGCTCCAGCTGCCTGAATCTCTTCCAGAGCGGCTGAAGGAGGTAAACTTCTCTACAAAGCACTTTCCCTGCAGGTCAGGATGCATTTTAAAAAAAGTACCAGAAAAGTGGACAAAGAAGAACATGCAGCTTTTGTTTCTTCCACAGAAATACTTTGAAAATCACAAAGCAGTGTAAATTAAATCTGTTCAATAGTTAAATTTTCCATATTTTTCTTACATTTCCTACAGCAGTATATTTCAGTTCCTCAGATTTTCTGTGCTTTGTGGATAATATGAGTGAAAAAAGAGAGTCTGTTTCTGTCAGTGAAGATGTAGATTTATGTGTTTGTTTAAGAGATAAATGGTGCAACGATGGTAATGGAGCAGCTGCCATGTGGTTTTAAGTGTGAAGGATGTCAGGCCAAATGTCCTTTAAACTTCTTGAGGTGGAAAAGCAAACATAGGTTGCATGTAACAAAACCTTTCTAAAGAAAACAAGTGGGTGCCCCTTCCTTTGAATCCAGTCACAGGTCATCACATATGCTAATGAGCCATAAAACAAAGTTCTTCAAGGCTCTCTGCATTTGGTTTACAGCTCCTGTGAAATAGCATCTATATCCACCATTCAATCAAGCAAATGGAGCCTGATGGGCTTTTGAGAGGAAATATTATTTTCTTATATAAAAATTGCTCCTATAAAATGAGTCTATCTGAAGTTTTTAAAATATAAAATGAGTTACTTTCTTTTGTTGGTTCAGAAATATTAATGACAAACACATTCATCCTTTTTGTTTTTATGAAGCCAGTTGCAGATCTGAAGCTGTGAGAACTGAAGAGCTAAAGTCTTGAAAAATGACCCAGTCTGTGCAAGTTAATTCAAAGCTGCCTGGTAAGAAATCTTTGATGCAAAACGTTAAGATACTGGAAAATGTCTCATTTCTTACTACTCAAACCATCAGTGAAGCAGATTTTTTACCTGAATGTGAAAGAACAACTTCCACTACTACATATTTTTTACAGTTCATTATTTCTTTCAGATTTAGGCTCTCCATTCCTTTACTCCAGTCAGGAAGACGCTGACCAGACAGGATCTTACTCTGTCCAGACGCCATATGGCTTCCAGCTGGACCTGGACTTCCTTAAATATGTAGAGGAGATAGAGAGTGGCCACAACCTCCGCCGGGCACCTGTCGGCTCCCGGCGTCCTGGTCGAGGGCTCAAACTTTCCCAGAGGAGTACAAGTGTTGGAGGACGTACTAGTGGCTGGACATCCACAGAGTCTCTTGCATCCCCTGTCAGCGAAGATGGCAGGGCTCCTCCACCCCCACCACCTCGTAACCGTCTTGGCTCAGCTCCCTGTGAGGGACTCTCTCTTTCTCCCATAACCTTCCTCAGTGCTGCCCCCCTGTCCACTGGGGCCAAAGTACCGCCACCTCCACCGCAACGCAACCCAAGAGTCGAGCGAACTCTTCTGGAAACCAGCCGGCGGCTACAGCAAGAACAATCCCACCAGCACCAGAATGGTGGACGCATCCAGCTGGCAGATCCTCCCAAACAGCTCACACCCTCTCCAGCCCTTCAGGTTGTGCAGAGTAGCTGGACTAAACCCAGTCCTCTGAACTCTGGGCGTAGCACTCCAGCTGCTGGCACCACTGTGACCCCAATCCCACCCAGCCAGCTGCAGACGGTTAGAGAGCAGATGGCTACTGCCTTGAAGCAGCTGAAAGAGATGGAGGAAAGAGTGAAGGGTGTTCCTGCGCTTGAGAAAGAGGTGGCCAATCTTCGTGCGGAGAAAGACATGCTTCTATTGGCTCTAGAGGAGAAGAAAGCAGCCATGGAGGTTGTGCAGCAGAAGCAACAGTCTACAGAGTCTTCTACCCAAACTACAGAGACCCTCCAACCTGAGCACAGTCAGCCAAACGCAACTGGAAACAAAGATCTTGGAAAATTTGGTGAACTGAAAAAACTGACAGAAAAGTTTGAGGGGAAGGAACAAAAAGCTCCCCAACCATCCTCTAAAGTCATAGCAAACACTCCAGAAAAAGTAGTTCAAAGGAAATCGGTGGCTGTTGGGGATGACGTGCCAATGGCCTCTGTTGTTCTGTACTACAGCCAAGGTGTGAAAGACTCATGCGTAGGCACGGAGGTGAAGGTTTGTGAGAAATTCACAGGAACAGAAACCCCTGTGGTTCACGAACAGGCTGTTCAAGTCAGCGTGGAGACAGAGGAGGCTGAGGTTTGGGTCATGGAGTCACTGCTTGGGCTGACCACAGAGGCACAGCGGGAGATAGACACCTTACAGGACACCATTAAATTCCAGCAGGAATCCCTCGTGGCTCTTGAAGATCGGCTGAAAGACGCTGACAAAGACCTGGGAATCCTTAGATCCCAGGTGGAGGAAAACGCCTCAAAAGTCACATTTGAGAAGGAAGTTCTTGTCAAACCCGACATGAAGAACGCCCAAGTTGAGACGGTCAATTCTTCATCAAAGCATGCTGCGGTTCTGTGTCGTCCAGAGGTGACGGACGCGTGCATCGGCTGGAAAGCAGATCAGACGGAACAGGGCACGCAGACCGATGCTGCAGAGACTGCGTCCGAGCCCGCTCCGGTGGAGCTGGTCAGCACCGGGTGCCAGTGGGAGAACTTAAGCAAAGAAAAGGCTGAGGAGCAGAAAGCGACAGCACCAAAGAAGAGGCAGCTGACCATTGTTGAATACAAGGTGTCGCCAGATGAAGAGGTGGTTGGTGCAGCTGAGAAAAACGAGGAAGACCCAGTAGAAGAGACAGCAGACAGCAACACCAAAACAAGTGAGTAACACATGCTTTCCCTGCAGATTTCTGTAGCAAAATGAAGGTAAAAACAAAGTACAGTTATGTGAACTGTTTGCCATTTTAGCAACAGGTATGCTGAAGTCAATCATGAAGAGGAAGGACGGGAGTAACTCCGGCGAGAATCGGACTGCTGGCAAGAAGAGCCTGCAGTTTGTCGGTATTCTAAACGGAGGGTGTGTAACAGCAACACAAATCTATTTTTTATTTTTATCAGAGCAAAAATAAAACAAGAGCGACACAAAGTGTCAAGGTCCGAAATAATACGCTGACACGTTTTCTGCCTTTAATCAAACAAAACTGAGCAAAATGTCTGCTGCAAAAGAGGTTTGTGTCGACATGCATACTCGCCTCTTTCAGATACGAATCAACCTCCAGTGAGGAAGAGGAAGAAGAGGAGGAAGAGGAGGAAGATGGGAGTTCTTCTGGAGAAAGTGGAGAAGGCGAGTGCTTGGACAGCACAGAGGAAGATGAGGCGGCTTTGGAGGAAGAAACCTCAGAGGAGGAGAGAAACATCAACCTGGATGAGAGCGACACTGATGAGGAAACGCTGAGAGCTGCAGATTATTCATCTGATGCTGTGAAAGAGAAGTAGGTTGTTGCAACGTAAATAAAAACACATTTGGTTTACATGTGCATTAATATAGCTGTGGAAAGAACAGAAAATGGGTAGATATGATTTTCCTATTTACTGTATTGCTTTAAATAGACCTTAATGGGTTTTTATTGTCTGAGGCCAAACTTCACACACACAACTTCAGCTCATGACACATTATTATTTATACATAAACTTAAAGTACATAAAACTATATTCTTCACAGTTTTATCACAACAGCTCAGGAAAAGACAGAAAGCTTCATCCAACGAAGTTCTTGGGCTTGATGGAGAGCAGCTGACCTGAAGTGATGTTGTCTAGTGGTGAGAGGAACACTGCTTATTGTGTTGTCCTCTGAGGAAGAAGGGGTTGAGGAAGACATGCTCATCATCACAAAGCTGAGGGTAGACTAAATGTGCCCTGAGATGCTAGAGCTTCTACACACCTTTTTAATACTACATGGAGAACGGCAGACTGGGGTGGTGGTTCCTCACAGGGAACCAGAGTGTGCTCCAACTATCAAGGAATTTAGCTTCTCATCCTTCCTGGAGGTTTACTCCAGAGGGGTGGAAAGGAGACTCCAGTTTATCATCAAACCTGAGATTAAGGAGTAGCAGTGTGGGTTTAGTCTCTTGTCACCAGTCCTGGTTTTCTTGGGCCAGACGGGGAGTGGATAAGTGATGTTTGGAGTCATCAGAGTTCACTTCCTGCTTTTTGTGGGATTCCTCAAAGTGACATCTTTAGTATTTACTGGAGGAGTGTGCAGCTGAGTGTGAAACTGTTGGGATGAAAACCAATGCCACGTCCGAATCATGTGAAATGAAGGAAGTTAGAAATCACGACTCAACGGTGGCACGTTTTTTTTGTCACCTCAGATGAAGGAGTTCAACTATCTCAGAATTTTGTTTATAAATGAGAAGATTGACGGCCAGATGGAGGCTTTAACAGCGCTGAACTTTATCCAATCATCACCCATTATCACAAAGTTTGGGTAGTCACTGAAAGGATGAAGTTATGGATCCAAGCAGCTGAAATGAGTTTCAGGAGGAAGCTGGGCCCAGCCTGAGAGAAAAGGGTGAAGAAATCACAAATCTGGACACTCCTCTTCCTTTTGAGAAGGAATCAGCTAAGGTGGATCAGGTGTCTGATTAGGATGCCTCTGGGCTGCTTCCCCTTGTAGGTTTTCTGGGAGGAGACTCTGACCCAGTACCCACTTTAGGGATTATATATCCCTTCTGGCCTGGGGACACCTTGTAATTTTTAAGGAGAAGCAGGACGGTGTTTCCTCTGTACCTGTTGCTTACTTAATCCAAAGGAAAAATAATGGATGAATATCACCATTCCTATTAATCTTATTATGGCACGTGTGGTTAGGAAATATATTATTTTTGACAGCATTCATATAGCCTGAAAAGTGGAAATTCCCACCAGTCACTAAACACTAAACACCCACGTACGTGTTGCGTGGCTAAAAACATTACAGACAATAATATGCACGGACAGTAGAAATAAAACACACACCGACCCCTGCTGATCCTGACGTGGTTGCAGTTTGCTGTGGGGAAGCTGCGAATTGGTTTGTTTTATGTCATGTTTAACTCTGCTTGCACAGGTTTGAGTTTAGCTCAAAAATGCGTGAAGCCTGCCTCATACTGAAGAATCACCTCAATGAAGACGTCCAGACCCTGAAGAGCAAGGAAGTGGTGCGTCCCTGCATTTTTCTTTCAATAACTTCGTCACAACACGTTCAGCTGGAAGACGTGGGATTGTATTCTATTGTGTAGAGATATGTTTTCCATCCTATTACAAACAATGGGAGATTTATGTAACTGTAAGAGGGGAGTCCAAGGCTCAGGAAGTGAGCTGGAGTTTCAGCTTCCAACACGAGACCAGTTCAGTTTGACACCATGCAGATGTGCAACAACGCCTCCCGTCTCACAGAGACGAATCTACTCCAGGTGCCATTTCTGTTATTTTATACTCATGTATGTCTTCACTCCCTCTCCTTCAGCTCTCCAGCACCCACACGGTCCAGTTGGAGTGGTTCAGAATCTCCAGTGCAAAGATGGCTCAGCCGCCGCGGGTCTCTGACTATCTGATGGCGTTCTCTGAGGTGTCGTCAGGGCTGCTGCAGCACGTCGTCAACATGACCGATGGCAACGGCAACACGGCTCTTCACTACAGCGTCTCCCACTCCAACTTCGATGTGGTCAGTCTGCTGCTGGACACGGGTCAGTGAAAAGGAAGAGGACAAAACGATGCAAACAGCCATCATGCTGGATTCAATAATGAAGAATGAAACTTGATAACTTCTAATGATTAAGTTTGATTTACTTTGTGGCAGGAAATGATCATGTAATACGCTTTCAGGGAGAACTTATTCAGCATGTTTATAAAACTGGTAGTTTACATTTTGAGATAAGCATTAAGGATATTTTTATGATATCTTATGATGTTCTCATGTTTATGCTTGATTGATGGACACTGACGTATAACGTTGCCTTGCCTTACAGGTGTGTGCTGTGTGGACAAGCAAAACAAGGCAGGATACACGGCCATAATGCTGGCCGCTCTCTCAACTGTGAAGGAGGAAGACGACATGGCTGTGGTGAAGAAGCTCTTCAGTCAGGGGAATGTGAACGCCAAAGCTAGCCAGGTAAGTTGTTACCTGTTCATATGTGTTCCATTACCTGAACACCCCCCTCATGTTTTTCTCTTCAGCCTTTTGCTTCCCGTAGTCATGTAGCTGTAGCGCCGCAGGCATAGCATGGATAGGACCACAGATGTAAACATGATTGGATTTGTTCCATATATATTTTATACTGGGATCAAGTGAGCATTGATTTAATGTGTAAAGACACAGATTTTTATGTTAAAAAGAAAATCCACTCAGAAAAGTGACTGTTGTGTGTTAAAACAGCGCACAGAGAGCTTCAGGGAGCGCGCACTTGAGCCAAAGTGTCATTATTTATAGACAATGTTGGTTCTGTTAGATGAGTTTAGTCTGACTGGAGTCATTTAACTCTTACACGGTTAACAGTGAGTTAATCTGTTATGCATATTCCTTTTAGCAACATTACTGGATATAAAATGTTTCTTCTGCTGGTTCCTGAATGTTAATGTGTGTTGTTTTATAAATAACATAAAAATAACATAAAAATATTGTTTATAAATTATTTACCTCTAATTTTATAAGTATTAGGCATGCAGCTCTCTGCAGCTCATGAACAAAGGGACATTTGGCCTTCATCACATATAAGTATTTTTTGTCATTAACATACTTATTCTGAGGCTTTTTGTATTATTAAATGCTTTTTTACTCTTTGTCCTGCAGACAGAACACATAAAACACTGTTTAAAGATGATCCTGAAAGAGTATTTGCTTAGTTTTCACGCTGACGTGGTGAAATAAACATAATTGTATAAATGATTTGACATGGACATGATGCCTCTGCAGCATCATTAGGTTCAGAAAAAGCTCAATTCAGGCCCTTTTCTCCTCTTTTCTCCTCGCTTTTGTGTGTGACTTCGTCGTTTATGGTTTCAGAAAACCAGTAAATCAGAAGGAATGTAACTGGGTTATTCAGTTGGGGAGGTGTAATGTTGCGTTGCGGTTAAGCAAACCTGACTTGAGGAATAATTAGCTATAGGTTAGACCTGATTAAGCAAATGTGTACCCTAACGCCATATACAAGGAGCGTCTGTAGAGTTGAGTGGTTTTTATCTTTGTGGTTGATTTAATCAGGTCGTGTGGTGTATGTGGCGCCTGACTGGTTCGTGCACTGCCAAGTCATGGGACTGAATTTATAGCATCACTTGCTATAAATCCAATTACTAGTACTTGTTATTGTTGCTGTGGGGAATAAAATATGAGGCACGCAGAGCAATTTGATGTTAAAGTTTTTTTTTAATGTTTTTTGAGAGTCCCAGGCATTTCTTTACTAAATTACTGTGTCAAGAAGCACTTGTGAGACCATTAGCTCTTATTTAAAGCACAATATTAATTACCTTCCAGTCTGTTAAGGATTATTTCTGCTCTAGTGAGCAAAGGAATGGAAGGAAACAAACTTTGCACAAGTAAAAAGAATGAAGCATCCCATTTACACATTAAAATTGCTACTGTGTGACTTGACATCTGTAACTGATGACACAAAATTAAATTAGGGCTGAAATTGAATTTACTGCTTACAACAGAAAAAAACAGCTGAGTGTCTGTTGAACAGGAAGTGATAATTGTGTGGACGATGGGGTGATTACTGACAGTCTGGGTGGGAGAGCGTAGATGTGGTCCTTGTTTTTGAAAAGTAGCGAGGTTGTTGTAGGAAAGTCACCTAAAGTGGACAAGTAAAATCTGAAGTTAACAGGCTGCTACACGTGACACCACAGGCAATATCACTAAAGGTGTTTTGCACAAAACCCATTTTTAGTGTGCAAGAATGCACTTAGACTGAATGTTGACATGTGCATTGCTTTTTGTGCAAAAAGAAAAATATAAATTATTTCTCCATGAACAGAATCCTTCCTTATCATATATTAAACCATCCAACTTACAGTTTTAAAAACCAGACCGTCCTGATAATGAATGAAATGACTCTTTACTTTTGCAGGCTGGTCAGACAGCGTTGATGTTAGCAGTGAGCCATGGGCGGCAGGAGATGGTGCGAGCCCTGCTGGAGTGCGGTGCCGACGTTAACGTGCAGGACGACGAGGGATCTACAGCACTGATGTGTGCAAGCGAACACGGCCGTGCTGAGATTGTCAAACTACTCCTGGAGCAGCCAGGGTGTGACATCTCCATCGTAGATAATGTAAGGCATTTACATTTAGCCAATTTACTAAAAAAAAAAACAGCAAATCGCTGCAGTCCAGCTGCTGAATGTGCATCTCAGGGCTTTTTGTGTCTGGGATTCAGCTCAATCTGTGTTCAGGAAACGTCTCCTCATGGGAAACTAGTCTGTGCAGTTTCCTCTTCTTGTCACCCTTCTCTCCCTCTTTTTAAAGATATTTTCTCACCAAGTAAGATAGGCTGATAGGCGAAGACTCACAATAAGATTAGTGTCATCTGCCTTTCACTTGGGTCAGTGCTGCGTGCAGGAAGCAATCATCATGCTACTCGGATGTCCCGGGGGAGGAATCAAAAAGCCCCTCAGTACACAGACTCATTTCAGACACAGTGCCTTGCAGGGTTTTGCAGCTCTCTGCATATTTCACCAAATGACCCAGCAGCAAATGCTTGTTTCTGTAGAAGTTCTCTGCATGTAGGGAAAAAGTTCCAAACAAAACAAAACCTCCAGAGGATCCAGGATGTGCAGGATTTATCATTATGACACCAACAGAACAAGCATCTTAATGTGGAGCCAGACTTTTCTCTTTGTTCCCCCTTATTTTTCTTTTTTCAGCTGTACTCGGTCTTGTGATTTCTAAAGTGATTTTGCAGTGGGCTGCTCTGGATGCTTGAACAAGCCAGGCAGGCAGATATTTGAGTGTTCACATCTGTGCCAGAATGAGCTGGCCATTTGTTTGAGGCTGCTCCTGGATTGTGTTTCAGCACAGCACAGCTGGACTTGGGGGGTTGGTGAAGCCTCCATATCCCCAATCTACTAAAAAAAACTTTGTGACAATACACGTCTGTGAGACTAAATTATGGGACATATGATGTAGTTTGATGCCAACACTGAACCTTATTTTAGCGTCACTTTCACATCATGGAAAGATCTCTTAGAGGAACATACTGGATGCATCTAGAAGCAAAATACAAATATCAACCATGGTATTTCTATTTTCTCTACTTAACAAAGGGAGTGAAAATATCCTCAAAATGAACTAAAATGAGTCCCTGTGTCTGCTGCGGTGGCAACAGACAGCTTATAGTCTGTAATTTAACTTCTGTATTTCCAACATGTCACCAACCGAAGTGTATTGTGTCTTTAATGGGATCAAAACAAAGAATCTTACATAACCTGGGTTTACTGCGCCTTACCCGATGTGTTTTAAAAGAGCTCAAAATTACAAAAGGTAAAGACTTTCTTCAGAATAAGGACAGAAGAATGTGCAGGTTTTTTTTCTTGCTAATCAAAGAATCATGATGGGATGTTGAACCCGCTGGAAAAACGAACAGCCGTGTATAATGTCAATCACGCGGTCATCTCAAACTCCAAAGCTCTTTGTTCAGGTTTGAACTCTCAGGTTTTCATGGTCAATGAGCAGACTTTTACTGTCTCTACCCCCTTCTTCTGATGTCTGCAGGATGGGAGCAATGCTCTGTCTATTGCACTGGAGGCGGCCCACAATGACACAGCTGTGCTTCTCTATGCCCACATGAACTACGCTAAGACCCAGACTGCGATGGTAAGCCCACTTTCCCTTCCAGCATCCTCCTCTGTAGAGCTGTGCACATTCAGGCACAATTATTATTTCAAAGTGAACAGGTTAAAGTCGGTTAGTGTTAACAGGCCAAATATTTACCCCAACTTAAATCAATAGGATGGTTAATCTCACGTTGATTGGAGAATTTCCATATTCAGGCTTGATAATGTGAGAGTCAAAATGTCCACACTGGGAATCACAAATTCCCTTTGTAGGCAGTTTTATACATAAAAAGTCACAAACTTTCAATCCTTACAAGCAGGCGGAGACTGGCACTGATCGCTCACAGCTTAGTACAGAGAACAGTGTCTTTATTAAAAGTGGAGGGATAAAATCCTCAGAAAGACTCTTGAGCTGCAGTTTGGGTGTGGGCAGCACTGGTTGATGGAGCTCTGCTGCCCCCTTCAGGTCATACAGCGCTCCTATAAACTTTTAGCTGAAAGGATGGGATCAGTTGTTGGACTATTTTTTATTCAGTTGCTTTGTTTTATACAGGAAATCACAGATTTGATGCTTAAAAACATAAACAAAAGAAAAAAAGTGCTAAAGTCTTCCCTCTATGGTAATGGTATCACCATGCAAAGGGTGCTTTGCCTTTATAAAATGAATACCTGTACGCATTTTAATGTGACCAAAGTGCAAGAAACAATGAATAAAAATGAGGTTTATGCACAGAAAAGCCAAACGTAAACCACACCCCATCACCTAAAACACACAATACAGCTGTGAAGCGTTCCAGATGTTCCAGAGTGGTGACACATATTGTGTCACTACTGTGGCTTGTCAGTGTGACGGTGTATGAACATGTCCGTCATGTTCCTTCGTGTACCTCCAGCTGAAAGCCTCCTGCTGTGACGAGCAACTGCAGAAAACACTGGAACAAGCTGTTTTTGTGATGTCTGGGATTTTCATTTAAACCTTTAAAAACTGAACAGATGGTGCCAATTTAGTTATATAACATACTTTTTATAACATATTTACATAATTTATATATGCAATGTGCCATTTTAATCTATCCAGTAACACACAAACTGAAAAATACACATTTTAACATATTTCTCTTTAGTGTGACCCTAAAATAATCAAATAAACCTTGTGGTTGCAGAGATATAATCATTTATTGTGTGTTTGCCTAAAACCAGGCAAGATGAAAACAAGATGGTCGAACCAACAATCCCCAATAGTTTTGATTCAATCCATCTATTACATTTTTACAGCTTGTTGTTGGAGAAATCATAGAAAAATTCAGTTATGCTGATTATTACCAGTAAGTGGTATTAAATGGAGATGTCCAATATTATCAGCATGTCGATATTATTGACATATCAATATTACCGGCATGTCAGAAATGATCTGTATTGGTTTTTAACATGCACATATTGTATATTTAACTTCTCAGTAAAGTCAAAAAGATGAAAACAAACATCAACACCCTTGGAACTGGACTCCTTCACAGGTTTTTGAATTATTTCAAAGAGTCTGCAGACATCAAATTTGCTGCAAAGTGAAGGATATGTCTTATTTATCTAAACAGATTTTTTCTCTTTTTTTATTATTGGGGTGGGATCAAAGTATATCAGCGCTTGTTGATATCGGTGTCAGAGATTAATCAGTATAACTGAAAAAAAAAACCAAACATAATGGAACGATCTTAGTATTAAATAAATGTTATTATTCTCTAGACTGTGGAATCATTGGCAGAATAGTCTTTATGTTAAGTGATGTTTTTTTTTATGCATGTGTCTGCTTGTATTGTATTTTATCTTATTTTGTTTTTACGCTATGGACCTGCATTGGGTCTGAAATAAAGAAAGATTGATTAATTGATTGATCATCAATGTATAATATGAACAATGTAGGGCCTAAAACAGAACCCTGGGGCACTCCATAAGTCACCTTAATTTGTTTTGACTTTACATTATTCATTTGTACATATTGATATATTTAAAGTAACTTTCCATCATGTATATGCTAACCATCTTATGCCTTTTCTCTTCAACTTTTTCAGCAATATATCATGATCAGTTATATCAAGTCTTTTTTAAATCTATAAAAACACCTACTGTATATTCTTTATTATCAATTGCCTTAGATATCCCCTCTACTAGTTCCATTACTGCCATAGTCATGTTTCTTTTTGCCCTGAAGCCATATTGGCTGTCACTTAAAAGATTATATTTCTCAATGAATTGATCAAGTCAACAAATAATTTTTCTAAAATTTTTGAGAATTATGGTAGTAATGATATTGGTCTATATAGATTTTTTGTCTTTTGTTAATTTGTGTTATTGTTCATTGTTGCGTCAGGAATTTCTTTTGCTAAATTGTAGCCAACATGAGCAAAAAATGTATTAAATTCATTTACTATTTCTGTAATTTGATCCAGTACTATATTTTCTCCTTTTTGAAATCTTTCAGGATAGCTGCTACTTTTTTTTGCCTTTTTTAATTATGCTATTTAATATATTCCATGTTTCTTGTGTATTTCTTCTGTTTTGCTCTAACAATCTATGGTAGTACTCTTTCTTATTTGTTCTAATAATACTCACCAATCTATTTTCATATGATTTGTATTTCATTTCTGCCTCTACTGTCCTCAGATTTATAAATCTCTTATACAAGTTATTCTTTTTGCATGCATTCTCAAAAGCCATTATTTAAGGAAAAGAGGTTAAAGTTTTAAAATTACTTTAAAGTGTCTGGTAATGTTGCGACCAATGTTCCCTGTAAGCTGCGCGCTTGTGCAATTGCTAACTGTTCTTACATTATCTGCGCACAGCAAATCTGTGCTGCGCATAGAATAAAATCCAATCCAAACAGTAAATAAAATAAACACTTTATAATGTATTCTGTACCATTTTGCAATGCAAAAAGGTGATAAATGGTGACTGACAATGATGAGCAACATTGTCCAGCCAATAATATGATGTGATTTACACATATTTACTTACGCAGCCAATCAATGTCATTAACAGCGCTTCCTGCATATGTGCCAAGTTAGCTAAAACTTTAAGCTACAAGCTACAACGGAGTGCTGCCAATGCCAACTCGATAATATGGCGAAGCGAACGCGTAGCGGTACATCGGCTCACCAAGCCAAAGTAAAGAAATGCAGTTCATGTTTACGCTGCGAACAAAAGAACAAGAGGTGAAGCTGGGTGAGATTTTTTCGTTTTTGAGTAAAACAGGGCTGCTCTTGTTGTGAAGCCAAAGCAGGAAGTGAGTTCTCATTCATAGCATTCGTTTCGATGTCTCACTATGGGATACGCCCTCCTGGGTGTTCGTCAGAAGCATCTAT
>JBAMHV010000015.1:4956131-4968356 GCA_037177535.1 Pseudomugil gertrudae
TATATATGCACAAAATATTTAAAAATAAATACATAAAAGTGCATTAACAGCCAACATCTTATTGCACAGTGAGGATGAGACTTTTTTCCTTCCTCTGTGTTTGTTACAGCGATCATACAGGGTGGGCATGGAGGTGGTTGGGGTTTTGGGGGGGTTGTGTTCGCCGTTTTGTCCACAGTGCCGGAACATTTTTTTTAAGCAGTTACTTCCACACCACTTCTTTCATTATGCTGATCTGTGAAGTGGAACGTAACGCTGGCGGAGTTGAGAGGTCAGGGGCTCCTGCTGCCTAGAAACATACAGTCTAATATTAGAACATTTCCTTGATTTGTTAGCAGCATCTCTGCTGACTGCTGAGCACATGGCAACAGGCCGGCCAATAGGATTTCAGGAGAATACTAAGCCTCTCGCTCTGTATAGCAACAGTGGCATCCTTTATTTATTTATTTATATAGGAGGGTTTTTTTTACCCACCGACTCATTCTCGTGCTTCTGCACCCCCATTGTGCATCCACACTGTGCTCTCAAACTGTGAAAAAGAGTTGCAGTGTGAAGAGTAGCGCTGCTCTTACCTCTGCTTCTCCTTTACCTGTATCAGCTTTAAAATATAAATAGCATTTGTGCCTTCTCTTTTTCCTCAAATATTACTGGAGTTTTTCTTTTTAAGCTTGCACTTCACAGACCAGGGGAGTTTTTCTGTGCTCTGAATGTAAAAGTAAGAACAAGGTGGACAATGACTTGGACTTTTTATTTTCAAGAGGACATAACATGCATCTGTGAGGAGGAAGCCAGAGATCTAGAGGAATGACAGCGTGGGAAAAGGTGGCACTCCGAGGGGACGGGTAAAAAAAAACCAGGACGAGACTATCTGTAGAAGATGGAGGACACAGGAGGCGAAACTATCCGGGATAGGAGGAGTGGGGGGTGTTGGGGGGTGGAGGGATACGGAATGGCGTGAGGACCGAGGCCGGTGGTTGGTTTGAGCTGAGCCACGTGTGCGTCCAGCCACGTCTCTTAGCCGCTTCATGGATGTCGACGAGATGCAGGCTTCTCGTGTCGCCTGGTTCCCTCCGTCTTAGCCCAGGTAGGTGCGCACTGTCCTGATCAGCTAAGTTTCCCGATGATGTTTCATTTTTCCAGGTTGGCCGGATGATGCCTCCACCAGAAGTTGCCATTTTGAAAGTTCTGTGCCCGTTCAGCCTCCATATCACTTCGTCATTCGAAGCTTAGTTGCAGGATGATGGGACGCTTGAAGGCGTTGGGTAAAATATGGCGTACATCAGTTGCCCCGTTATTGGTTTTTGGTTTGATGGGACTAAACTTCCCCAAAAGGAAAAGGCAAAAACAGTGCATTGGGTGCATTGTAAGGGGAATGTGGAATTGGTGACTAAGTCTCATAAACTCTGTAAAAGTATGTGCCATTTTCAGACGAACCTTGCTGCATTCTGAAGACGTGTGACAATTTGAATCAGTTTATGGGATTTTTTCCCCCATAAACACAAAACACACCTTGAGATTCTGCGTGTACGTCATTAGACTTCATGTTTTCTGATCTCTGAACATAAACAGCCTGGTATACAGATACTGATGACGAGCACCAGCACACAAGGATCGACTTATGTTGAAAAGATGCCCCAACTGCGGCGTCCCAGATGGACATGTAGTGGAAAAGGCTTTTAGGACATGCATACGTACATTAAATTGGCTAATGTATTTGTTATGTTATTAACATTAGGGGGAAAATATCACGTTTAAGTCAACGCGTTCGACCAACATCGATCCACTGCGACTTATTGGGTTTCCACCATTAGAAGTATGTTTGTATGGACGCCATTTCCTACCCTTCGACTTTTGACCAATAAGGTAAAAAACATGGAATTAAGATAGCTTCAAATTTTTTGTTTTAAATATCCTAAACCCATCATTTACACAAAACTACATTTGGTACATATTAACTATTTTTTTTTAAAGCTTTCATAGATTTCCAATGTGAATTTGATATAAAAAGTATTAAATGTTCAGATTTACAGACAGAATAGGACAAATATGTCTCTAAAGTTACTGTGCTTTGATTTTTATAAAACTTTTTTTTTTTTAAAGTACCTTAAGATGGGAAATCGATTAATTATGTTTTACACAACCATTAAAATTAGATAAAAATTAGGTTTGGTTAAACACAAAGTCATGGTGATGTTTATTCCTGTAAGACAACCAAATGTGACCCACAAACAGCTTCTTCAATAAGATGTTCGATTGTACCGAACGGAGAAGAATAAATCGCTGACTAATCCGTCGCTTGGGAGAGGAGGATTTAGCTGCAGCCCCTCCTGAATTGTGTATCATATAAAGCGCTGCATGATATAATACTGCGCAGTTATTATATTTATATGTGTAATCATCACCAGGACCCAAGAGAAGTCTTACAAGCCCCAAGTGGGATCATATTAGTCCTTATATAATAATTATTGTTTATAAAACATTATTTAGTTATTTCTTATTCTTTACTTTTTGAAGGGAGACAACACAAAAAAAAGTTTAAAGATTTGGTGAAGGATTAAAAACTGTATTAAAGAGAAAGATCTACAATTTCAACAATACACAAAACACCAATTACAAGGTGACGCTGATGACGCATTTGAGAAATTATATTTTAGTACAGTCATAAATCTATTTTTAAACCTTCAGATAATTTACCTGATAAAACCTTTTTTTCATGATTAAAGGTCTAAAAGCTAAAATGTGATTTTCTGGCGTTTGCGAAGCTGGAACCAGAGAAAACAGTTCAAAAGTGCCGTTTCCACGGGAAAAAACTTACTTTATTTTAGTAAATGCTCATTAATCATAAACATTTACTCTGCTGAATTGATTACAAATACACTAATCAGATGATGCTGAAATAAAATTCACTGAAATAAAACCCCAAAATCTGGATTAAAATCATGTTTGTGCTCCAACGGCTTTACCTAAATATTTTTTCTACAGTATGAATTAACATATTATTATTACTACTATTAATAATAATAATAATAATTACTATTATTATTATTATTATTATTATAATCACAATCATTATTTTTATTATTAATAATATTAATAATAAACCAATTTTAGCAGTAGTGCTAAAGACACAGCAGTATAAGAGAGAGGGCAGCAGAGATGCACCAACTCCGTGTGTGTGTGTGTGTGTGTGTGTGTGTATTGGGGGGGGTGTTTCTCTCTATGGGGGTGCCCGGAGACTGGTGAAAAAAGTGGCCGGGTCCAGATATCCAGCAGAATAATCTGAGAGAACTGAGCTGTGATGCAACGACACTCGTGTTTTCAGTCCGTGTTTCATGTCATCACTAAAAGATTCACATCTAAAATCTGGAAAATGAGTCTTCCATCCTGATCATGTTGATGTGCTTTGATCATAAACAGCTTCAGTGGTACTCAAACATTTTTTTAAATTGTATTATTTATTTATTACTAAAAGTTCTGAAAAACCCTCTGTGCATTGAAGTAAACTCTTAGTAAATCATGCTGTGAAGGTCTTAAATTATGGAAATGAGAGTTGTGTGGTTTTCTTTTGTGACAGCAAAAAAGAGCAACTTAACACAACCTGCAGTTTAATTATTGTGCATGCTCACATAGGTTATTTCTTTAAAATGTTACTTGTGCAGACATTTTCTCTCAAACCCTTTTAAGTAGATTAAAGGAATATAGACTTCTGATTTTGTTTTACTTCATTATTCATCACAGAACTGGATATTTAGTCCACTTTATGCACTTGTTCTTGCACTGCTTTAAGGCTGAATTTAACATTTCAACATTGCTGCATCAAAGTAAGCAGGAAGCCAGGCATAAAATTTTAAACACACTCAACAGGAACAGGAAAGGGAGCATTGTTTAGTGATAATTATCATTTCCGTAATCTTTGCCATTTGTTCCCTGTGTGATTTAGGTTTCCTAAGAAGAGGGGATGCTAAAGAAGAAACTGAGCTGCTTGCATCAGAACCATCCAGCCCGAATCGGGACCTTGTGATTTTTCTGGATAACTCTCTAACATGAATCAGTTTAAGCAAATAACTGAGGCAAAACGGTACTCGAGTACAAAAACTCCCTGATATTTAGAGCCAAGCGTAAACACGGGATCTATCGGCAATGTCATTGCACTCCTGTGTGACGTGTTTAAAACATGGGTTCAATTTAAGGAAAATGTTCTCTGTCGACAACACTGGGCAGCCATGATGTCTGCACTCTTTCCATCCTTTACCATGAGTTCCACTGTAAGCTGATATTATGTGATCAACTGCACTGCGGCACGACATTCTGCTTCACCCTCTCAGCGAAACCAAGCTGGACTTTATGGTCTGTGATGTAAAAATGGCAGCTAAGAGTTTCCAGCTTTGGACAGAGGACCAGCTTCAGCCAGTTGATCTCCCAACGTCATCACTAGCATCCCTCCACCTCAGGGACGAGGCTGTGGTCATGAATGAGGACGCTTTACACATTGGGGATAATCCTGAGCTCTATCCTACATTTCCGGCCATGACGTCATCGCCACTTAACCAATCACACCAACAGGCAGAAATGTCTGTGGATGCTGAGCCTCTGCCAGCAGATAAAGGTGAGATTAAGGTGTTCCTCTAAGCTTATTTTTTTCTGCGACACATTTAATTAGTTCTACCAAATAGATGAAACAATATAAAATCATTTTAAAACAGAAGCTGCTGGCTCTGCTGAAATGTCTTTAGAAAAAGACATGTCTTCTTTCAAGAGACTGCTCTGTCCGTGAGGACATAAGATTAATAAACAGTCAGAAAACCAACTTTTGCAAGTCAGGTCTCTAGTCTTATCCGTCTATCTGGTCTAGTAGGAGGCCTGTATATAATATCCATATTCAGATTCCTGGTTATATTTTCAGCATATTTTAACAACACTGATCTTCAGTTTAAACTGACAAATCTGTCCTGCTTCAGACAATTTCTTTGCTTTACTGAATTTGGGAAATGTATAGATCAGGGGTGCCCAAAGTGGGGCCCGCGGGCCAAAATTGGCCCACCAGCACTTGCTCTTGGCCCACTAGTCAATGTTTATATTTAGAAACCTTGATGAAATCTTGATGTAAAGGTATTTCAGAGCTTAATGATGTATCTCTAGCAATTTATATAGGGTTTTATGGGTATAAACAACTTTTGTCTAGTTTTATTAGATAGGAAAGATTCCCCACGCTTTAAAGCTGCAATATTTGGCCCGTGGTTCACTGACTTATTTTCAGTTTGGCCCTCGGAGGAAAAAAGTTTGGGCACCCCTGGTATAGATGAACACAGTACATTTATTCTGATGAGTAAATATGCTTTTAACATGACTTATCCAAATACAAAACTCCATCTGGACCTAAAGAGACATTTCGTAAGATAATGCTGCAGTTCATAGGAGAGAAAATACGCTACTCCTTAGTGCAGTCATCTCCATCTGTCCTGCACGTTTTAGACGTCTCCCTGCAGAAACACACCTGATTTAAACTACTGCTTGTTGCCAAGCTCTGCACTAATCTCTTATTGACCTATGACCTCATAATGACTTGTACCAGGTAAATATGTAAAATCTGAAGGGTAGTAATCCGCAGTTCTAACTTTTATCAACGACGGTCAATAGGTCAACCAACCATCAACTCCGATTATGACTAAGCTTTATGGAACATTATTATAATGGGAACTAGTTAAATTTGGGGTCACATGTTTCAGTTATTCAGCTGGATTCAAACTTATCAGATGCAGGCGTCATTTACGATTTTATATCAGTCAAGTCTTGACAGGGTCTCACTGTTCGATGGCATGGGGTTTAGGTATTTAGCCCCTTTCTTATGTTACAACTGCATACGTGTGATTCCTTCGGCATACGGCTCTGTCCACAGCAGCAATGTAAAACATCTCCAGGCATGCCGTCACAAGTGCTGAAGGGACGATTTACATCAACTGTTAACGGCGCAGCGCTCCCTACATACGTGTAACAGCATGTGTTTACACGCTGCTAAATGCAAACAATTCAGACAAATATAATCATTTCGGGAAATGCCTGACTGGCAGGCTCTCACCTTTCTCCCGCTTCCCTAACGAATCATTAAACACGCACACACACACACATGCTCAGGTGTAATAAACCGACAGACACACATTAATCTAGTCCTTCAGGCTGACATGGCATTGCTCTGTAGACAGCTGCTGTTTGTTAGGCGAGGCAAGGCGAGGTCGCAGCTTTGACTTGGCTGAGTGTGCCTGAGCATGAGGAGTGCCAGTTCTGGTATTTTAGGCAGCCAGACTGTCACCTGTCAGCACACTAGTCTGGACAGAGTCTCCTGCATGGTGCAACACTAAGCAACACAATATCTCCCTCTAGAGTTTTGTTGGGGGGCCAGCAGTGAATGCTGACAGTCTCGAAGTGCAGACGGTCCCACGCAGACAGAAGTGACACTGTGGGTAACACTGGGTTGTATGGTTGATGTTTCAGTGTTGCTGGAGACGGAGAAGAGCCAAAGCAACAGTGAGATGCAGTCCCACGCACGGGCAGGACATAGGCAGGAGCTCTCCTCCAATGTTGAAGAAGAGGATGTATTTCCTGTCCTGAAAACCAACAGCAGCTACGAAGGAGGTACTCTGAAACTCCGTTTGCTAAAGACTCTTTGATTCATATCAGCTTCATACTGAGTTAAAACCATGTAGCTTGTAAATGTCTGTGCAGTACAAGACATCTTCATTGGGCCAGTGACTTATGCTGTAGTTTTATGCTTTTATGGATCCTGTGGGGCTGCACGATGGTGGGATGGTTAGCACCCAGGCCACACAGTTAGAGGTTTATCGGTTTGAGCTCGGCTTAGGGAGGTCAGTGGCCTTTCTGTGTGGCGTTTGCATGTGCGGGTCCTCTCCTGGTACTCTGGTTTTCTCCCACCCAAAAGACATGCCTTTTAGGTTAATTGCTATTGCTAAACTGATCACTTATCACATGTAAGTCACTTTGGATATAAGTGTTTGCCAAAGAATAGAATAGAAAAAGCTTTGATTTACAATAAAATACATGGATGAAGTTGAATGAGGGACAAAATTGAAACTTTTTTTTTTAAAGTTTTAGAAAAGTACAAGTTCTTTTTCTTGGTATATAACGTGACTTAAAATTGTACCAACGTTTGTGGTCAGAAAGTCAACCAGAGTGCAGTACAACCCAAACCATGGCAGCATGTGACTGCCACACCGATGACCAGTTGTCTGAAGCGGAGTGGTACTGGGGGAGCATCTCCAGGTACGAAACATTTGTTGTTAACGCATTGGCACTTTAAACAGTGGCCATCTTTCTCTCCTCATCTCATGTCCTTTTGTTTAGAGAGGAAGTAAATGGAGTGATGAGAAACACTCCCGATGGCACATTTCTGGTACGAGATTCTTCCAGTGGGATTAAAGGGGAATACACTCTGACGCTACGGTGAATACTTTTTTTTTTTGGTTGAAATTTCTGTGTTTTTCTCTGTGTGTCAACTCTGCGATTGAGATGCAACATATCCAGGTTGTATCCTGCCTTCTACCTATTAGCTGCTGTGATAGACTCCACTCCCCCAATTCTGTAATAAGTACTCAAAAAATGGATCCCAGTGTAGTGTTGTGTGCAGTGTTTACTACGTGGATGGTTTATGTATATATGTCAGGGTGTTTTTTAAATATTGGACATTAAAGAATCTGAATATTAATCTGGACACTAATATTTAGGGGCATCTAATGTAAAAATGTGGTTAAAATATGACAAACAGTGAGTTAAAGGTATTGTAACAGTTAACAGCCCTGTGCTGCCGATCCAAATATTTGCTGTGTGAATCTTGATTACTGTGTTAACGAGAGGTCAGTAATTTGATTTCAAAGCCTTGAAGTAGTTTTCTTGGTTACACATACAGCTTCAGACATGTAGTTGTCTTTTTACTAGAATCAGAACAGATGGTTTCATAAATAAAGCTTTGCTGATTAGAGTTTGGCGCAGATCCCAGCAGTTGGAAACACTACACCCGATCCACACAGTTTAAGCTTCACTTGTGTTTTTCCATTCTGAACCACACTGGTGTGACATGGCAAACAAACCTTAACTCTAAGTAGTGCAATCTGCAACCTTTTTGTCAGAATTTTTCCAAGTTAAGATTAGTACTTTGCATGTTAGTTAAAAAGTGTCCTTTTTGAAATACTGTGAAGTGACAGAATCAAACAGAAGTCACTCACGTTACTTTCTGTTCGTGTTGGACTAAAAACAGCAAGACGTGAAGCAAACTGTTAACATGTATTGTTTGACTTGCAGAAAAGATGGCTACAACAGACTAATAAAAATCTTCCATCAAGGAGGAAAATGCGGCTTCTCTGAGCCACTGACCTTCCCCTCTGTGGTGGACCTAATTTGGCATTACCAGAAGAAGTCATTAGCCCAGTACAACTCCAAACTGGATACACAATTACTTTACCCACTGTCCAGGTACCAGCAGGTAAGTAAAAGCCAAATGCTAAATATTATGCATTCTGGTGACTTTTTATACTGATACAAAAATACTTATTTTTTGAGGCTCAGTATTATAAAAGCATTTTTTTAAAGTATTCTTTTCCTAAATTTGAAGGTTGAGTTTTTCTGACTTTTTCATTATAACTATTATATGGGACAATGAGAAAGATGCTCCTTATGTGGCAGATGTACATCTTTTACTTTGTAGCTCAAATTCAACACAGAACATTTCCTGAAACTTTTCTACACTTTTACCTTTAAAAAAAAGCAGCAAGTAGTGATGGAGGCTGACATTGATGCGGCTGGAGAACAGCTGAGGATTTTTCAGGATCAATACAAAGAGAAGAGTAAAGAGTATGACCGCCTTTTTGAGGAGCTCAACCAAACTTCCCAGGTAACAGCTTTCAAGTTAAACCAACACGCCTGACTTAAATGTGTCATGTGACTGCTAAACCACTAAATCATAGTATGTGACCGTTTGTACGCCAACACTTGGCCTTTCCACAATACAGGAACTCCAAAGCAAGCGGACAGCAATCGAAGCTTTCGGTGAAATCATTCGAATCTTTGAGGAGGAGTGTGAAACCCAAGAGCGCTACAGCAAGGAATACATAGACATGTTCCTCACATTAGACAGTAGCTCAAAGACAGACAAGTATATTATCTAATTCCTGTGAAATTATGCAACTCACTGAAAGTACAATAGTACACACTGAATTACTTACACTGTCTGGTGGATTGTTCTCAGGACTCAAAGCAACTCAGATGAGCTGCAGTCAAGGGTGGAAGAGATCCATGACAGCAAGAAGAAGTTAGAAGAAGAGCTGAGGAGGAAGATGCTGGCTCACATGGAAGCGGACAGGAAACTGAACACCCTGAAGCCTGACCTTGTGCAGCTCAGGAAGATCAGAGATCAATACCTTTTGTAAGTTCAAGCACATCATTTCTTTTTAAAGGCGTACAGCCTCATGTCTCCAGTTCTGAAGTTTCATATTTTCCTAATTTTACACTATTAATAACAGTTTTTTACCATGTAAACATTTACAGAAAAAAGGTAGAAGTAATGACACATTTTACTGCTATGTTTAAAGATTTGGGTCCATGTCATCTGTAAACTTTTATCATAAAACCAAAACTGTTCTTTGACAAGTTTGAGCTGAAGAAGTCTCTCAGACGAGAGGTGAAACAAGCAAAAGACGACAAATGAATAAAGTCTTCTTTTTTCCAACTCTGGGGATTAGAAAAGTACAAACCTTTTTAATTTTAAGGTTAAAATTAGATGAAAACTGAAAGGATTTAATAGATACCTTTGTACAGTGTTGCTTAGCTGACTCCTTATCAATTCTCCTGGTCCTGACCTAACTTTCCATGAGAAGACAAACTCTCAGGTTAAGCCTAAACACAAGTGCTTAGTGAAATGCCAGATAACGTCACATTTCAACCTAAAATCTAGCCCCTTAAAAAGCATAAATTATCAAATGAAAAGAGCAAGGGCTACAATTTGAACTTTTAATGGTACATTTAAAACCAAATCCAGTCTTTTGATTTTTTTAAAAATAAGATCATTTTTTAAAAATGATTCAAAAAAGACTGTGCTGGACATCAGGAAGATTGCCATGGGTAAAAGACATATAAACCCTTTTATTGAAAATTCTAAGGTATTTGTTGGTAATGTAAGATAACTTGATGTTACATAAACTATATATCCAATATATGCTACAGTACATTGACCTCATGGCCCTCAGATGGTCTGAAGTCAGTGTTATCTGTAATAATTACAACAAGAAGGAGAAAATGATAAAGCACTGTTTTTTTTATGTAGGTCTTCTTATTTAAAATGTATATATTGTAGTGCTGATGCAGGATATTCAACATCAGATCATCTGCCAGTACACCAGGTGATCAGGTAGGTGGTTAGTAAAGGAAGATGAAATATTATATTTTATATATTATCTATATTGCCTATTTTACATGACAAAAACTGTTCCCACACTGTTAAGACCCACTATTTACCTTTGCCTAGTAACCTAGTCCATCCATCCATCCATCTATTCATCCATCCATCCATCCATCTATTCATCCATCTATTCATCCATCCATCCATCCATCTATTCATCCATCCATCCATCCATTCATCCCTCCATCCATCCATCCATCCATTCATCCATCCATCCATCCATTCATCCATCTATTCATCCATCTATTCATCCATCCATCATCCATCCATCCATCCATCCATCCATTCTCTGCCGCTTATCCGGGTCAGGTAACTGAGGCAGCAGTCTAAAAAAGGAAGCCCAGACGTCCCTTTGCCAGCCATATTTGCCAGCTCATCGGAGCTGGCAGGTTCCCAGGAGTTCACAGGCCAGCCGAGAGATAAAATCTCTCCAGCATGTCCTGGGTCTCTTCCCGCAGGGACGTGCCCAGAACTCCTCACCAGGAAGGTGTTCAGGAGGCATCCTGACCAGATGCCCGAGCCACCTCATCTGGCTCCTCTCCATGTGGAGGAGCAGCAGCTCTACTCTGAGTCCCTCCTGGATGGCCGAGCTTCTCACCCTATCTCTAAGGGAGACACACTGGCCACCCCACAGAGAAAACTAATTTCAGCCGCCTGTACTCTGGATCTCATTCTTTTGGTCACTATCCACTGCTTGTGACTATAGAGGGACATAGAGTGACAAGTAAACCAAGAGGCACAGAGTTCGTACTATTGCAGATGCTGCACCAATCCACCTGTTGATCTCATGCTCCATTCTTCCCTCACTCATAAACAATACCCAGAGATACTTGAACTCCTCCACCTTGGGCCGGACCTCTTTTCCAAATTGGAGAGGACACTCCACCTTTTCCGGCTGAGGACCATGGTCTCAGATTTGAAGGTGACGATTCTCATCCCAACTGTGATCCTAAGGTCACCAAAACAGATTCCCTCAAAACTTTGGCTACAATGACAAATTCTGTCCATATAAGCCAGAACAGTGTTTGCTGACCAGGGTTGAGAAACATTGAGCTAGAACAGGATCACTGATAAACTATGGTGGAGTCCAACCCTCACTGAAAATGAATCAGACTTACTTTGGAAGGACCCTCCTCTCCAGGAGCCCTGAATAGATTGTAGTTGGAGTATTACTTCCAATCCCCTTTTTGAGGAGGGGGGACCACCACCACACTCTGCCAGTTCAGGACCACTGTCCCTGATGTCCATGCAATGCTGCAAAGGTGTGTCAGCCAGGACAGTCCCAAAGCATCCACAGCCTTAACAGCCTTAATAGCCTTAAGCCCAGTCCGAGAGGTTTTCAGAATGATTAAATCCAAACCTGCATCATGCCAGAGTTTCTCTCTCTCATTCTCTTATATCCAAACGTAAGCTAAAAAAACAACAGAGCATGTTTATTAAACCTTTTAAAAAAATGTCTAACCTATGCAAATGCTTTACATGTTACGCAACATGCCCTTTTATCGAGCGGATGCAAGGCTCAGCCGCAACAACCAGAACGGATGACAAAGAATTATTTCCAAACATAAGCTATAACATAATAACAAATAAATATTATTATCTGATGTACATTGCTCTGGATAAAAAACCTCTGCTAAATGACTAAATGATGCTTAATGTAGACCACACCCTAACCCCCAAAAAGGGGGGTGCAGTGAATTGCTCCTATAACACCGGGGAATCCACCTAAAAAAAACCTTGTTTGGTCTCATTTAAGGAATCCC
>JBAMHV010000015.1:4974889-5017875 GCA_037177535.1 Pseudomugil gertrudae
TGACCAGTAATGAAAGACAGGAAACAAATGTGCTGCCTAAATTCAGGAAGTAGTGGAGCTGTGCACAGAGCCAATTATCCCTCATGTGTAATAAAGAGAAGAAGAGGATTCTTTTAGCTATAATCTTCCTCCAGAATTATGTTTGCATCATAGTTCTGCAGAAAATGTAGGTCCACAGATAATGCAGGAGAAGAAGGACGTGCTGCGAAAGATGTTTTGTAACTTCCACATACACAAAACCTTTGTCTCAATATTTGGTCAACACAGTTTGAACACATCTTGTGTTTAGGTGAGTGTTTGCAACCAGAGCATGTCAATAACAGCTCTCTCTGAAAGCTATGCAAACAGGTATTTACTGTTTTTAAGCCAATTAACCAACATAAATCTATTAAGATTAGATGAAACGTGAGTGTCTCGTGGACTTGTGATCATAGAATTTGTAATATTCTCCTGGTTCAGTCTATAAAAACTGCTTACGGGGCAAAAATCTTTGTGCTACATATGTTTTTACACTGTTGCAGAACGAACCGAGTTCAGTGTGGCGAACAGGTTGCTATGAGTGTTTAGAGGAGAGGAAGCAGATCGAGCGAAAAAATGGGTAAAGCGAAAGTGATGTTGAGCAGGTTGGTGTTGGACTGGACAGGAGAAGGTTTGTGGAAACGTGTCAGTTTTATGTAATTGTGTTGGTTAAATAAATACCCTTCCATGCCACAGCGTCACACTTGTCCAGCACTGAGGTTTGTTTTCCTTCGATGACTCAGTGAGAAGATCAGTAATGGTTTTGAAATATTTAAGATCCAGGGACTTAAAGCTGTGCATATAATCAAATACCTCTTTTCACGTTTAACTTCATATCTGTTGAAATGGTGTTTCCATCACTTTGTAATGCCCTTGTGGTTGTCTGGACTCGTCTTTTTCATTTAATCTGAAGAATTTAGCTGTACTTAAAAGCCTGTTGTTGTTAAAAAAAAGTAACCTTGTAAACGTTTACTGTATTGATTATGCAATATTATTCAGCTTGTTCAATTAAAATTAGCTCGTTTCTTTTTAGACGTCATCCGAAGAAAACTGGTTTGGAACATTGTTTTGATGTAAAACCTGACTTGACTTTACCCAACATGAGAACTTTACTGTTCTAGTATGCACTTTCAGATCCCAAATAAATACGTTTGAGATTATGGATAAATGACTGTGTGTATTATTTAATAAATATATTTTCTTTTCTGTTCTTTTATAGTAACTGGTCAAAGGCCACACACTGGAAATAATAAAGTACAAAGTTGCAAACAGACCACACATCACATTTGTTGTGAGATTTGCAGTAAAACAGGGTTAGCTTGAGCTGCTGCTTCTCCACAACTTCAGAGCTGGTCAGACCCTTTCTATACAATAAGAGGCTTCCAACTACTGGACGCCACAACTAGTAGAGGTCATCTACGGTAGCACATGGTGCAAAATCATTTGAGGTAAAATGTCACCAAGGGACATCCACACAAGCTGCTGCAGGGTAACATTACCTGCACTTATGCGTGTGGTACAGTTTTTCAAACAATGTAAAAAGTGTTATTAGTGAAGCTACATTTACAGTAATCACGTAAGGAATATACTTTTTTAAAGGATCTAAACAGGATCTAGGCTACATATACTTTTAACAAGGTACAGGACTAAAGCCTAAATGTCAGCCTCTGACCTTTACTGCAAGTATTAGGTGAGACTGATTCAGTCCCACATCTCACTAAAAGTGGGCGTGAGATGATTTATAAGTGAATTTTAAATGCAACTTCACCAAGTAAATTTGTTTTCCATGTTATCCCATTCTTATTTTACTTGAGGAGTAAGTGTCCACGCTTACAGGAAGTTTTTGATTTGTGAGTTAGAAACTAAACCGATAAAGGACATTACCAGAGAGGTAGACTAAGGGTTTTAGTTTAAAAGAATGAAGTGATCTACTGTATCAAATGAGCCAAGTTGCACCAAAAATGCTGTCTGTACTGTGGTCCGTCCTAAATCTAGACTGAAACGTCTCAAAAGATGGAATGGTAACTTAAAAAGTCATTAAACTGAAGTCTTTCTAAAAAAATGATGATGAATGAAAAAAAATTACTAAGAAATTACAATATAAATTTTTCTTCTTCACTACAGCCAGGAAAAAGCCCATCTGAAGGGAACAATTAACTATGTCTGGTAACTTGGTTGCAAAAGATCCATTAAACATTTTAAAAAGTGATGTGGAAACTGGGTCTAAAAGGCAGGTTGTTGGTTTTACTTGGGAGCAAACTCAACCAAACATCTCAGCATTAACCAGGGTTACCTCAGGTAAAAATAAGATTCTAGTGTGTTAAAAGCAGTAATTTGATTAGACCCATTCAGAATGACACTATAATGCAACTCAACAGCTGAAAATTACAGTAATACTGTGCTTTTACAATAATAATGAAGGACTGGCCATAAATTTCCCATTCCCATTTCCTTTTGAGTGGTCAATAAGACTGGAAAAGCGCTATATAAGTATGAGTCCATTTACCATTTTACCATTTACCATGATGCATTGCCATTACAGTAAAAACGCGAATACGTTGTTGTAAGATTTTACATTAGTTCCTAACAGTGCAGCTCAGCTGGCAGTTATTCCTCCTATTTTTATTTTTACTGGCTTGTTTCTAAGACATTAACTTATTTTATTTGGATAAAACATGCGTAAAATCTTACCTCTGTGCAGCCAAATGATTTAGGTTTAGATTATTCCGTCTGCGCATGCGCGGGAGGGTTGTTCCTCACCTGGGCCTAATCAGCTGATGATTGCGGCGATATGAGACTGCTCTGGGGAGGAGTGGCATCTGAGTCTCCTCTCAGTCCGCGTGGATTTAGGTTTTTGTGTCTCATTAAATCCCTCACGATGCTGTCGGGACTGCTCGCGGTGGTGTTTCTTATCTGTACTGACCGGTGGGCTTTCGGGACATCTTCTCATCCCAAACCGGCCTGTCGTTACCCTCCATCTCAGTGGTGTCGATCGCTGGAAATAGCGGTGGAATGCAAGGTAAGTGAAGAGGTCAGAGGTGTACAAGTTCGCATTGATGCAAGACGAGTTTAATTCAGGGTGTTTAGAAGTAAACGTGGGTTTCATGTAGAGGATGTGTCTATAAAAGGCTTTACTGGAGGGTAACATACTTGTGAACATTTTAATTGTTTTGGAAAATGTTCCTGTAATCGCTCCGTGAACAACAAAGTCAAGTGTGCGTGTGTAAATTTTTTTTTTCTTGGATATGTTTTTATAAGGTACTATCAGGGTGGAGAAAAACACCCTGATTTTCTCCAGAGTACAAAATGAATGCAACATATCTCACATCACTTGACTCTGTTTACAGTGGAGTTTCAGTTTGCTTGCTCTGGGTTTTAATGAGAATCATGCCTTTTTAGAAATTGAGCACCAGAGGTTGTTTCATGTGACCAGCAGAGTCCCCGCTGGGTCAAATCACTCAAACATAATCAGTTTAAAGATGCTCTGAGGGTAAATGCAACTAGAAGACTGTTTTTTTATGGCCTTCTTTAGTGTTTGGACTTTGTTACCAGACTACTGCACTTTTAAGCAAATCATTCTCCTTTGAGTTAAAAACTCCATCAAATCAGAAAATGATTCTTGCCTCCGGGTGACTTGTTTTGAAATGACTTTTTTTCTTCTGACCAACCATCAAACTGGCTGTTGTGTTGGGCTTTTATTGTATATTTTTATTTTAAAGGTTCAGAAGCAGTGTATGGAGCTCAATGCTGTCAAGCCAAACCAGACTGTTGCACCAGTATCTGTGGCTCTGTACTATGAGAGTCTGTGTCCAGACTGCAGATTCTTCATCACCCAGCAGTTGTTTCCCACATGGGCAATGCTGCAGGACATAATGTCTCTCACACTGGTGCCTTATGGAAATGCTAAGGTACATGGCTTTTTACTGTTGCTGAAATGGACTCTCCTCCCCAAAACATGTTGACAATTATTTATTTTTTTTTGCAGGAGATTCTTTCAGAAAATACTCCCTTCGTCTGTCAACATGGTGCTCCTGAGTGTAGAGGAAATATGATTGAGGTTTGCAGGATTTTTTTTTCTTTAAATATAAAGGTACTTTACAGTGTTGGAAATGTAAATGACTTCTTCCTTCTCAGGCCTGCATCATCCACTTGGTGGGAAACACTCTTGCTTTTCATATAATCTACTGCATGGAGTCTTCTGCAAACGTGCTCAATGCTGCGCAGCCTGTGAGTAGATTGTTTTAAAATATTTATTTTTTCATTCAAAAGGAACAAAACTCTATTGTCTAAAGTGACTTCATGGATTTACTCTGGGCAAAGTTGCCTTGTTGCTGCTTAAATTGCTCTGATGATGCACAAGTGTCCTCACGTGGGTCTACGTATGTGTGTGTATGTTCTTTCTCTCCTTTTTTTTTGGTCAAACTGTCTAGTGTCTCCAGCTGTACGCTCCTTCTGTGTCCTGGTCCAGCGTTGACTCATGTGTAAACGGACATTTGGGATACAAGTTGATGCATGCCAATGCGGTCATGACCAGAGCACTGAACCCTGTCCACACACACGTCCCTTGGGTCACTTTCGATGGGGTGAGATACAAAAGAGCAAGAAATGACAGAGTGGCTTAAAGAAATGGAGGTGTAACTTGATATGACTTTTGTTTTTTGCAGGAGTATACAGAAGAAAATGAAGCAAAGGCAATGTCCTCTCTCTTTCATTTGGTTTGTGAACTTTACAAGGTAAGGTTTTTTTTCTTTCTCCTGGTGTTTCATTACACTGCACAGCACTCTGAATTCCCTGTTAAACTTTCCTTTACAGGGGGTGAAACCTCCAGCCTGCACTGGGGCTCCAGTTCAGCTCAGCAGAAGCTTCTGTTCACCATGAAGTTGCATCTGTGTTGCTGCAGGAAAACTGCTGAATGTTGTTTATAGAATCCTGCAGAAAGTTTCATAAACTGGATTAAACATTGTGAAATCAACCTGGACTTTTTTTTTCTCATAATTTATTGGCATTTTCCACTTAACACCTTAAACTCTCAATATTCATTTGGCCTAAAATGCAAAATAAAAAATGCCTTGACAACATTGGAGTGGCAGGTGTATACATGTGAAGTATACTTGATTTTTAGGCTCAGGAACAAATCAAATGTCCTATGTTACAGTACTTTGTCTCAACATACACATTTGAAGAATAAATATCTTTAGACGGTTGCACAACACTGGGGGAGGGAGGGGATGGACATTAATGAAGGCAGTGTCAGGACAACACGATGCAAAAGCTGGAAATCTCCTGCTCTTCCACATGTTTAACACAATGTGGCACTGTCTCCCTGATGAGCTACTGTGCTGAGTTTAACACGCTGCCTTGTCTGGCAAAGTGGTCCAAACTTGTAGGAAAGGAGCTCCAAATGGATTTTGAGGTACTTTAGCTCCCCTTTTTAAATGCAAGTTTTCTAGCTTCAGGTTAAATTTCACCAGGGCACGCTCTGTCCTAAATCTTTAAATCTCCAGCACCAAATGAAACATGAGGGGTTTCCTGTGAAGATTCAGATCTGCCAATGTTCACGCACAGCCTCTGCTTGACGTGTAATTTTGCAAAGGGAAGGCATATTGTGATGTCTTTACTTGCTGGACTTTACATGGGACTTTTTCCCAGTATAATGCTCGCATTCCCCAACTGGGAATACATTTATGGAACTTCAGGGAATCAAAAGCATCAAGGTCAGTATCAAAATCAGCACAATGGCTCTTAAGCTTTAATCTCTCCTATGAAAATACAGCTGATCACAGAAGCTTACTAGTTCATGAAATACTGTTTAGTGTTCTCATGTGTCCTCTGTAGTGCTTACTTCCTGGTCTTTCCACCTTTTTTAGTGACAAACTGGTCAAGAACAAATTTATTTGATACAAAGACACAAGGATCAAAATAATGGCTGAAACTACACATTAAGTCTGAGCTATCGGATTTAGCAAAGGAGCAAACTGATCCTAAGCTGCACACAATCTATTAAAATGCCTGCTTTAAACTGTTGTAAAAACTAACACTATAAAGTTAATGACTTTGATACAATCAGTTTAAAATCTCTATTGTAAAAATGTACAGCATTGTAGGCTGGCAGGTGTTTGTAAGTTTTCAACACTGGTGGCACTTTTTTTTTATCTACCAAAAAAGAGTGGGTCCCATCAGGCTGCCAATCTCAAACTGAGATCTACAGCGGTATCTGTTGGCAGGGCAGGAAAACAAAGCTTTGGGAGTTTATTATAAGAGGCTATTTGTTTAGGTCAGTTCTTCAGCTGTAGATGTTTTCTGCAACATTTATTTAAAACTTGAATCACACAAGTTTTTCCATATAATTGTATTTAATTAACCTTTTTAAAATAAGTAAAATGAGCTTATCTCTGGATGACGGGACCATCCAAACCTCCCTCTAGCAGAGCACAAAGCTTTGAAGATGCACCTCATTTATATTAAACCTCAAGATGTTTTACATTAAGATAAAGAAGAAAAAAAAAGCTGTTTAAGAAAACTGAATTTTTTCACTTCACTAATCAACAATACCCACTGTACATGTCCCAAGTATCCCTGAACAACACCTGAAATGAGGTAGCATGCTCTGAAACTGCTAATTAGTTCAGTGTAACAGCAAGAAACTGGACTGTTGGACTTTAAGGTAACTCCAGCACTTCAGTTAATTCTAACAAACTGCTACTATGCAAACACTTAGTTGTGCGTAGTTTATCTGAAGTTGGATGGTTTCCTGTGAGTTATTGCAACAATAACTACTCATTTAATTAGGAGAGACATCCTGCTTCAGATTAGCCTTCAGTTTATTTACATTTATCTACCAGTATTTAATAGACAAAGACTTGATCTCCTAAAACCAGCCTGAATAAAAACTAAAAGCAGGATTCATTTTATTAGCTAACGCCGTCCAACCTGCCACATCAGGAGTCTTTAAAAGAGAGATGCTGCTAATTTAACATGGATGGTTGCAGCTTTGCAGACGGCAGTGTCTCGCTGTCAAACCTCACTGCTGGAAGAAAATGTGGAGCCACATTGAAGTGGACATGATTAAGACTCCTTTCTGGATTTTATCTGTGCCATAAACTGAATATCTTTATGAATTAAGCTGTAGAAATAGAAGTAAAAGAATCCTTTGTGGATGTGGAGCTGCCGCTTGCAATGCTTTTCTCAAACTGGTGTGTTTTACATCTAAAACTGACCGCTGTACGATGATGGTCCATAAAATCCTTGAGTTTGTTTCCTGCCCTGCCTTCTGGTACCAGTAGTCTGTCCTGCTTCTGTGACCAGTGGGTGAAGCCCTTTGTGTGACGGATACAAGAGCTGAACGGCAGAGACGGTAAAGTGCTACTACAGACCAGAGGCACCCTGATTAAGAAATTATTTCTGTCTTCTTTTTTCTTTTTAAAGCACATAAACACATACAGGACTAGCGAACGACGAGGAACAGTATGAAAATCAAACGTTTCAAATAATTTCAGGTAAAAAATAGAATAAAGCTCCAAGTAATCATACAGGTGGTGTCATCTCCATTTCAGCAGGTGAGACTGGGGTGCAGTCTTCAGTGGTCAAATTCTGTGGTGCTCCAAGCTGGTTTTTTATTGAATTGCTTCTACCAGATTCTGTATTAAAGGGCTTTAGGTAAATCTATAGACACACACATTGAACAAAGTCACATTTGTCTCTGGTTTGGAGACAAATCAGAAAGACAGTTTGGGTCAGGGGTACATCTGTGCTACATTAGATTTGTGTTTCTCTTCATACCCTGAGGTTAAAGGTCCATTGATTCTGCTCATCTTCGTCCTCTATTTGGTTAAATGTTTCATTTCACACTTCATTCTTAAAGACTCATACGCACTTATCCCAACAAGGACTCAATATTCTTATGTCCTAAGTTAAAACTATGGTGCAAAATAATTTCCAAGACCCTGTCATACCGCTGTGATCCTCATTCGCTGCTCATGTCCAGACGTCACAGTTATTTTGGAGGAAGACATTTCCTTTACCTTTGTTAACTTTTGCTTGAGTACAGGCCTTGGATCTGCTCTTCTTCCCAGTTTGAAGGCAGCAGTTTCTGTCTGGAAAATAGAGGCTACAGCAAACCAGGACGGATATTAAGGCCTCTCAGGCACTCAGACAGAGGCTAAAACATTTCTTCTTGCTGGGAAATAAAAAAAAATAAAACAAGAACACAGAGGAGGAACATTCCTCTGCTCTCCAGAGCGGGTGTCTCCAGTGTAAAGGGACTGTGGTGATTTTACAGACATTACTGGTAAAGGCTTGCCCTGCCGTGCACCCAGCACTCGTGTCTGTCGGGCAGGGCAGCTTGTGCTGGTTATTACGTGCCCATATGCAAGCAGGCCACTCCGTCGCCCTCCTGGCTCAGCTCCCTGTCCAGTTCTGCAGCTTCCCGCCCCGGGGAGGCCAGCGTCCTGTTAGGGTGGGGGCTTCGCACTGACATGGAAGCCAGATTCAGGGTCCGAGATGGGTGAGGCGATGGGGGGCGGTATCTGTTGCCGCGGGAGTCTGGAGAGAGAGAGGGCGAGGAGAAGTCGTGATGCCTCTCACCACCTGATGAGAAATCCTCATCTAAGGGGCTTCCCTGGTCAGACTGCAAGTCCTCCTCTTCCTCCTCCTCCTCTTCCAGGGTGAGTTCAAACTGGAACTTGTCCCCTCCTCCTCCCGCTGAAGAGATTGCTCCTCCTGCTCCTACAGCTCCATCAGCTGCTCCTACTTCAGCGTGGTGTTCCTCGGGGCTTGAAGGCGAAGGGCTTCGGGGGATCATACTCTGGTACCACTCCCTGTTGTCCTCCAGCGTGTCCAGGATGTCCTGGGCGTCAGGATGAACCAAGTCCGCCCAGGTCTCCCACAAAGGGTGCACGATGTAGTCAATGAATCCCACCTGATGAGAAAATAAAGAAGTATCATGTATTAGTAGCTTCCAGAAACAGACTGTTTGAAATTTTTGTTTTTTTTTAGTTGAATAAAAGAAAGAAAGTAAAACTTTTATAGTTATTCCTTAAATTCAGTGAGAAGCTACCAGATGAAGCGTCCGACACTGTGTTACCTGTGTTTTCTCAATAGAGGCATTGTGTTTGTCGCACATGGGACTGATCTCCATGCCCTTGTCCCGCTCGCGGTCTCCCTGCGTGAATAACTCCTCCATGATGCGGTCTGTCCACTTGCGGTAAAGCTCCAGTGGTTTGGTCGGGTTGCTCAAGTCGGCACAGTGGACCATGTTCTGCAGAACCTGCAGGGGCGTTGAACTGTTAGATGCAGACTCCAGGAATTTATTTACAGGTTAAAAACACACCTGTTCTCAACTGCATTTGAATAACTTTATTTAAAACTCCAAATCTGCACAGTTTTCTTTAAGCCTGTGAACTGTTTTTTAACTTGATCATGGTTTTAATAGTTTTATCTTATGTTCTTTTTCATTTCTCTTGTTTATAATTTTATATCATGCTTCTAATTTTCTAGTATTTTAATGTCTCCTTAAATCACCCTGTTGAGCTAATAAACTCGTTTTGCCTCAAATTATTTAAACATGAACCAAATGATTACATAAAACACATCTGAGTAAATAAAAAAACACATTTCCTTGTTTTGTTTTGCCATTAACTAAACAAAACATCCTGTACAGATTTAAACATGTTCATGCATCTATTAGCACATTCACATAATCTGCTCTTTTAAAATGATTTTCTGCAACAAATAAATCATGTAAGCGTTTTTGCGTACAGTAACATCCTTTTAAACAGCTGCATATACAGAGATATGCAAAGATGTTTTATGTGTATTATGATGTCAAACTTTTATTCATGGAGAAAGTCATTAAAGTGTAAGAAGTACTAGGAAGTAACCTGGATGCGGTCGGAGTAGTTGTCTAGCAGCAGGACTCCCAGACTGGTCACTTTCTTGGTCTCCACCATTGTTTTCATGTCTGCCAAGAAGTTCATGTGTTTGGACATATCCGTGGCCAGCACCTACCACAACACACACATACACACACACAAGGACATAAACACACTTCTTCAGCACCCTTGTTTTCACACATGAGCTCCACTAACATGAACAACTTTGACTTTTGATTGTAAGGTCTTACAATGATCGGGGCTTTAACTGTAATTTGTCTTACCAAAATAAAAGATTGGATCTACAAAGTGCACCGTTCTCACCATATCGATCACCATCTTGCGGAGGGAGTCTTTCTGCTTCTTGCTGAGGTTCTGAAAGATGTCGCAGTTTTCCTCTTGTAGCAGTTTGAAGCCCACAGCAAGGTGATGATTTTCCAGTACCGACGCATCATTGTACATCAATGCCAGCTCAGAACCTGGAGGAAAGGAGGTTGACATGGTCAAAGGTGCTGCTCACAGAGACCGATTTTAACTCAGACACATAAACGCATAAAATCTAAACTATTACAAACATGTATGCAAATCATTTCAATGATAAATCGATTATTTTTCAGCATTAAAAAGTATTTATAGGACTATGTTTCTGAGCTGTGACGTGTCAGCTGAGTCACGTACTGGTGTTTATGAGGAACTGGTTGCTGACTCCTGGATGGTCTACATCATGGATGGCACTAGCAAACAGAGCTGCCATGATCTCCAGATCTGTGAAGACTGACTGGTAAGAACAGAGAAGAGGGAATTAGATCATTCTGAACAAATATCAACATAAACTGAATCAAGATTTAGTCTGATTTACAGAAGCATACGGAGCTTGGTGAAGCTTACCTCTAAGGCTGGCGTGGACAGGAGGACGTGGGTTGACTGCACCACGTCGGCTGCATGGATGTTGTTGTGATAAGCTACATCTGCATGGTAGTGGTCCTCTAAGGTCATCATAAAAGTGATGAAGGTGTCAATTGGCACCTTAAAGGTTTTCAGAAGGTCTCGCTCCTGTCATCAAAGATAAACATGAACGAAACATTAACCAGTGAGAGAGCTGTTTTCACTTTTCTGCTTTCAAAGCGACACTTTGAAACTTGGTAATATTTGTCCAGACTGAAAAATGCTCTCGACAAGAAAATTTCTTTTTAAAATCAGGAACAAATATTCACTGATAACTAAATGAAATGAAACTGCATTGATTCCTTTGTAAGAAAAACATATTATCTTTACATTGAACCCAAAGTAACGTGTCACATTTTGTAGACAGAGGAGTCCTCCTACCTGGAAGATGGAGTACATGATCACCGTTAGAGGCCGGTTTCCTGAATATTCGGCAAATTTGAAAATATCCATACCCCATCGATTGAGTTCCTCAATTTCCTGCAGAAAGAAAACGTATTAAAGGCTCTGTGCATGTACGTGACTTTCTGTCAGCAGCTGCGTGATCCCACCTTGGCAAGCAGGTTCTCGTGTGGTGTGTTGACTCCGAAGCGAGGAATGCAGGCAGGTGCTAAGCCCGGACTTTGTGTGACCTTTTTTACACCACTGATCTGGGACATAGGCCTCTTCTTCTTCTCCTTGTCCTTAGAAGGCGGAGACAAGATCTCCACGTCATGTTGCTTCTCTGTAACAGGAGCACACACACATAATGTTACAATACAATAGGATACAGAGTATCATCACCATCACTTTTGGTCCATGTTTGAAATAATTATCAAAATATTTTAAGCTGAAAATATTTAAATATTTTAACTTAAGACATATAGAAAATAAATGACACGTTCTCACAGATATTTATTGATCTGTGTTTCTCTTTCCTTTGTGCAGACGGACCCAGGGAAAGCATATATAAAGAAGTGTCAGAGCTTTTACGGAAATTACCAGTAATATTTTATATTTCTAAGTTAAAAGCTTTACACTTTCTGGATGCTGCTAACACCTCCCTGTCAACACTTTTCTTACAGATTAGACATGGCAGATAAGGCTGAAATCCCAGAACTAAAATAAAATATTCAGCAACACTTCTCGCACCGCTTGCCAATTTCATGCATACAAATACAAATAACAAATAATAATCAAACTGCCCTCAAACATAACACATGAGCTCAACATTACAAGACAGGAAGTTGTCCACATGAACTCTCTGTACAAAGCTGTGAATACACACAAACGCGTAAAAACATGAAGCACAGCAACACGTTTCTCAGGCCAGTGTTAGATATAGTTTACACACACTGATCAGAAACATTTAAATGGATTTAAGTAGGAAAATAACACAAGGATAAAATAAGATCTGTTCTACTCAACGTTGTCTCACTGCACAGCCTCCATCTCCGACACACTAGCTCTATTCCTACCCAGCATCATGACCTTGTGAACAATTAGTATCTCTCCTGAATTTCAATGAAATAAAAAAAGAACAAAACATTCATTTTATTAACATTGAAAAGGTAGTTTGTTATACATTAATGTTACCTTTTAAATGTCATTCATTTTAAATTTAAACAGGATTGTCTGATTATAAACAGATTATATTACAGAATACTGGCAGCAGAAAGCTAAATATGATTGTTAGCAAGCATCATTTTCTCAGGAGCTCAGCTTTGTGTCACATCCAATGACACAGCATTCATATTTCTCTAAATATACTATCTTATAAAAGGCTGGATATTCTAACCAAAAAATAATGAAACAAACAAGGTTTTCCGTCAAAGACATGATCTCTACGTGATCTGTTGATACAAAAACGTCCCAGCAGACATGTCAGTGTTAAAATGACTCATCCAGTTTTAAAGAAACCAAGGAAATAATGATCCCCTTTGACATCACAGACAGCCTGCTTTACATCATCATCCTCTGCATCTCTCAGCCTCATTTTGTTCTTAGCCTGGCATCGACTGCCTAAACAACAATCAGATCCGAGCCCCGATACAAGCACACGCAAGCGTAAAGATGCACAACAACCTGAATGGCAGCTTCATACGAGGCACTGTCTGGCCCCTCTCACCTCTCTCACAGTGCCTCCTCTTCCTCACACCCAGAGCTATGGAGTTCATTTCCAAACGCAGCCAGGCATGAGGCACTCATCTCAAAACGGCACCTGACTGACGGCTCCATCCTTGTTCGGCTGGATCATCATGCCGGATGGGCTGCCGAAGACTGAGCCTCCTATTGATGCAACACGCCGCTGAATAATATTGCACCCTGTTGCTACGACAACGCCACACAATGTGTCCGGGAATGCTGTCTGTTGCCACGCCTCCTTCTGACTCAGAGAAGAAAAAATCCTCACCTTCTCCATCTTCCCTATAAATCAGTAGTCCTCTCCGTGATCTTTCATTTCACAGATATTTTAAATATTCACCTCTTTTGTTCTCCTCACCCCCCCTTCCTAAAATCCTGTTCTTCCATGTATATTTTCTTTTATTTGACATGTTTATTTGACATTGCTTAAATAATCCTCTTTTCTGCTATCATTTTTCTTACTATTTTAAAAAAACATCCATGCTGAACATAACTGGTTTGATCTGATGCCTGTACAACACAACAGTGAAAGCAGATAATGCAATCTCTGTAAGAGCTGAGCATTTAAAGAGTGAGGATGTTTTGCATTTATATCAGACGGTCTATGTTACGTTGTTTGATTAGCTATCACCTTCATACAGTCAAACATTCATAAACCTTTTGTATTAAAAATTATACCACATATTAACCTTTGCATGTCCATTTTGTGGATGTTTCTCTCACATGATTTTAAGTTACTTATGATCCTTTTTTTTGAGTCCTGGTGTTTTTGGAGGCAGCTGTGGTGCATGTAGTAGAGCGGGTTATTTCCTAACCAGTAAGTTAGTGGTTCAAATCCCAGCTCTGGCGTCCACATGTCGAAGTGTCCTTGAGCAAAACACTGAACCCCCAGTTGCTCCTGGTGCTGCGTCACCATTGTGTGAATGTGTTTGGGTGAACGTGTCAAACAGTGCTTTGAGTGCACCGATGTGTAGAAAAGCACTATACAAGTACAAGACTATTTACAATTTTTTAATACAAAATGATATCTAAATGAGTTAAACTCACCGAGGAAGGTGTTGGCGATGAACTCTGACACCTGATTTCCTGAGCGGCTCGTCTCTGATAGCTGCGTCAGCTCACGGTTTAGCATCCTCTTAAACTGCATGGACACAAGAAAAAAATATAGCAGTTACTTCTAAATTCTTACGTTTTTAATGACTGAAAGTCCTGTGTCCTGTGTGTCATAAATGCATTTAGTCATGAATGAATTTAGGTGGAACTACACTGCATTATGTGTAGATTATTCAAACATGAGTGTAAACATTCAACTTTTCCTTTCAGGGGTCAACAGAGCAAAGTACCTGCCTTCATTTAACCTTCTGCATCCTTTCCTTCTACACCAATTAACTTCTTGTCCTTTCCCTACATCTATAGGTCTCCTCTGCCCAGTATCTTAACTGTCCCTCTTCTGTACATCCCCAAACCATCTTTACCTCTCTGACTTTGTCTCCAAAACATCCAACATGCGATGCCCCTCTGATCCACTCATCCTTGTTACTCCCAAATCCTTCCGTCTGTCTCCAAGTCATACAACATTGCTGATCCTTGTACATCTTTGCTTTCACTCCTGCCGATGCTCTTTTACCATGTATCATACCGGACGCCTTTTTCTACCGTTCCAACCTGCTTGTACACTCGGGTGTGGGTTATTTGGGGGGCAGGCATAATGATCCTGTGGAGAAGTTAACAGTTTGGTGATTGCCTCAGGTTTGAAGCTGTTCTTGGTCTTGATATTTTCCACTTCTCTCTCTTTGCGAGTGTAAAAGACTATACTGAGGGTGGATGGAATCATAGATCACACAGCTTATCTCCAGAGATAGACATCCTGCAGTGATGTTAGGGATACCTGGATGACCCCCTTTGCAGACTGCCTACTGTTTAAAGCAGTGCTGCCAATGTTAAATATTGTGGAAGGAAGAGGAGGAGGACGTGTCCAAACCAAGCCCCTGCACTGACATCAAGTATAAATAAAATCCTCCAGAGGAAAATGTTGAACAGGGTTTTGAATCTGTATTGTATTGTAGAAAAAAAACATTTAGTATGGTTTATAAGCTTTATTAAAGTCAAAATGCTGATACTTTTTGTCAGATAGATTAAATATATATGACATTGAGCTGTGAGGCTGGATGGAAATGAAAATATCTACAAGAACTTTTTCCAGTTGTAAAAACTTTAAACTGTGGATATAAAAAAACAGAAAAATCTTATAGAATTATTCTATTGTAAAAAATTACAATAAAAACATCCAGAAAAATCTGAATGATATAAAATATGAAAAAACATTAATTGTGCATTTGATATGAGAATCTTTCTTAGGAATAATTAAACCCATTCTCCACCGATAAGGTGGCTGCCAGCCTGCCTGCGGTCCACATCCATCACTCGTACGAAACATTTGGTACATCATGAAAAAAGCCCTTTAATGTCCATCCATTTTCTACTGCTCATTCTCTGAACGGGGTCGCGGGGGGCTGGAGCCAATCCCAGCTGACATCGGGTGAGAGGCGGGGTACACCCTGGACAGGTCGCCAGTCCATCACAGGGCCAACACACATAGACACACACACATTCACTATGGGCACTCCATCAGCCTAACCCATAAGGTGCATGTCTTTGGACTGTGAGAGGAAGCCGGAGAACCCGGAGAGAACCCACGCTAACACAGGGAGAACATGCAAACTCCACACAGAAAGGTTGGACCCCCGCCCCAGCCGAGGCTCGAACCAGCACCCTTCTTGCTGTGCGGCCACAGTGCTAACCAACAGCGCCATCCACCCTGAAATGTATTAATGTGAAACCAACTTTTAGACAATGAAGGCATCATGCTGTACAAGATGACTGATGTTTGAGTGTCAGAGTATCAGGATGCTTCACGTATATGCTTATTAAACTTTATAACGTGAGGAGAAAAGGCCTTCGATCTGTAGCAAGGGAAACAAATGCAGCAGTGTCTGCAGTTAAATGCAGAAAACACTTCATGACTATGTTTTTGAAAACATAAGTGTTCAGTGTTTCTCTCTATTTTTATTGCAGGTGTAGTTTCCACACTGGTTATGTAACAGCTTCAGCACGTGGTGAGTGATCTGGGTGAGAGTAAATCTGCAGTTGTTACATGATTACTATGTGACACACTGACGGATGCACCCAAACAAAGAGTGCCTTGTAGTTACAAGCAAAATCAGTCTGTGCCTTTTTTCTTGCAGCTTTGTCAAACATAAACACGTTTACCTGTAACAGTTTCTGAAATATATCACTAAAACAGAGCTCTTATTATTTTATTTCCATATCACATGTGCTCTGTAACGTGCACGTCTTGTTCAGCCTGTTTGTAGGTTCAGTCCTGAGTCTGAGCCGACAGCCAGGCTCACTCAGCATTTTGCCCCCTGCAATGCCGATCAATAGATCCCACTGTAAACAAGGAAAGCCAGCAGCACTCCCCATCACTCACCTGTCTGAGTCTCCAGCAGAGACAAACCCAGAATGCCAAATGAAGCATGTCCACCCCCGCATGTTGGTGTCAGTGGCAGCTGAAATCCAAGTTTGCTTCCTTAGTAATCAGCTGTAATTTGCCCCCTACAGCAAATCTTGCTTCATGCGCAGAAGATAGTGAACATAAATGGGAGTCCATATGAAAAATGAAAGTTTCCACAATCCTAGGTGTTGTGCTGGAGAGAAGGGAGGTGTTAGATGGGTGTGGAAAGCTGAAGATGTGCTCTAACATCTGGAGAAAAACTGTGTGACTGCAGTCTCGTAAGCGCTTCTGTTACACACTGTCAGTGAGAAATTCAAAGAGGCGAGGAGGGAGAGGCTGAACATTCCTCCCTTTCTGCCCTGAAGGTTGTTTCCCCTCCATGTCTGACCAATCACATCAGCTTGGTTTCAGGGGCTGGGTGGATGAGAGGGCTCTGATTGGCTGAGGTACCACACAGAGGAAAGAAGCAGTAAGGAGAGATGCTAATAATGTTTGTTAAGGGAGGTTCCACTTACTGTTTATTGTGTTTAAATCACTATTATGTTTTATTATTCCCTTAGTATGTTTACAGTTAGCAAAAGACCAAATTGTGATGTAAAAAAGGGAACTATATTGCGACAAATTTTAGATAATTTTTGCTGACTCTTCACCTGCTGAATCCCCCTGTGACCCCCAAAGGGTCATCTTTAAGTGACTGATGTTGACACGTGTAGCCTTGTTTTCTTTATTTCTGCTGGACATCAAAGTCTGCTGACACAGATGCATCTTCAGTGACCCACTGACCACACAGAGTCTGCAAGAAGCTGAGTCAGTGTCTGCTAACCTTATTGGATGCCATCTCGCTGACTGAGTGCCGTGTCTGCAGCGTTTCCAGCTGGTCCAGACACCAGTCCAGCTCCTCCAGTGTCTCCATTGCAAGCTTCTGATAAGGCTCCTCTGAAAGGTCACAAAGGCACATGCTGCAGGTCAGAAGGGGGCAGCTGTAGCATGAAAACATTCACATCTGAAATATCCTGGGTTATTATTGTGTCTGACCATTCTGTTTCTATCGCTAATGTGGTCAGAAGATGGTAACAGAGATGAGGTATACATTATTATGCTTCAAACTGTTAAAAATGCTATTATCTATTCTGTTATCTTTTAGGAAACTGGAAACTTTGGCCCTGACTATGACCTCACAGTGGCCCACCACTCAGGGATATCTACACTAACCTGCAAGACATGGCTTACACATGGGTGGCTGGTTGCTGCCTGATGGCCGTCTGAAACAAGAAATAGAAAAGGTATTTGTAAACAAACAAGGACAGGAACCTGTTGGTCATCAAGGCAGTTATGCCTTTCTTACTTGTTTCCCACACGGTCTTGGAGATGTGTCAGGGCAGCAAAGTTACTTCTCACTGTTCGCAGACTGGCAAGAACCTAAGATGAGAAAAAACAGGTCATCTTTATTATTAACAACAAAAATAGCCCAATATCAGAGATCAAGCAAGGTACATTTTAAATGATGAGCAGCTTGGAACCATTGTGCTTCGCTATGTCACAAAGACAGCAAATATATTCTTATTATTCCCATAATGGTTGGGACAGGTGACCTGACCATGGTGTACCCTCCCTCTCGCCTGCTAATTGCTGGGATCAGCTCCAGCCCCAACCCGAACTGGATTATAACAAATAAATGATTGCTTTAACAAACTTAATCTATTTAGTTAATCTATAAATTAATCTATATGTATAAAAAACTGGACAGAATCAGTTGTGAGCTGACAGGTATGTGTGACTTACCTGTGCAAATGGAGTCACTATCATGTCTTCTCCATGCCTAGAAAAAAAGTTATAAATACCTTTAAAAAACAAGTCATGGAAGATGACAAATGATGCAAAAACATGACAATACAAACACAAATACAGTGATAACATGTAAGGATGTTGGAGAAAAGCTGCAGATTGCATGGTTCTAATATCACACGAGGTAAAGGGATTGCATTAGTTTCACTAATACAGAACATACGGGTAATTGCTGCAGTAGCTAAAGGCAGGTCAATATTACTGTGTAGCTAAAGGGGAAAAGATACAATAAGTGTTTCTATGAGGGTCAGAAATCACAGATTTCAAACATGTTTGTATTAAGTAGAGAAGTGTGCAGGAGTGGGGCAGCGTTCATGCTCTAAATGTTTTTGTAAAGGAGAGACTGAAGCTTTAGTGTCACCGCATGCATCTTAGACACTTAAAACATCGGGGTAAAACCATGCTGCAAATGAAAGGTTGAAAAGTCAGCCTGTGCAGCCCAGCCCAGCAAACATTTTGACTCCGTATGAGATTCGTGTTGTGTAACACTGACGTCTAAACAAAATTATATAAATGTCTAAACAGACAAATGAAACGTGGCTGATCTCAGTTCACCCTGTGTCAAATGCTTGCTGGTACTTTTGCAGCTGAGCTTTTTATAATAACGTTCTTCAGGTCGTGTTTGGGACAAGGTGACTTGTAAACAGGAGGGGTGGGGAGGGGAAAGGTGACTCATGACCACATGGCACAGCCCAAGGAGACTGACAGAAAAACCACAGCAGTCTTCACACGATGTCTCACCGAGGTAGCCAATTGACTTCCCAATGCTTCAATCCCTCCTCCCTTCAAAACAAAGGAGCGACAGCTATTGGTGGTCGAGGCCCCATTTACACTGTCACTGGCTTCAAACAGACTGCTAGCTGCAGAGAAATCTTTAGCTGTATAAACAGACAGAAACTGGATGCAACACAGCCCATTACTCTGCTTCAACTTCTCATTACTTTGCTGTTTTCACTTGTGCAAAGTTAAGCTGTGCTGCCACAAGCCTCTTTAAAGCCAGATGTCAAAAATAGGGTACTCAAACTTCTCTTTTGAGCTGTTATTATAAGCAGTAATACTTCTATCTGTAGGTTTGCTAATGATGAGTTGTGAGGGAAACAGTTTCAGTGATTCTGCTCGTCACATACATCCTTAAACACTCATATACACTTATTAAATTATATGTCATGAGTTTTTATAAGAAACCTTTAGGCTGTTTTTAGAAACAAATGTACTGATGCCATTTTTGAGGTGGGATGCAAACCAAAAAAAAATGCTTTCCACAACTTTCCGGGCCAAAACAAAAAAAAAGGCCACATGTCTTTAAGGCTGGTTCGTTTTGAACATTAAGCTAACAGAAAAAAAGTTTCTATAAATACTCACAGGTCGCTGGCAGTGGATGAATTGCGGGACATGGTTTTGGGTGACAGGTCGAAGTCTGAGTCAGAGCGGTACAGGAAGGACTCGCGGCGCTGACTGTGGGGGAAGTTGGCCTGAAGTACCAGACCAGAGCCCGGGCTAGTCTGAGAGTCCAGTGGACTGCGTCCCACTGACAGGCCATTCTCCACATCAAAACTACAAAAACACAAGAGGAAAGAAAATCATTAGTATATAATTTAAATATTATTTTATTAAAATGTTATAAATATTTTAATTGCTCCTATGATAAAAATGCACCGTTAGCCAGCGCTACACATTACTAATAATACTGAATAAATGCTGTTGTGCAAAGCAGCTGCAGATGCAGCCTCAATCTCATACGTTCAATCAGATGTTAGAGGAAAAACAAGCTGTTCTTTTGAGTAAAATAAATGGTGGTCGTGTAGTTTTTTATGCATGTTATTAGTCCCTAATGTTCTTCCTTAAACACATCCATATCTTAATATTTGATGCTATTTGTTTATTAATCATCAAACTAATGTATGGATGTATTATCATCATCCTGTTTATTAACAGGTTTTTGCTATCAACAACATTTATGTAGATCTTTCTCTTCACTTTGTCTACATGACGTCAACACATGGCGAGTTACGTCAGCACATCAACCAGGCAGAACTGCACCACCACTCCCAACTGCACCACCATATCCCAGTCAGAGCAGCTGCATTCATGCATGTCCCGAGAACTGCATGCATCCTCGCAGACACATAGTTTTTTTTAAGTGTGTTTTAATAGGAGCAAAAAATAAATGATTAATCACACAGTTTTTTACAAATGTACATCTTTGATCAGTCCAGCTCCTTCAGCAGCAGCAGCAGCAAATCTTGTCATCATTTTAATCCCTTTGAAATCGTCCCAATCAATATGAATTCTGTCTGTTTGAACTGAAGGTTTTGCAAATGTTCTTATAAAACAGATTTTTAAAAACACTGATTACAACAAACCATGAGGGACAAACGGGAAAGGAGCACAAAGCAAGGACAGTGAAGGGTCAGAGCTTATCCACATGGATGTTATTATTCTGTTTCATATTTGCTCTGTTCAAGGACAAACTATTGATCTGCTGGTAAAACTAACTGGTTAAAATAATGAAAAAAAAGCTTTTGTTGGTTTTCCTTTCATCTAAAATCCCGTGATAATAATTGTATAACTAAAATAAAATGTAACTACACTTATGTGTGTAAGCCTCAGTGCTTATATTATTACAGTAGATTAGTATGTGTGTGTGTTTTTATCAATTAGGTTCATTCTCATTCATGTCAGCTTCCCCGCCCTCCTTCTATGGGTCGTATCAATAGAAAACAGAGCAATAAGGTTGCCTCTGTGTCTATTTTTAGCTCTGCCTCCAGGGCTTCACCAATAATAGGGCTAGATAAAAGAAAGATGGCGATTATGCAACTGATGCTGAATGAAACAGTCCCAGTTCACAGAAGAAAGGAGAGCTGGGGGTGAGGGTGGGGGGGGGGTTGGCCAGGAAGGCTGTATCCAGCACAGTGATGCATTTGGTACCTCGCACCTGATTGGTGAAACATGATGGAGAGGCGGGGCTGCAGCTGCAGGGTTTACCTCAGCGATGTCACCTCACCACCACCACACTTCGCTTAACCCCAATCTCCAACCCACCTCCCGCTCAGTGTTGCCAGCCGTGACGAGGCTCCATCAGAGGAGCCCAGTGACGTCAGAGGCTATAAATAGATGTGGCTGACAGGAAAAGAGGAGAACTGAGGAGACTTTTGACAGCTCTTAAAAAAAATGCCCATCCTCTCCAGGCCATGGGTGGAGGCAATTCTCCTCTTTAAATTAACATCTATACAGGATTCTATCTGCCAGATCTCTTCCCCTATATTCTTATACCTTACATAACTAAATTTCTAATTTAGAAGATACAGAAGATAAAACATCAGATTCCATAAAAAAGTCTGCCATTTCTGCATTTTTAATTAAGACTACTTTTAAATTTTTTATCCTTTAGTTAGCCAGGGAAATAGAAACCTTTTTTATATTTAATAAGACAAGACAAGATAATCATGCTAGTAATGCAACATAAACACATAGCATACATATAAAGGAAGACATTTCAGACAATAAAAAAGAGATTAAAGGGATGTAAAACAGGACTTTGCAGAATCTGGAATGACTCCAAAGTGGAAGCAGAAAGTTTTGTGAATACAAACACTGAGCTTCAGAAGGACATTTAGCATGAGAGAACCACGTGTAAAGCTTGATTTTTGTCTCATTAGTATTCAAACCACTGTGTGAAACTAAACTAAAATCCAGAATGACACATTTTGAAGCCAGGCATCAAAGACTCCAATTACAAAACAACATCCCAAAACCAGTACTGTACAGAACATCCGTGAAGCCATGAAGACCCCTCAGCATGAGGGAATATCAGGAATAACTAGGAGAAATACAGGTATTGGTGATCCCAGCGCTTTTCCGCACGATGCACTGGACTACACCTTAACAGTTCATTTTGACATCCCCAAAAGGCTTCTGAAAGGTTGCAGCGCCCCCTGCTGTGGAATATAAGTTACTACAACCATTACCAATGTTTTTTTTTCTGCACCTGAATATGTGCCAGCTTCTTTTGGGCTGTAAAACAACAAACAGGACATAAATATAACAGTATTTCTGTTAAGGATCATCTTGTAAGGTGTGATTATATAGCTTGTGTTGCCAGGTGATTCTAATAGTACAAACAACTGGGCGTTAGGTGGAAACACATCAGCAAAAGTCTCATTATTTACTAAATAACTATAAATACATATAATTCCAGCTAAACAAATGCATTTTTTCATTATTAGGCAGGAAAAATGCATCTTGTTTCAGCGATACACTTCACACTTTAAATAGACTGACAGTAAGGAAGACTGGCGTCTCCTTCGAATAAAACATATAACAAACTGACCTTGGTGTGTCTCCTGCCTCCTGCATTGTTCTCCATTTCTCTGACGTACACTGCTCCCTTTTCTCTCTTTAACTCTGTTTTACTAAACTTTCCTCTTTCACACACAAACACATCCCTTAACACCCACATCCTCGCCTTCGCTTTTGTTCCCAGGATGTTTAGTTTACACCAGGAGGAAAAATCCTTTTCTAAAATGCCATTTTTTACCACAAATAGTTAATAATACATTTAAAGAAATTCTTTGAGGTTTAGAAAATGATGAAAATTGTTTTTTTTATCATGACAAACAGTAAAGTTTTACATCTATAGCATATGTTCATCTCGTGTTAGTCAGCTTTTTGCAGCCTTGACATCAATCTGACATCTACCACCCAAACCGGATCTTATGTCATCCTGCTGAAGTCCTCTTTGAGGGTACGTCTCTGTTGTTACATAAAAAGTTAAAACCGTGTTGTGGGAATGCCCGTCTACTTCCAGCTGTTCACCGCTCATATGTGTTTGAAGAAGCTCATGGGAACCAGAGCAGAGGGATTTAAGCATTTTTGACCATCTCTGTGTGATCCACAAAACCGCCATTAAGGGCAGATGTTTGATGGAGGGGACACGCAAGCTTAGGTTCAAAGGTCAAAGCACACATACATACACACACTTACTCCCTCCTGTTTTCTTTCTGTGTAGCGTGGGAATTAGCCGACAGGCCTCAAACATCACACCAGGAAGGGAAAGAGGCAAGAGGTGAGGAGAGAAACAATCCATGGACTGCTTTATAATACTTGTGTGTGTGTGTGAGAGAGAGAGAGAAAGAGAAAGAAGGGGGACATACTACTAACTACTTTAAAACCATTAAACTAAGAATATTATGTCAAAGCTTTTAGTTTTGAGGGTTTATGTTTGTTTCTATGACTAAAATACAGCTAATTAACTGTGAGGGTTTGAGTTTAATATGCTCACAAAGTCCTCACAAAAACAGAGGACATGACAGTGTGTCAGCGAGAGCTCATGGAGTAAAGAGGGCTTGTTTGCTTTACACCTAAAGCCCATTGTACATCGGATCTGAACGCAGCAGAAAAACAAGCCGCTTCCTCCTCATCCAGTGCTGTGCCAAATAGATCTTTCCTTTCACTGTCAATCTGCGGCCTGTACCGCATGTTCCCTGCGTCTCAATCTCATAATGACTGCAGAGACAAAGGAGACGTCGAGCAGCAGGGTGGGAGAAGACCAAGCAGGAAGGTTACTTACGCAGATTCACTTCTGTGCATTGTAAAGAAAGAAGCGAGACGCCAAAGTTCAAACTGTTCTCCTGCACTAACGCTTTAGTTTATCTGCTATAAGCGGTGCAGATAAAACAACTAGTACGAGATCACTTTTTATTATGTATCTGACACAGTTCTGACAGCTCCATATTCAGTGTAACAATTGATTTGCAGGAGAAACGGGGACTAACGCTGCGACAGTTATTGATGAATTGTATAATTCATTACCAGTTCTGTGATCACATTTTGCAAATGTTTCTGGCCTCAGTTAAACTGAGTGATGCTTAAAGCACCAATTCACAACCAACCTGTGATGTCAGAGCATTTTACAGCTAACCGCTGTCTCAAACGCACCACTGAGTCTGATGCTTTGTCCCATGTCCATGTCATTGAGTTTGATTATAGTTAAATAAACATGGCATGGGTTTCTGCAAACTGAAAGCTAATTAACTAAAGCAAATTAAAAGCTAATCAAGTTTACAAAAGAAGCTTGCATGTCCTTGATTTTATGTATCTTTATACCACAAGTTCAATCCTTTTCTTAATCTCAAGCCTGTCATCAGGCTAAACGCTTCTATACTACAATGCAAATACAGCTAATTAACAGTTAAATAAGAAAAAATCCCAAAATACTTTTACCTCATTAAAGTATGGTTTTAATTCACAATTTGTTGTGCAGGGCATTTGTATATCTAAGCTTATCTACTTTAAAACGGGTCTTGTGATGGACTTAAACCTGACCAGGTTGTACCCTGCCTCTATCCTGATAGACTCCAGGCCCCTTTGACCCTGAGTTGCATTCAGTGGTATAGAAATGAATGAATGAATTAAACTGATGATCTAGTGCAATCTTAAGTTACAAAAAAAACCAACTTCTTTTAATGCAAATACAAATTAAAACACTGGAGTGTCATCTCTTGTAAGATGACTCTTACACACACCTGACAAGCCACTGTAGATCTTTGCCCAAACACCACAAACGCTCTGTGTCCGACATCAACATCTGATCACAGAGCTGCTCATGCCTCTCTAAAAATAGCAAAGGGGAGGAGAAGCTTGCAGCCAGTCAAACCAGCAGCTTTATTTATTATTTTTCTGTCACCTTTGACCTACAGGCAGAGGAAGGACTCTTGCCTTTGAAAATAGTGGACCTCTGATTTAAAATATAAAAAGGGGAAATGTAAAGAAAATGTGCTTGTAAACAAAGATGGCATTTAAACTTACTGGTTTTCTTTTACAAGCAGCCTGATTTAAACATTTAACTGTCAGTTAAATGTCAGTTTTACACAGAAAGCCATCTGGCTTCACACAAATGCACGCATGTCGCCTCTTCACCAACTTTCAGGTTATTTACTGTGACAGAAATCACGTAATTAGCTAAAAAGATTATTTAAATCAGGAAGAAAAAGCAAATCTTTACCATAATCCTGTTTTCACTTTGCCTAAAAAAGGCTTTTGTCCCTCCCTGAATGCAACTGCATGGAGCTGAACTGGTTCCATTTTAGGAGTTCAGGGTGCTTCAAAGGTTGATTCGCTCCTCAGGACTGATATTGATCATATCTGCAGCGATTAGCTCTGTCTGTCCAGCTGGGCAGAAATCCATACAGAGGCTGATCGGCATTAACATCATTAGAAACTGGTTAGAGATGTAACGCACTGGTCCACAGCTACCCAGGCCACACACACACACACACACAGTCACACACACAGCAGCAGTGTGATTACAGCCCCAGCAGTAGAGATCTACATTTGGCTCCAGCATCGACCTGAAAATCAAACAACCTTATATCACGCGGGTGCGCAACCGGGCAGGCTGGTTTAGGGCAGCAACACACACACACACACACACGGCTTTGCCCAGCAACAAGCCATGCTGAGAGTGCTCCTCTAATCACGCTCATACGGCACTAATTGGCGCCTTTCGGTATACAGTGATTAATTCTGGAGTTGAAGCAGGAGTGTGCAACTTCCTCCTCTAATTAGCTGATGATCAGCCAATCACATCACTGATCAGCAGGACGCAGCAAGATGGAGACAACAGGGGGTGTCTTAAATGTTTTCAGGTGTTTCTTTCTTCATGTCAACAACCGAGACTCACTCTTGCCTTTATAACAGAAGTAAGTGCCATTAGATTATTACCGATTTAAATAAAACCAAACCGGACAAACATGAAGGATAAATCTATTTACACTGTAAACACCCCGATGCAATGTACTAGAACAGTATCGGATCAAACTCTTACCTCATCCAAACGACTACAATATAACTGCTCCAAGCTAAATACATTTGTTCTGTCAATGTCAGCCCACTGTCTACACTGCATGTCACATTCATTTACCCAAACACAGTGCAGCCGCAGCTTTTACAGCTCAAACAATTCCTGCATAATATCACTGTTTCTAAAAAAAATGGGTTCAAAATGGAAAAATGATATTTAGTGTTCACTTATTACAAGTTTTCCAGACTTAGGGTCTGGTTTTAGAACAGAGGATGTGAATTCAGATACATTAAAAGCAACTCAATACATTAGAAGGAATGAGCAGACTATAAGTGCAGCTACAGTAACTTATGCTACATCTAGTTATTTTCACATTGATTTAAAATATCCCTACTTTTGCTTATTTTTTTGTCTCCCAATAACGAAAAAAAGAGTCAGTTCCCACTGATCTCAGTCCTTTCCTACCTGGCCTCCCGCTGTGTAGGCGGAGCCTCGAAGAGCACGTAGGTGATACAGTTCACCTGTGAGAAACTGCGCAGGAGCAGGCCTCATGTGGATGCCTTAATTCCTCATCCGTTAAAAGCCCATCAATCGCACTAGTGTCTATTCCTGCGAGAAAACAGTGGAACGAGCTTCTTCGCTGAATGCTGATTTGTCGCTGAGTTGCTCATCATAGCTGGAGATGTCAGGATAACAGTGGGTCTACTATCCTAGCAGTGATATGCAGCAGTCACGCACGTCTACTGACGTCAGTTGCAGTTTCATGGCTACTGCTGCAACACTGATCGATCAGCTTGCAGGCCTGCGATTATTCCCGGCCCAACGCTCCGCTCTTTGCAGGTTTGGTGTTCCACCAAATGACACTGTAGCACATGTAGGATGGTATGAAACTGCCTGCATTTGTGGAAGCACTGGAATTATACATGAGATTAATTGGTTGTAAGTTCACAAAGGAAGGACTTTAGCGGGATGAGGCGTCAACTGTAGACTGGAAATGATGTGGGAACGAGTCCAGGAAGCAGTTATAGTTGCATCAATTTTAAAACCAATATCGCGCTTGTGTTGAAAATGTGTGGACAAAAAAAACTGAAATACCCTAAAAAAAACTATAAAATTCAGATTTCTACTGTTCAGAAACAAAAAACATTAAGAGAGGAAGAGAAACAACATCTGGTGACGGAGTCAACTAAAGAGAGGACAGCTTCAGGAGTTTACCGTAACAGGAGTCAAAGACCAAACGTCAGGGAGCACACTAAAAAGAGAGATTCACACATTTTAACAAAGACATTTATGTACAACCACCTGTTTTCTACTTTGTATTGTCATATACGTGTAGTGACAAATAAGGAAACCATGAATGATGAGGGTTAGGATAAAACTGAATATTTAGCCAGTTCGCTTATGACAGTGAGCATCCCTGTTTATTATCTATTATTGTAGCTAAAAAAGATCCACTAATTAAATAAGCTCTCTTTTATTCTGTTAATTTGACGTGTTTTGTTTCTGTAATAAAATCTAGGCAACAGTATGAAGATGACATCAGAGTTCCTTAGAGACCAAACGCTTGGAGGAATTTCCAGTCAGCAGAATTCTGCATTAGTCAACCTCCTTTAGTCATATCCAGTTGTTCAGAAAAACCTCTTCAATTCAATGACTTAACCCAGTTCATTACATAAACGTTATTGACAGGACATGCTGCAGAATTCAGTGACGAAAGCAACAATCTGTCAGCGGACACGTCACTGGGATGTGGCAAACATGCCTGACAAGCATAAATCAGGCAGATGGAGCACGGAGGCGGGAATTAATCAGCATTGCCAGAACAGGTGAACACAGTTGAAAGGGCTGTGGAGGCATAATAAGATTATCAATACTGTCACCTGATACTCAAAGCTGACTCATCCTCACAGTGAGCATGACATGCCGTGTCAGGGCGAACGCAACTCCTTTTTCACATTATGTCGCAACTCACTGGCAGCTTTGACTTTTGACCTCATGTGGAGAGAGCTGTCTTTTACATCGCAGTGTGTTGACAGGACCGGAGGCCCATGGGGCTGGACAACCTGCTGTGACGCCACCAAAGATCAGTTCTCATACGTGAGCTGCTGCGAGGAACGGACTACATGCAGAAAGCACAAAAACTCAGGTGATACCTGCAGAGACTCACTGCCATCACAAACTGACACGATCTGCCATTTGTATGACTAAGATCCTTCCCTTTGTAACCTTCATCTTAATGATTGACTCTGAGCGGCTATCTGCTTTAGTTGATCAGCTCTATACAACATGACGTACCAGCTTCAGGCTCTGAAACCACTTTGTTAGGCTTTATTTTTTCAGTTTATATTAAAGTTTACATAAAAAAGTTAAGTGATGACAGTGATTGAAATTATGGAGATTTTTAATTGTGAAAAATAGCTTACCTTTTATTAATATAAGCATTAAATAAAATGTACAAGCTGTAATATGAATAATTTAACAGACCTTTTTAACATAACAATGAAAGCTTTGTGGAAAAACAAAAGATTGAGCAGATCTTCACTGAATTACAAACTGTATCAACATAAATAATCACAACGCTGCACAAACACCAACATTTCAGCATGACGGCCACCAACACGACCCAACATCTCTGACTTCAGCAGCGAAGACCAAAAATCTGTCTGCACCAACCTGCAATAACCATCATAGCAAAGCCCTGATTCCCTGCATGACATTAATCCATGATGGACAAGAGACGTGGCCATAAATGAAGACTTGAAACTGTGATGCAGATGCTATTCAATGGAAAATATACATTATGTGTGTGAAAAGCAAGAAGCAACATTGCTTGTTCCCACAGAAATAAGCTTCCTCTCACTTTATGAGTCAGACTATCAAAGCTGTTTGTAAAAATAGTCTTGAAATTATTTTTAAAAATTATATTTCTTTAAATAATAACAAACTGGGCTTGTTGCAGACTGGGTTAGCTTTAATTCTATTAAAAATGTATCACAATCTTCCTTTGTTGACCGAGAACAGGGGTGGGCAAGCGTTAGGACTTTCCCTTCTGCAGCACACCTGACACACATCGGACCTAATTAGCAGGCTTGTGAAGAGCTCACTATCAAACTCTGCACATAATTATTGATTTGAATCAGATGTGATGCAGCGGGGAATTCCTAACACTTGAAGGACTGCGGCCTGTTGCCCATCCCTGACCTAGAAGCGGTAAAAACATCCCTATCTCCTAATAGTAAAGAATGCTTTTAAATAATTCCTGGATCCAGACGGTAAATCACCCCCAAAATCTATTTATATGTTCCCTTTTCAATTCTGAGCTTTCGCGAAAAACTTAAAACGTATTAAAATCCGTTTATAACTTTCTGAGTTATGTTGCTGACAGACAGATGAAGAAACACAACCTCTGGTAATAACATGAGGTGATAAAATCAACTAAAAAAAGTATGAAAAAAGTTTTTGAAAGGTTTTTTTAATATAACCTCGACTTAAAAAGTCAGTTTATCTTTAGTTTGTAGAGAAACATAAACTTTAGTTACATTTAAATTTTAGTTAATCAGAAATAACAGAATAAGCAGAAAAAGAAGACTGAACTGGTGTAGTGAGCTCCAGTCTCACAATAAATAATTAAGTTCAGTTGTGAGGTGATTTGTCACTAATTCAACTTATACTCCACCTTTAAAGTGAAGCTCTAAAGCCTGTAAGTTTAAAAGCCACGTGGCAGAGGCTGTATATATCCCGGGATAAACAGAAACTACTATGCAATGGACGCCTAACCTCCTTCTGCAACATGTTAACTGAGTCATTATACACATGTGGTTGATCCATCCCAACTATAAACATGTCCACCTCAGCTTTCATTAGCATCTGAAGCTTTTTTATTGGTGGGTTGACATTATAAAGTTGCTTTGATGCCTCTCCTCGTTGATGTCATCATTACTCTCTAACAGGTCGGCTGCAGAATGAGTATTTCCTACTGAGACTCTTAAGGAGGCAGACGCTTTCAGGTACATGGGGTTGGAATGTGGTGTGGGTCGTCATTGTAGGAGGATTAGTGAATTTTATTCATTTTAGTCGACCACCATATGCTTAATACTGTGTTACAACCTGCTTAAAGCCTATAGTATTTTAATGTTTACGACTTACTGAGGTTTACCAGCGAAAAACAGTCAGAGGCTAATTCTTTAATTTTCTATAAAGAAGTTTCTTTAGTTGAGTTTTAGAGCATGCTGAGCAAAGCCATTATGCTAGGTGGGCAGGGGAAAAACTACAAAGTCAGTGAGCTTATGAAGTAGTTCATGTTGCATGAAAACTATAAAACACACACACTCACTGATTCACGCCACTCCATCTGAATCACCAGTACATTAAGAAAGCAGCTGTTAACCAGACTGTAGTGATTCACTCAGTTTGAGCTATCACTCACACACTGCTTTAGGCAGGTCGATGCCACTTACTGAGGCTTTTATTTTGACATCATGGTTTAATCTGGATTGAAGAAGTTAATGTTGGTTCATGGGTGGGCTGGTTTCTGATGAGGATGAATCCCGAAAGTACTGTTTCCTCACAGCAGCATCAAGCCAGACATTTATTATCCTTACTATGGTTTATTTTATTAGTATTTTTATACTTGTATTAAGAGATGAAATACAGGATTTACAGTTATTTGGTTGAACGAGGAGAAAAAATATGCATCAGTAAGAGATTCCAGTATATTGTTAAACATATGTTTTTTTGTTGTTGTTTTTAAACTATGTAAGGCACTTTGTGTTGCCTCATAGCCTGAAAAGGGCTTTATAATATTTTTTAATTTACCTGCAGCTTAAGAATTTGACACTTTAAAATCTGCAAATAAAGAAAAGCAGGAATAAAGTTCAACCTTGTTGGATAAAAGTTCATTAATCTGTTTTGACTAAAGACTCCTGCTGTTTATGAGATAAAATAGAAGATTAAATGCAGCTAAAAGTGTCATGTAAGAGTTGAACGTGATGCTGATTTTCAGATAGTGAAGTGGTGATGGTGAAGATGAGGTCACTTTAAACTCAGAGAACCACAGAACGACGTAATAAAGGGAATAAAAATCAGACTCACTGATCAGTCGATTTAGAGGCCAGATATGAAAGCCAGATCACCATAAAGGCCATTTAACTCTTATTTAAAATAGAGAAATACTTAAGAAATAAGACTTTCCAGCAACACCAGCAGTTATTAGAATTTGAATAATAAAAGTGTACGACCATCCCAGTACTTCTTAATTATTCCGGTTATAGGAGATTACAGCCATTTCATAATAAGATTAAAGAAGTTGAGGAAAACCCTTTTAAAAAGCCTGAATATTAGTAGTAAAGACACTGAAAAAGCAGCAAATACGTATCTAAGTTTAGAAAACAAAGTTTAAACACAGTAATTTAATAAATGAATGTTATTTGATTGGATGGTCATGAAACAGGCCTTTACATTTTTCTTTGCTTTGTCAAACAAACAATTTTAGAATAATTATTCCAATATTATTCCATCAGAACTCTTTGTAATTACAGTTTGTGCAGATCACACAAGATTGTGTTAAAAGTTGTGCAACAACATCTGGATTAAAGCCACATCTGTCCTACCGCCTGCGTTTCTGAACGATGTCAATGGGCCGGTTGACGGCGCACGGCGAGCCGCAGATATTCCCGCTCCGCACTTTGAAGCAGCGATCCTGAACCGAAGGGGTCAGATACACACAGTTATTCGGTAGACTCATGTCTGTGGCAGCGCGCGCGTGTGTGTCTCCCTCCTGCTTTAGTTTCCACTAATCATCCTCTTCCTCCATGGGGCACTCCTCGGCTCCTGTGGGCTAGCTCGTCTCCCTTCACACTGCAACATGTTTCCACTGACGCGCAGACGGACGGAGGAAAGTCCTCCGCGGTGTGTTTCAGCAGCATGACTCCAGTCCGAGAGGAGGTGGGGGGAAGGTGGGGGGGTTGGTTGTCAAAGCAGGGTGGGTTTTAGAGAGTCATTTCCTCAGCAGCATGCTGCAGTTTCATGTGGTGGAAAAAAAGAGCTACATATGGGCAGAAGGAGTTAGTCTCAAATCCACATTGAGGAGTTTAAAGCTCAGCTCGCCTCTTCTTTGGAGCAGAACTCCTCCTTCTCTCTGCCTGTCTCCTCCTTCCCGGCTTTAAAAAACATGTGCATGTACAGTATGTATGACAGATGGGAACAGAGGAGGTGGACTGTATACCCACAGAGTAGTAAATGTGTATACGTGTGACATTCTGGTGATACTTTAACAATCTGGAAGCTTAGAAAACACACATCTACATTACTATTTAATAAGATTATAGACTATTACAGCAGAATATGTTTTCATGCATCCGCCTGACTTCATAGCTTTTTTGTTACTGTGTTTTTGTGTTCCTAGGTTTCACAGATGTTAAATCTAGTTACTTTCATTCATTGAAATTCAAACACGTTATTTGCTTTCAGAACTCGGCACACTTTCACCTGCAGGACTAGATAGGTTGCGTAATTACACATCAGAGGACAACCATACAGTTTCTGGACCTGATGATGTCACCAAGCGGTGGGCTCGCCGCTGTCACCATCGCAAGCAAATATTTGTCTTTGGAGACACCGGCCAGGAGGCCGAGTCGGACGTGTGTGCAGGCACATAGAGGAAGAGGAGAGGTGCAGGGGGCTTCATGATGTGAAACTGTAAAACGACTGTGTAAGGAATAAAGCAGATGTGATGATGTGGTATTAAAAAACCAGCATAATCACATGTTTAAGTCTGATTTTCAGCAGTTTTCCGAACATGAAGCAGGTTCAAACTTCAAATCGCTACATGGCTTGTTTGTACTTTATTAAACTTGCATAATAGTCTGATTTGATTTAACCAAACACAGAACTTTGCTCCACGTTTCAAATCCATGTGTTATTAATCAGCTGGGAGAGATCAGTTCTATACTGGGATTCATTTCCACCATAAATAATGATGAAGAGAGCTGGTGCGACACTGATCAGCCAACATGTTCCCATGAACAAAACAAGTTCATTTTCCATCATTCCAGCTTAATAAACTGTTACGATGAGCTAGTCTGTGCGACGGCATTCGTGACTGGCCTCGGTTTGACCCACTGCGGGATTCAAGTCTGGTATCACTTCTATATCCATGTAAAAATAGCACTAATCTGTCGCATAACACTAAAAAAACATCTTCATTTATTAGTTTCTGTCTCAACATTTAGTTAAGACCTCAGCTGCAACACTTCACATTTAACTTCAAAACTTTATAGTCAAGTTACCCAAATGCACAAAAACTAATTCCACCTCATTACAAACACTTTGCTTTTGTTAAAGCAAGACTCAAGTATTGTTCCTTTGACCCCAAACGTTTATAACTGGACGAAAATCCCCTGTTCTCCTGTATAAAAGATGACAGCATCTGAGGAATAAAAAGAATAAATAAAAATCACTTCTTTGTTAACATTTCCCATGACGTTTCCTGCCACATGGTTTACCAAAGAACATAAGCAACATAATACCGCAGACCACCTGGTCACAGCCTCCTGGCTTGAAAAGCTGTTTGAATAAGCATAACGAAGCCCGGTGTGGATCACTGCTTCTCTTTACTGTAGGGAAACACCTTCCAAATCAAACTGATGCATAGAGATTGCCAGATCTCCTGAAAAGCCTGACTAACCTGACAACTAACCCAAACTTTTCAGATGTCTTTGTCCAAACTTTTTACTAACAATTTATTTATACTATACAGTGATTTGGCAGACACTTTTATCCAAAGCCACTACATATGCATGTCTTGTGGGTGGGAGGAAGCCGGAGTACCCAGAGAGAACCCATGCCTACATGGGGAGAACATGCAAACTCCACACAGAAAGGTCACTGGACAACCCTCCCCAGCCTGGGCTTGAACCAGCGACCTTCTAGCTGTGAGGCCACACCTCTAACCACTGCTCCACCATGCTACCAACATCATATAAAGTTGGTGAAAGGCAGGAAGTCAACAACTAACTAGGTAATAAACCCACAAACTGAAAAAAACATAGCCTAAAGATATCATTTACTACTATTTTGTGGTCATTCTCAACATCAATAAACATGGCTGGTTCACTAAACTGGGACTTCTGGTTCCATAATTAAATACCTACTGTTCAACTGAACTAAAAACATTGTGTCTTTCCACCAGTGGTGTACGCTGACCTAATGCAACGTGCTTGTAAAACATGGTGGACCCTGAAACAGATGCCCGGACTGGAGATTTGCTGAGAATGAGGTGTTTGTGAGGCCGCTGTGTAACCGAATCCACCAGCCAAATGACTTCTACAGCCCAGCTGGCTGCTGTCTCCCATGACAGCATTACTTCTGCTAATGAGAATAAGCTGTGAGGGAGGAGTGTCAAGAATGTGTGTGTGTCCAGGAACATGAGGGTGTTTGCATGTGTCTGTGCCAAGTTTATACTAATACAGAGTTTCATAGTTAAGTGTCCGATATCAGGCTGATAGGATGGAAGTTTAGAGCTACAGAGAAGGAAAAACACCAAACCATTAACCAAAGAGTTGTAATAAGACTGGAAAGGCTGGTCTGCAAGTCGGGTGTGTGGATCTGGAGTCATTTATAGATATCTAGTGGCTTCAGCCTGTGGTATAAACTTATACTGAAAGTCCTTGCTAACTAGACCAACGATGAAGCCATCACATGATACAAAACACAACTTCCAGAGAAAAGCCTTGGTGTTTCTGGGATAATAACTAAAAAGCAGCAAGATTCACAGGATCAAGAAGCCTTCAGAGGACAAAATGAATCCCTTAGAGGCTGAAATATTAGCAAAGATTTCAGAAATATTCCCTAGTTATTCACATATTATTCATTTATTATAATATTTCAAATAATGTGCGAATAAATCTGACCTGAGATAAAGGTGCATTGGTGATCTAGCGCCACCTTGTGTGAAAACGTGTGGTGACGTAGAGAATAAATCATAACATTTCAGTTCATTGGAGGATATTAAGCTGCATGCATGCATAGCACGATGTTTGTAAATGCTCAGGCTGGAAGAAGACTCCCCGTAGGAGCTGTCACACACTTCTACAAACAGAGCACCTTGAAGTGGAGCAGAATGTGCTACTTTTCACCATTTCTTTGCTCTTTTTTAATCCAGTTAAATGACCAAATTATCCTTGTTTTCCCAGGATAATTGAACAAAAGCACATTAGATTTTACAAAAACAAACCAAACTCACTAAATGAATGTGGATCACAAGATGCTGATCTTTAGCAAATACAGAATGTGTTGCAGTGAGTTTGAGTCAGTTGAGCTGCCTGCCCAGCAGAGGCCACTCTGGGCCTGAAAACAGCCTCTACACGCTGTGATGAGGGAAAAGCAAAGTAGGGAATCACTCTCAGTGAAGACAGTCAGAACAGGACGCCTATTTCCACAGCCGACAACATAAACTGCAAGTTAAAACAGTCAAGCAGCTCCTTTTACTAGGTTGTAAGAATATTTTTTCTCTTTTCAATGGTCAAAGTGAAACATTATCAACTTTCCAAAGTAGTAAAAAGAAACAAATAAATAAATAAAATCGTTTTTTAAAAAAACACTTCATTCAGCAACATGACCTATAAACACATACAACAGCCCTCTGGTGGAACAATCAATATGGATTTGGGGACGGGTGGTAATGGCAGGTTGTGGGGTGCGCGTGTTGCCGCGTGTGTTTGTGTACACAAGAAACGAGGAACACGTGTCACATTCACGTGTTATGTGTAGTCAGGCTGGCGAGGGTGGGGAACTATTCCAGGCTTGCATGTTTTATTTTTGGGGTCTGCTGTGTTATTGTTGACCCCCTCCCCTCTTTGCCCACCCTTCTACTTCCATTTTCTCCTGCTCGGCTGACACTAAGCTTTGGCTGCACTGGGTGATGAGCTGGACTGCTTCTGTTTGGGGGATCAAACCTTTTAAAGCCTGTTTCACACTTTTTTTGTTGTTACAGTAATCCTTCTGAGAGGAAATAATGCCAGACTTCTAACTACATTTATTTGTCCAGCTCAGTTTCCAGATTTGGAGTGATGGTTAACACCACATTTATAATAAATAACAAGTAAAAGTGACAAAAAAAGATGCCTCCCATTGCTGTAAAGTTTTATAAAATGTTATACTGAAACAAAGCTAGCAAACAAAACATAGAGCATATGAAATCTATCTGCACTAGGTTTGTATCTATAAGTGCAGCGGCAGTGGTACCCACTGATAAACTCCTGTGCCAATTTAAATAGTAACATTGATAAGAATGAGCACGAACATGCAAGTGATAGAAACCACAAAACACACCACGACACGTAGAAACAAATTCAAACATACATCAAGTCAGTACATGTGAAGGCAAACATTCACACCCTTGCACAGAGACAAAGATGATGTGCTTTTATCATCAGCATTACATGAGTCATTTCTGTGACATCAGCAGCAGAAGGTGTAACATACATCTCGACTCCCTCAGAGGAACATGAGTTATTCACAAAGTGAAGCACACGTGCTTGTTAAAATGTAAACTGGGCTTCTGGTGCATCTGCTACTCAGCTGCTTGAACGGTAGCATCACCTGTGTTCACTCATCAACGTTTGTCTCAGAGCCTTCGTTTTGCTGAAAAACGGGCCTAAGAAACAGGAAGTGTGTTGACTGAATGTGTCGCAAGCAAAAGCAGCTTCCTTTAAACAGCTGTAAGGTCAAAATAAAGCAAATAAAACAAAAAAGTGCAGATCAGGAGCCTCCAATGCTAACGTGCCTCAAAGCTGAGCAACATGTCACTCAGTCCTTCTCTGTCCCCTTTATATTGACTTATATACTATAAAATAATATAAGAATATAAATTATGAAGCCTTTTCATTTGTTTCATTCACACACAATAACCACAAGGTTTATACAAAGCTTCTATAATGCACAAATATGCATGTAGCACTTTAATCCTGCTAAAATTACATTTATACAAAATACATTTTTCCCTCTCAAACTACAAACTATTAATACTTTCAAACCTCAGGCTCACACTGTAGCTCAGGTGCAAAGAGGATCATGGGTGATAAAAGTAGCTTTTTTTCACTTGATCCCTTTGTAATCATTATTAGTTTTAATATACTGCATGATAGAGGAATATGCTGAGCCAGGGATACTATTCATCCGATGGCTATCACATTTAATGAGCAGAAAAATAAAATCAATGCTTGTTTTGTTTGGAAATGAATGTTTTACTCTGTCTGCACAGTGAAACTGTCTCTGCCCGTAGCCACTGTGTAAGCGGTCCTTCTCATGATTATCAGTGCTGAAAAGATGCAGGGTGGAGAGTAAAGGAACATACCCCAAGCACGAGTGCCTCCGACCGTGTCCGAAACCAGTAAGGGCCCCCTTCTTTGGATACCGAAGGTCTTTGTTCATTGTGCTATGAGCTCTCGACTCATAAGACACGGATGTAAAGATAATAAAATGCACATCTGACGTCAGTCTGTTACGGCAATTCTTGAATGTCACAACTCGGTTACTTCTTTCCCATGAATTACCTGCTGTTTCTATACTGACTCGATGAATTTTACTCTGAAGATAAACTGAAACAAAAAGAAAAAAACCAGATCAAAGGCACAAAAAAACCCCTGAAATCAGACAGAGAACAGACCTCATTTATCTTCATGCCCTGGAATGCTTTACAGTTCATCCACAGGAGTGAGAGGCAAGCCCCGACAAAGTTGCCAAGCGTGTCATATTTAACTAACCTCCAGAAGGAAGAAGCAGAAAAGCAGCTGCTAAAACTGAAGACTCAGCTGCAGCGACTCAGTCGTTTCTCCTTTCGTGACAGTTTGCATTTGTAAAACCACAAAATAATCAAACAACAGGATGAAGGCATTCGTGAACAGGTCTTTAGTAACGTATATCCACACTTCCTGGTAAAAATGAAAACACGAGACTTTGAGAGAATCCTTAAATCTTTTAAAGTGGCATTATTTCTCCAGCTCTGTCAGCCCCTCGCTCACTGTTTGCAGAAAAAGAGGAAGAGTTGTGCTGCTGCTGATCGCTGTGACACTGCAGGGTAGCGTCAGTGAGGATTGACACTGTATGCACTTGTGGAGTCCCCCGAGGTCACTTTGGGCGCTGAAGACAACCCACCATGTGCTCAGAAGTCTGATTCATGCAGAATATCCAACAGTAAGGCAAATCTTTTCAAGGTCCAAGCTGACTGCAATTCATTTCCTTACTTTAAAGTCATGGAGTGCCGACTCTTTCCAAACCCGGTGAGACGTATTCACTGAGACACTTACAGGGAAGCTTTTGGTGCATTCCAGCTTGTTAAAGGGAGATGTAACTCCTCCACAACAAGTCTACTGGGTGTTTTTGTATAGCATTGACACGTGAGATGTGCATGCTGCCTGACCTGATACCCTCCTTCTGCAGCCATGCAACTGCAAGATATTGTTAGTTAGTACTTAGCAGGGTAGCAGGAAGGGACACTACTGAAAGCAATAGAAAAAGAAGTAGAAATATGTCTATTTAATGTTCTGGACACTAAAGAAATGCTAATTAAAGGTGTTTTTCATTTTCATTCTTGTCTTTAATTACCAGTCTGTAACCATAAATACACCTTCACACACTGGAAGAATAAAGTAAACTAATTGCTACTAAAAACCTGCCACAATAAAAAAATATATATATGTCAACAACATAATCAGTCAACAACTCTTTCTGTGTCGTCATGGCACCTCCAAAATAAGCAGAATGAAGAAAAGAGCCTTATATAACTGCTTCCACATGGGAGCCGACATCATTGTCAAGCCTATCATTTAAAAAGCCCCAAAGTCTGCATAAGGAAAAGGAGCGTGAGCGTAATTATAAGTTACATCTTCCTGCACATATGCCACATGGGCATGCTTTAGGGGGAGGACACCGTCAGGGGTTGACTTGATATTTTTGTTTTGCTTTTCACACTAACTTCATGTTTTAACCTTGAAACTAGCTTCCATTGACTTTCACTCGTGTATTTCATCAAACTAATGGACATTTGTTTGTAGGCACTGCTTCCATCAAGTCCTGGATGCAGTGTCGTATAAATATTTGATGCTATGTAAGCCACTGAGAGCTGCCTGGCAAGCTGTGTGAGGACCAGGAGTCACACCGGAAAATGGCTGAAAACTGAAAGGAATCCAAAAAGGAAAACTATACCTAAAGATTTAACACAAAGAGTGCGTACATACATTTTCACACCTACTTTCTACTTTCATTAACCTTTCCCACATTAAAAGCCATGAATTGGATGGTGTTGAGGTTTATAGCTGGAGACACCGTTGCTTCACAGCAGCATTATTGTAAAGCATTGATTTTTTAGTCAGTATCGATAAAACCTTAAAGTAGCCAAAAGCACAAATTCATTTTTTATAACTTGAATTAAAAAAAATCACTGTGAAGAACACGGAGTGTCATTTCATTTGGAGTTCACATGACGTCACACACCACCTCTCTGTGTTAATCTGTGGTCTCTTGTTTACAAGCTGGTCCAGCTGCTCATTCATGTACATCCATTTATATTGCCCCCCCCACTCCCTCCTCTTGAAGCCCACAGTCAGTGAGCGATTGCAGCACATAGCTTTGAGGTGAAACGGCAGAGAGGGGAATAAAACGTTCACTTGAAGACAACCAGGATCTGACCCCTAATGAAACAAGGGTCACTGCTAAAGACAGGGACAGAACAAAAAGGCCTTGCATTTCCATGGTAGAGGCATTACTGAACAAGCTTAGTGAGAGCTAAAGAGGCTGACCTGGAGCTAGCTTTTCTTCTCTTGGACAGACAAGTAACAACATAAACATTATAAAGTTCATGTAGTTTCTTGTTTTATACCAAATCTCAAGTGCTCCTCAGTGGGAGCTGCTTGCACTGGGGTTGTCGTTAGTGGAGAGGACATCTGCTTGGTCTGAGGGGGGATCAGTGGCAATGCTTCACTGCTGCAGGTGCCTCTTGCTGACCTGAAGCCAGGTGGAGATGTTCTGGCCTGGGGTTGCTGGTGGCACCTGGTGCAGGTGATACTTCCTCTGTATTCAGCCACAAGTTTTTATAGGTCGTGTACACAAAGTCTGTGGGTGTGTACATGTACCTATGTTTGTGTGTATTGCAGGAATAACATGGGGGTGTTTTTATGTGCACTTTATGCTATGTGTTTAATATATAAAAAATGCTATATAAATAATATTTGATTTGATGGATAAATAACCTCTTTACTCAACACTTACTCAACTTGCTGTTTTGCTGATTTTGTTTGCTTTATAGATATCAGAGGATATAGGTGGGGAGCAGAGGTTGAAGGAGGTGTGACTCCTGACACTGTTTTAGTCTACAGGCAACCAACAACAGTAAAACTTTAACATCCAAAACCTTCCCTACTCATTTAAATGATCAACATATCTTGCAGACTTTGTCACATTAGTTTTATCTCTTGATTAAAACATTCATATCAGATCAGACTAGTTAATGTTAATAATGTATACATGTAAACACTGCAGCATTTTTATGTTACTGTAACAAAATCCCAGCTCGAAGACAGGAAAATTATACATATCAACAAAACTTTGTTTCCATTGGGACCTTATTACTACTAAAATCAACGTTGTTTTTATTCTCTATGAATGAGCCATTTGTTTCTACTTGCTGTGAGTCTACATACAAAGCAATTTCATTTTTAACATTTTTACGGCAAATGGACAAACAACTCTGTGCAAAGTGAGAACCCTCTAAGCTTTAAAACTGCATTGCCTGAATTGTTTGATAGGTGTTAGAGCACTGTTTTGGATAAGTCCCACTCAAAAAGGCACATAAAAGAAGACAGCACACATATAAACATGTTGAGGCCGTTGCATGTAGCTGCTGCTGCAGCTGTAGCTACTGGATCCACTCACAGACAAAGACGTGTTTGTGTCTAGAAGAATTTTGCAACTTATGGCTACTACCTATATTCAATTCTGATTAGCAACCAGAGTAAATTCTAATAATAATGTATTAGCACCTTAAACTGAATCATTATTTATGCACACCATGATACTTAGCTGCAGCTTTCCTGGGGTACACTGATACAAACGTAACAGTCAATGCACTGCAGTGAACATTCATACACCAGCAATGCCCACACTGCAGGACAGATTGCCTCTGAAAGCAGGATTCAACCAGGAACCTTCCAATCATTGTACAACCTGATCCAACTCCTGAGCCACTTGCCACTCAGGAGGTTTCTGACCCCATCTTTAGCTTTAGATTTCATGAAATTCCTTTAAACCATGAAGCATCTTAATGCTACGCTGATGACACTGTTATATTTTTCCGTAAAACTACAGTTAATAAGTTATTGTAAGGAGAAATAACTTATAAATTTGCTGCTTTTGAGCTTAACAACTCAGCAACATATGATTTAACCACGTGATCGCTCTGCAGGGAGTTATCTTGACCTCCATGACTAACCTTGAGTTATTTTTGAACAGACTGTGTCCATTAACTCAGACATAAAAACTTTACACTCTTTTTCACCAGCACAATATTGCCAAACCCAACAAGGATCATATTTCTCCTGCTATAGCTGTCTTTCACTGGCACTTCATGTGAAATTCAAGACTTAAAATCCTTTTCCCCACTCAACGCTCCTGATAACCAAACTCCACTGTATCTCAGAGACCTAATGATATCCTAACAGAGCACTTAACTTTCAGGTGGCAGGTTTACTTTCCAAAAGTAGAACAGGAGTCAAAGCTTTCAACTATCTCTCTCCTCCCCAGTTTTAGTTAAAGAGACAGACACCCACTCTGGGTTAAAGAGACTTTTTCTTTTTGATAAAAATGCCTACTTAGTCTTTGATCTAGTGACACTGAACACCCCTGAGACATGATGCTGTATGTGATGCTGGCAGGGGCCTTCCCATGATGCATTAAATTCTCCCTTCTCATTTTTTCCTACATGTCATTGCTGAAAATCATGAACTTGTTCACTGTCATGTAGCTTGTGCTTTGTCTCTCCCACTGTGATGGCATCTCTGTTTCTGAAACTCTGTGCCCTGTAGGTACTAACTACACCAACATGTGTTGTTTTTTTATTTCCTCCTAACCTCGTTGGTCATCCTCCCTGATTATGTGTGAGCTTGTAAAATGATTAATTCCTGTCTACTGCTGTCAAAAGGCTTAATCAGAAGATTGTTTTAAAGTCCATTATGTTAATAACCCTGTGAGGCTTTTTGTTGGGAACTTTGGTATTTAAAATAAAGCTGAACTAAAAAGGCAATTCTTAGTAGAATCATTTGCAGAGGTGTTAATTCAGGTGCCAGAAAGTAGGAGTACTGCCATGTTTTTGGATCTACCTGTACATTTAGAACAGGCTTGTTTACCTGCCAGATGAACTATTCATATTACATTCAACTGGTTTGGTGACTGGTTTGAACAGCTGCCAGACAGGGTGTCTACTTTCTGGACCAGGAATATATACACCTTGGCTAATTTGTAATAATCACTCACCAAAGAGCAGTTAAACTGGCATTAGTTACACATAGGTAGAAAAACAAACAAGACAACAAGACTCCCACCATTTTTGGGCAAAATGCTGGCAGTGCAGAGGGACACTTTTCAAACACTATCTACCAAAACCACCACTACCACTTCCTTAAAACGTAAAATTCTGTAAACTCAAAACAGGATGTCTAATAGATGATTATCTTCCAAATGTGGCGTAGATCTATTTGTCAGGTGTATTCTCAATGGTTCACTTATATTCAGGGCCCTATAGGCCAGGGCTCTAGACTAACTTTTTTTACTGGTTGCACTGGTGCGCCTAACTTTTTTTCTTAGGTGCACCAGCACAAAA
>JBAMHV010000015.1:5023521-5040421 GCA_037177535.1 Pseudomugil gertrudae
GGAAGTCCACGACCTTATTTGGCAGACCCACAGCAAATACTGTGATGTAATAGATAAAAAACGTAATAGAGAAAATTTAACAGACTGAAAAATATGAACAAAAAGAATATAAAGTTATATGTGCAGCATTAGGAGGGAATAAATTGACATTTTCTGCATTTAAACACTTAGAAGTGCACAAAAACATGTATTTAAGGGCTAAAAAAAGTGAGTTTTGCATGCATGTGTCCCCTTTAAACTAAATATAACCGGATAAACCTGGTAGGAATTAATTTATTGGTGCCTATCTATCAGTAACTACTCCAACAATAGCGAGCATTCATCTTTCACAGACTGTCGCACCGCATCATGGTCTGCTGTGTGTCGGGTTCAGCTAGTCACACACTTGAGCGTGCACAAACCCTGATGGGAGCTCGGAATACGCCTTTATTCCCAATATGTAAACACAGATACACACGCTTAAGTGTAAATAAAACCAATACAGCTAAGTCAACACAAATCCACTGGTTCAGCATGTTTGTGTGCATGTTTTATGACTTCTGCTTGATATGAAACCAGGGCGCCGTCTCCACAAACACATGGTTATTCAGTGACTTGACATGACCTCATCACTACTGAGGTCATGTTTACTCATTAAACTACAATAAGCAGACAGAGTGTGTGAACCAGTAAAGTCACTGAGTCAGCTGAAAGCTACGAGCAGAAAGACGAAGGAGCTCGTGTGGATTCAGTTAAAGAGTGATGCTACGGCGATCCGGATGACATCACAGGAATAAAATGGCGGATGCTGCAGGTCGACACAGGCTCAAAAATGCAACATAGCAACTTTCATTTAAAAAAATTGCTTTGCAATGCAGATAAAAACAGTGTAATGATTTAACCCAATCTTCTCCGATATACGATTCTAGTCTAGTACCCGAGCTGCTGGCAGGCCAGTCCCGCTCTCAGGCTCTTTAGCTACCAATGCCGAATGTAGTTTAACATCAGCTTCCCTGAGAAAACATCTGAATCAGAGTACATGTTGCATTAAGCCCGCATTCTTATCGTTCAGCTTTGATGGTTCCTTCCCATGAAACATGAAAGTACATGAAAGGTCCATCCATCCATTTTCTACCGCTTTGTCCCTGAACGGGTCGCGGGGGGGCTGGAGCCAATCCCAGCTCACAACGGGCGAGAGGCGGGGTACACCCTGGACAGGTCGCCAGTCCATCACAGGGCCTGTTACATTATTTATAATAACATAAAATAAATATAATTGTAAATATAAATATATTTTAAATCTAATGTTAAAATGTTGACCTGTCCAGGGTGTACCCCGCATCTCGCTCATTGTGAGCTGGGATTGGCTCCAGTCACCCTGTGACCCCATTCAGGGAAAAAGCAGTAGAAAATGGATGAATGTTAAAATGTTTGACTTTTTACAGAACCTAAAATAAACCACTGTATAAAATACTTCCCTCTGGGCTCATCTGTGCTGTAAGTTTTTGTCAGAATAAATACAGCTCTGTATGCTAACGGCTTTGTGTCTGCTGATAAGGTGTCTGATTTAAGGTGACTGAAATGTTCGAGTGGGAGTTTGACAAAGTGGAAAGGAAGACTAGAATTGCATGTCTGAAATTGTACCAAACAGTGACTTGGTTTCAGCGTTCTGCAGCTTCCTGTGCACAGATTTAGTTTTTTCTGCATAACTTTGACTGGTAATCTTTACAGCATCTGCAGCATTACATATTAATGTTTGCTCCTGGGTGGAATTTCATCACTATTGACATTTAAATATTAACCACATCTTAACATGTTTTAAAAGGGCTGCTCAGGTGAAGTAAAAAAAAACATCCTGTACACTCAGAATTATTAAATGGTCTTGTACTTGTATAGCGCTTTTCTACACATCAGTGCACTCAAAGCGCTTTGACACTATCAGACACATTCACCCATTTGCTCACACAAACACTCACACATTCACACACCAGTGACGCAGCACCGGGAGCAACTGGGGGTTCAGTGTCTTGCTCAAGGACACTTTGACATGTGGACGCCAGAGCCGGGATTTGAACCACAAACTTGCTGGTTAGGAAATAACCCGCTCTACTACATGCGCCACAGCCACAGTAAATCATACAAAGAAGCATGGAGGTGAACTACCAAGCTGCGTTATCAGAATCACCAGAGAAACTATGTGCAGATCTTAGAGTTGTAAACCAGAAGTGTGATTAAGAAAACAATAATAGATAAACTGATAATGCTTTCAGAAGGGGGCGGGGTTCAGCATGTTCACTTTGATTGATCTGCAGCTCAGACTTCAACAATCTACTCTATGCTAAATCCAAATCATGCTCTTCTATGAGCCTTCAGTGCACATGACCCAGTCCTTACACAGCATGGTACAACCACACTGCTTTAGGCTATTCTTATTCACTCTCACCCAGCAGTCATCTGCTGCATGTCAAAGTAACTCGGGTCGTCATGCTTTCAGACTTTTTCTGCTTCCAACACTTCAAATTAAAACAGTAACGGTTTCCTTGCTGCCTAATATAGCTTATGGCTTGACACGTGTCACTGTAACAGCATAATTAACGTTATTCATTTCACTGTCAGTAGTTTTCTTGCTGTAACAGTTTGACCTATGCAGACTCATCTGATCCTGGCAGCTTTAGTGAGGCATTCTGGTTTGTGAGGTACCATAGTAGAATTATCTACCCATCTTTTATCTTCATGTTGCATTTGCAGAAGTGGCGAATCAAAACTCTTTTTCGGTTGCTCTATTGTTGCTACAAGAAAACCTTATCAGCAGCTGTTTAGTTTACTCAGCTAATAATGCTCTATCAGTTGTTTATCTAGTGTTTTATATCTAGATATGACTGTTGGAGTTTCTCTACTACATAAACTAAACTGCTTTGAACATTAGCGAAGCATTGGCCATATAAACTTAAACTGAGTTTAACTAAATGTTAAACAGAAAGGCTCAACTGTGGCATGTGTCTGTGATGATACTGTATAGCATATCTAGAAAACGAGATCCTGATTTGATTTTCTTTCATTCTGGTATTAAATTAAACAAATGATTTCATTGTGTGAACATCAGAGTGGAGCAGTAGCACGCGTGCAGCTTGTTTTAAAGAACTAATCAATAATCAATTACTTTAGAACATTTTACATGGATCATTTTGTGCCAGGAGAACCAGACCTGTCTTGCTGTTGCTGGTTTGTCACCGTTATGTTTGGGTGAGGGCACTCTGAAGACACTCAGTCATCACTGCCAGGATCACACACCATCAGGTGTAACTGTCATTGACTGCTGCATCTCCAAGGCAACCGGGAGCTCCTCAAAAGCAAACAGTTAGCTGTTATTCAAACATGACGTCAGCTGAGAGTCTACCTACGTTCTGTGACCTTGCTGCCACACAGATGGGATGACTAAACACTACAGGTCTCAAGATAACTGGTTCACTTGTGCAAACAAGCTGTGTTCAAGCATAAATAACTAATAGAGAGATGTGCAGATGATATCTAATGTTTTAGAGCTTGCATGATCTCAACATATTCAGTAGGCAAGGGCAATACGGTGAGTGCTGCAGGTTTAAAGCATCAACAAAGACGTAAAGTCTGTTTTTAATGTGCAACTAGACAAAATAACAAGAAGAAAGGCAGCTGACAGTGGAACAAAGTTATATGTAGCTGGCTCTGGAAATATCTTCATTGCAATGTGTTTACCAGCAAACAAAAAGTCAACAGAGGCTCAAAGGAAATCACAATGAATCCCAGCATCAGGTTCATGTTAGTATGTGCACACTGATGTGGTCCTGAGCTCCCTTTATTTGGTCTGAATTCAACTTTTTTTTTGTCCTTAAACCTCTGAAATACAGAGGTTTAAAAGGGAGTGAGAGCTTAGAAATATTTCTGCATCAACAAACGTCTGTGACGAACTCCAGCTATCATCTGCATGTAACATGCTGTGTGGATGGAGTGAAACAGTCGATTTCTGGATCATTATTAAATGTGCAGATTTAATGTTGTGTATTTAACTTCTCACAGAAGATATTCATGAATTTAACAGCATAAATGCTTAAACTGTGAAGAAAAACTAATACTTTTTATGTGTTTGTTGATATATCAACAATAATTTCTGCTTAATAATTCAGTGTTGTGTCGCAAATATATATCTAAATCCTTATGAAAGCAACATGATGTCACATAAATGTGCTTTTAGTGCATTATAGGAATCACCTGTTTTGTGCCAGCTCTGTTTTAGAGCCTGAAGGATTATAGGGATCACATTAACGCTACGTTCACAACAAAGTACATTTGCTGACAATTCAGTTCAAACTTTCTTCACTGTTGCAGGTTGCACATGCACGTCAAAGCAGGAGTTGATGTACTTCACGTGCACTCTCACAGCTGCAGATACAACATTCAGTGCAGGCAACTGGCTAGAAAATCTCTTCTTACACGAAATAGCCAAAAGTGGCTTTGAAAGATTGAATATAGCTCTGGAGTGATTGATTACACTCCAACACAACTGTGCATGTATTTGTGTGTGTGTATATTTTAAATCAGCAACTAATACAACAGCATTTTTATGTTTTGTACCATAAAATTCTGTGATTAGTATCCTTTAACTTAGTGTGCACATTGATAGCATGCTTTGTTATAAACATGTAATAAAAAAAATTCTGACGTTGCAACACATTCACACCATCTGTCCTAATGATCCGATCACCTCTCCAGAGTTCAGCTCAACAAAGACAACCTTATAAGTGTAAAGACATTTTTCAGCAAAGCTGCAGATTATGTTGCCTATCAAAAAGGGAGGAAAAATACACATTTGGTGTATTTTGTCATGCTGAATCTACCTTAGTTTAAACTGCTTGTTATTTATTGCTGTGGTTCTTTCTATGAATTGTTGATGGGAGATCAACTGACCACTGGCAGCCACTACAAAGCTCCCCGGCAGCTTTGCAGCATCACTTGGTTGAGCAGTGACTCTTCACAGCACAAAAAGACATAAACCTGGTGGGAAAAGACAGGCAGGCTTCCAAAAGAATGAGAACAAGCAGCAGTGGAAGTACTCGTTAAAAGTGCTCAACCCTCAGCGTGGAACAGACATGGGTTATTTATATATGACAACTACACACACCCTCTGATCTCAGCCTGCAAAACATGTCAGAAAAGAGAAAATATTCAGTGTACAACTCATCGTTGCTTTGCAATTATGTTATTTTTTTTTAAAGCGAGGTGTTAATTTATGTGTGGCGTTAAAGGAACAAAAAAAAAAACCTTCTGGAAAGGTAGCGATCAGTCACACCTAGAAAACACTTGACGAGTGAGGAAGCTCGCACCTGAAAGTGTTACAAAAGCTGAGGCGCGTTCAGTTACACGTCGTCCAAGCTGCTTCATTTTCACTTTGTGCTCATCTGTCAGCAGCAGCGAGAAAAGGAAAGACAGGTGGTCGTCCTTCAAGTTATCCGGGACATTTACAAGGTATTCCACCAAAAATAAAAACACACTTCTTAAAAGGTTTTTACAGGATGGAAATCTAAAAAAAAAATAACTGAAGCATAATCTTTTGAATTTGTATCCAGTTTGTGTGACTCGTGGAAAACAAACTGCAGTGGAGATAAACATCCTTTCAGGTGACGGGGGATTAAATAAATAAAATAAAATAAAACAAATACGACAGCAAGGAACGAGAAAATCTTTCAATAGACTCTAATGTGGCAGCTCATCAATAATGTTTCAACCAGAAGGTCACACTTCTCTTCTCTCGGGGATGAAGACCCTGGGTGAAACCACGAGGCTGACTGTCATTAAAAGGGCAGAACATTAGGGGTTTCTCAGCCCTTTCAAAGAACATTTTTATTCCATGGCTGAAAAGAATATCATGACATTTGGAGACTCAGTGTGACTCAGTGTTTCCTTATCCTCACAAATGTAGTGTTAAAAGAAATGTTCCAAAATTTATACAAAATACTTTAATTTCACTTTAAACATTAAATAAATGACAAAGAAGCTGATTTTTCCTCATTTTACTTTAAAGAGAGCTCATTTCCAGAGAAATACATAGTAAAAGTACATAATTAAAACATAGTAAAAGAAAATGATAAAGAAGCTGAAACAAACCAAACTGTCCAGACTGAATACCAGTACCGGCTAGTTTTCCAACATAACACAACACAGGAAAAAAACTGCATTATGTCTGAATACAAAGCTCTACTTTACCAAGAGAAAAACGCTTATTAAATCACATTTTCACTCCATATTAAAATGTAAAACCTTTCTCACAATACTCACGCTGTGGTGTAAATGTTAAGTGCTATTCAGAGTTGCCTCTTAAAATACTTTCTACACCAGTAACAGCTGTAAGATAAGTTAAACAAGAACAACCAAACTTCTCCACCTCTACACTTTAGGAGACCTTTACACATAGAAGCCTTCCATTAATGCTTAAAGACATAAAATATCATGTGAGAAAACTACAGCTGACTTATAATAAGCATCATTTATGTATCGTCATAAATGATTATCATCTCCCACATTAAATCTGCAATAAAGCTTTGCTTAGTGGCTTTAAAAGATCAAGAATGATCAAAGTAATTTAAATAACAAAAAGCTAAAATAAAGGCCAAATTATTCCTGATAGGAGATATTTCCCCCTGTAAAAATATAATACTGAAGGACAAATTCACATGCTTACAACCATAAAACATCACACAGCAGGAAAAAGAAGAATCTTATAGTGAATAAGTATGTTTCTTCCCCAAAACACTGCGTGCACGTAACATGGTTAAAACCAATGCTCATGTCTTAAGGTGTCCCTTAAAATAAGTATCATCACTGAGGTTAGAGTTCAGTAATTCACACTGATGTTTGCAAACAAGCAGCATAAAGAAAGTTAAGGTAGCTCGTATTTAGGTGTGCATGGCAGAATGAGTGAAGGTGGAAATGGTGTAGAGAAACAAAGCAAAGAGTATAAAAAATACACTGAAGCCCATTTAAAATAAACCCATAACTAAGTTCTCTGTAGCTGGAGTCTCATCTGGTTAAACCTTTCCTCTGGTTGGGGGGAATGAGCCACCATTAACGCTGCACCAGCAGCTGTTTTTCACACCACCTGTGATAGATTCAACTTATAGACTCGACCAAAGCCCACGTCCATGTTTTTAATGAATGCTGGCGTAAATAATTGATAATTTTCACTGTTTGTAACTGCAAGTAAGCAAAAAAGAAAAAAAAAAGACTTGTTATACACCGATGTCTTCCCTCCTTTGATTTAAAAAACATGTTTTTTTTTAGTCAGCAATGTGAAAAAAATTAAAGTAAGATGAAAAAAGAAACGCTAATCGCTATAAAGAGGCCCTAGAAATCCCAAACATAGAAATAACCATCACCCAAATGGTTAGAAAAGGAGTCAAACTAAGATGCCACACTTGTTCTCCTGCACTGGAGCTCAGGAGTAAAGTTCACACAGATTAATGTCAAAGCCAGTCCCTCTGAAACCCTCCCAGTGCAACTGCAACTGAGCTCATGGAAGGGCAACAAAGATGTCATCTGAAAAGTCAGCACCATAATTGTTTGCCAAAATGTGAACCTTTACTACTCCTGCTAATGATTATCATGATAAACATTATGTTATAGCTGCAGATGTAAGACAGATACTGAAATTGCCTTTAAAAATACAAGATTGCCAGCAAAACAATGATATACTGAGCTGGTTGTGGTAAACAGACTCTTCAGAACAAGCAAGGGGAAAAGTTTTATAGCTGTTCCACCAAACACCCAGAAACACACAGCAAAACACACAACAGCTGATGAGGATCATGCAGTCACTTCAATCACAGTGATTGTTTTAAGAGAAATCATATTAAGCTTTTTTAGCCTAAATAAAATGTGAATTCTCTCTGTACTGCAGAGGAAAAATCCTTTCTGTTGAATATGCTAGTTGCATTAAAATCCCAGTTAACTTGATCATCCATTTAAATGAATTTAATCTGCATGTCCTCTCAGCAGTGCCCACAGTCTGAAGTGATCTGGTTAAACTGCCAGACTACCCCCGGTCTTTGCAGCATTAACAGCTTAATTAAAAACAAAACAAACCTTGCATAATGTAGCTTTAATTTTGTTTGGAATAAGTAAAAACACACATTTCTATTGTATTAAAACTGTGACAGTCTCTTGAGGCAAAGACCGGTGTAATTCCTGGCTGTGAGAAGCAAATATCTCAGACTTTCTGTGAAATGAATACAACACAGATTTGGTTTCACAGCCAGTAATTTGGCTGTTAAAGGGGACAGATTTAGTAAGGTTAGAAAAAATACAATAATCATTTCAGCAAGAGTCTCATTCTGAATCAGCTTCAAACTGTTTCTGCATGCTGTATAAGAGGAATGGCATCACTGTTGTTTTTGTAATAAGTGCTTCCCTGTGGCTTAAATAAGGTCTTTTAATCAAGTTAACATCTCTAAAATTCTTTTAATGTCACTAAACAAGGAAGAGCAAACCAACCATAAACGCTGTGGCTAAAGATGTGTTGAGATAGCTGGAACCTGACTATTCAGTGGGTTTGACTCTGCAGCTTGGAAAACCTGCAGAAGGTGTCATCATATGCTAGGTTGGGCACATAACATAAGCAAGAAGGAAAAGCTACTTGGAGTTTTCTTCTTGTTGACCAACATGACATGCTTTATGGCTTTGAAAGTTGTGAAGCATATGCACTGAGAAAGCCTACAAACAAGTGAAGTTACTTTACGTTTAGTCATTGCAGCGCCCCATCAAACATACCAGTAAAAACTGGATCTTCTGTTTATGTGTAACCTCCTGACTGCTGCTTAGCTAATTCCACTCAATAACAGTGTGACATGAAAATAATTAGAAGGATGTTTGTTCCACCTTTATAACCAGGAGACCGCATAAATGTAAGCAAGCATATTGGCCAACAAGTTTGATGTTTTCTGTCTGTTTCACCCACATTAGTAATTCCTGCACTCATACTAGAGGGGCAGGAAGTCCTTGCTGGGGTACCGTAAAGAACGTGGTCGCAGGAGAAGCCTTGGTCGCTGTTGGGACTTAGCTGTGAGCAGCCACATCCATCAACCACTAATTAATTCATTTTTGTTTTCTCTCTGTTTCTTTTCTCATTGTTCCACTCTTATTTCCAATTGCTGCCTAAAGCTGTGGATCTCCAGGTACGGGGTAGTCATGTCGATTGTGCCCGGGGCAGAGAGTTTGTGAGACACCAGCAAAGCTGTCAGGACTCACTGACTCTCTGCACCAGCAATAATTATGCAAGAAGCCTGTTGTAATGACGCATGATGTGTGCAAATACCACGCTGCTTGATTTAAAGCCTAAATAGTCAGTACCCAATGATGCATACTACATTACAACAATTCAACATATTTTAACATCATGAGGTCATTGGAATAAGATCAGATTGGCGTCCACAGTGATGCATCGATTTGTCGGGGTGGAAAAACGAGCTAGATGGAAGCAGATGAGATGACTGAAGCATGTAATTAGCCTGCTGAAAGTCTGGTGAGGTGTTCAGGGCATGTCCATTTAAGGAAGGTGTCTGGGTTCTTCGTTTAGGCTGCTGCCATGTGACCTGACCTCAGATAGGTAGAAAAAATGGATGGATGGAGGAAAAGGTCAATTATCACTATAACAGACACCTTGCAGCCAATCAAAATCGAGTATTCACCCGGATCATGTTGTAAAATCTGAATAATTGTCAGCAACACAGATGATCTTTTAGATGATTGATTGTTACTGGGGATGGAGTTTGAATAAAGTGAATTACCTCTTTGGTAATTTTGTGTATCCAAAAGGCAGATGTCCACATGATATATCCCTTGAGGCAACAAGACATGATGTTAACGCTCGTTATTGGTCTGATAATTCAGTTTATTCCAAAATAATGGAAGATGACTCAAAGTAGCAGGTTTACACTGGTGACAGCCAATTGTTTAAAATGGCAAACGTGTGGACCTCCCAGCTTAAACAGGAAGACGCGTCTCATTCCATTCTGCCTCTATCTGACAAATCAGCAGTGATTCCTCTCGACTCTGCACACCACCAGATCTGCACCGATGAAATGAATCAGTGTCACCGCCTGCTGTTTGCTCCTGGGTTGAATCGGTTGTTCGCATTTGTCATATTACTAGTCAAACTAAACCAATTACAAATATTACACATGTATTACTTCTATGTGAGGTGGCGAGGATGGAGAGAGAGGAAGGCTGATGGTGGCGCTAACAATAAGCAATCAGTTTATTTAGCTGTGTCTAATCTAAACAGCAGATGTGGCCAAAAGTGCCACAGGTTGTACTGAAATCACTTGTTGCAAAGCAAAACCAACATACTTTACTTTAATTCTTCAGTTTTATCTCAAACTTTGGGAATTTCTCTGTTTTTTGAACACCAGCATACAGAGTCCTACATGGTAAGACTACATGGAATCACGTAATGATGTAACAGCAAGCTTGAGAACTGTTGGCACAGGTGTGTGCCATCTGACAGCCCTTCAGATGCCAGAAAACATGATGAACAAGGGTGACATGTTGTTCTTCTGATATCCAACCCATTACAAAGACAGAAAAAACAAATGAAACAGGGTTTGTGCTTGAGGTCAGAGATAAAAGACTTACAGTAGATCATTCAGTCAGTCATTTGGGTTTATGAAGAGCTACTGCATTCATTTCTCTGACCTGTTGTATGCTGACTGAACCAGTGGGCATTGAATTCACATGGAAAGCAAGTGCTTTACACATCTACTCAAGCACACAATCACTAAGCTATTGCGCTGCTGCTGCCAGATGGATCCGAAACTCTATTTTCTGGAGTGATTGCAAACTACTAAGACATGCATAGTAAGCTCATGACCCATATAAAGGGAGAAACAGCCTGAAGAGTATCTAAAATTAAAAAATCTGCTTAAATTAGATGGAAGACAGCTCCTTCCTTACATTATCCTGTGGCTAAACTTGAAGTCGATGAATTATTTAGATCTGTAAACTGCAAAAATGCACGTAGTTTCATATGAGTATAACAGACAACAGTGTTTGCTCATTCTAAGATGTAATGGTCTGGATGTCTCCATGTGGATTCACTCTATTGCTGTCATGATCGGGGCACAGAAGTGGGGTGAGGACCCAATTGCAGGCAGGAGGCAGATAAAATGATTTATTTTCAGGATGAACAATAAAAACTATGACTAAAGAAGCCAGACCAACTACCGTACTAAAGCTACTACCGCGACTACTAATGAACCACAAGTGAAAACCTATGTACTTAAATACTAACTGAACTAAACAAGACCCAGGTGCACATAATCAAAAACACAGGTGAAATCAATGAACAGAAAACGAGGCTGAATGGAACATGAAACCAAAAAACACCACACCAAGTGTCCAAATCATGACAATCCAACAGGTTTGGTTGTTTCCCTGCACTAACACACCTGATGCAAATCAGATGGATGCAACAGGTTAACCTATTGATTTGTTTCGATCACGTGTGTTGGACATTGGGGACAACAAAACCCTGTCAGGTTCCAGCAGTCCGGGACGTAAGTTTGACACCCCTGCTCTATCGCCAGTAAGTGGCGGGATGATAAAATGCATTTTTCACACAACAAATAGCATTTGCTTATTAATTAAAACTAATTCCCTTTTATCTGGCACTCATAAATAACTGCGGCAGACTGAGAATCAATCCACTGAGCGTAAATAGTTATTTTTCTATAATGGCTTTTTACAGGATCACAGTGCAGAACAGCAATGTTCTAATGCTTTTGTTATATTAGTAAAAATGCTTGAAGTTTGAGCTGTTTTGTTTGGATACTGATGCTTGTTACAGTCTTTCTCAGTGTTATTTATGCTACATGTTAGGATTAACTTCCTGGTTTGTGCAAAGACATCTATTAATGTCATGTCCAGTTAATAAACCAAGATATAGCATCTTAGGGTAGCAAAAATGTGCTATGTGAGTAATTTCAGGGTTACGAACACCCACATTTGTTTTCCTGAAGGTCGGCTAATTATAAAGTGGTGTCAGAGGATGACAGGTCATGTCAAACATGGCTATAATGAGGATTATTAGCCATAAAAACCTGTTTTACTTCTGATGCCATAATCAGAACCGTTGAATAGAAATAAAACAGGAGACTTCCTTCTTTCAGGAACTCAATTTTATGTGCTTTCATTATTAGTTTCAATACTTCCTGTGATTTAAGCTCACAGTAACTGTTCATCTTATTTTGTAAAGATCAAGACAGTGATTTATTTTTTCCAAGGGGAGCAGCAGAGTACTGATGAATAACACATACCGAGTAGAATCAACAAATAAGTTTATCAAACAGGCAGCTACACCGCATCCCAGAAAACACCTGACGTGTTTCTGCCAGAAGTAACCGCTCTGCCAGGGAAACGAGAAAGCGGTGCTTCATTAGACTTCCCATCAAGCCAAAGGCAAAAACTCAAAAAGCAAGAAAGCAGCAAAAGAATTTTAATTTCTTTCTTTTTTAAATGGATGAGCCGCTGCATAAACGTGCTTGTGGAGCAAACATTTTCATTATGTGCGTCAGGCTGAAAGGTCATCTACATAAAATGCAATTGTGCATGCCTCAAGGCAAGACGGCGTGTTTGCAACGAATTACAGAAAAGCAATGGCTGCTGACTTATCATCTCCCACATTAAATCTGCAATAAAGCTTTGCTTAGTGGCTTTAAAAGTCCATGAAAAAAATGTTTAATATCTCTAATAATAACAGTGTTACGTCTTGTGCATCAGCCTGAACAAATGCACACAAAGAACCTAAAAGCTTAAATAAGAGGCTATTTCTACATTTTCAATGTAACTTATTTAAGGATTACATTATAAAAAGTATTTTTTGGGGATGTAAAAGTAACTGAGGAAAGATGCACGTCATGAAACAGATCTCCTTTTTTTATTTTCTTCTTTACTGTGAACAATAACAAACTATTCATTCCCACCTGCTTCCCTACTGGCTCCAGCACTGTGCTTTACACAGACCACAGCTCCCAATCCTCCTTCCCAAACCCTTCAAGCCTCTGATGGACATGGTGTTTCAGTTTTGTGTGTGTGTGTGTGTGTGTGTCTTCAAACTTGAATAATTTCATAACTAAAGAAGGAAAGAAAATTTGATAAAAATGACTAATAAAACCCACAAAACCCAGTAAAAGATTAAATAAATACAGAAAGTTTAATTTATCTTTGAGCACAGCTTGTTGAGTTAAGAGTATTTTCTGATGGGAAGTTTGGACCAGACCGGCTGTACAAAAACCAATTATCTTACAATAACATCATTTCTGACACACGATCAGGAATGATCAGAAAGAACAGGAGAACATATTTATTGATCTATAATTTTACACTGTCAGATAAATAATAAATGTAACTTATGACCCAGAGGAGAAACAAAGACTCTATTCTAAAAAAGAAAACTTGTTAATCATTCACTACGGAGCTGTTTCATAAACCTAATAGCCTCCTGCTTTTAATGACCTAAAAAAGAGTACACTGTGACCTCTTGAAGCACTTCAGAAAGATAATGTTCCTTTCCGTATTTTATTTGTAATGTCAATCCTGTGTGAAAATGGAAAATCATCATCAGTAAAAGCATCTCCCCACACGCATCATCTGCAGATATATTCATGTGTGCTGTATATGTGATAATGTTCTCTGTGTGTTTATGTGAACAATCTACAATATGCATAACTAAATGAGCCTTAATGAGAAGTTAATATTATGAATCATAGGACATATAAACAGACTAGCAGAACAATTTGCACAATTTGTGGAATTAAAGCAAATGATTATCCTTTAAGACAAGACAACAAAAAAGTAATCTAGCATCAAAATGAGTGCTCTTAAAGTCATCACATAGGGTCAAAAATGTACAAAGGGTGTTTAAAAGTATTTTTAGCTCATCTCCAGCATGTCTTGGCTCATCTTAACAGTCCCCAGCACCATGACTAATTGTTATTGGCTAACAGCCCTGATGAAACACAAACTCAGAGTCTGAACATTGTCTCCCTGGACCCCATTTATTGTGTCGGTTAAACATTGTGGAGGAGAGAAACAGGCAGCTACCCATCTCCTCTGATAGTTTTTCAATAAAATGCAAGTGCAATGAATCAATGGCCCAACTGCTGCTAGTTCATCTTCTCCTTTTATTATAACAATTCTTTTTCAAACTCCTTAGAGTGCCTCTAAACCCAGTACTTACAATGAAGTCATCGTTTCCTGGAGGCAGATTAAATAAAACAGGACTCATTTAAAATCTTGGCCAATAGAAGCTGCAGTGACCAGCTTTCTGCGGCTGGTCAGAATAACCCTATTCCAAGGTACCAATCAGTTAAATTATTTAGTTTTCAAACATATTTCAATAACTTACTAAACCACAAACATGTTTGATAAACAGAAATATTCCTGTGTAATGCGGTGGCTTCTGATGACATCCAACAGCACAACACATTAGCTGCTATTTGATGAGAATTCACACATCAGTCAGAAATCTCCCTGCGGTGGCTGTGCTATTTAACCAAATGCATTAAAAAGTGCAAATTAACTAATATCCCAATACAGCAAAATGTACATCACTGACACCCGAAGGTCAGCTTCAGCAACAGGTACTAAAAACAACCATATTACCTCCACTATTCCTCCCTCTGTGATGCAGCCAATCTGCTTTGTGTCTTTTGTTAACGTGAATTTAAGTAGATAACATTCATTCACTCCATGTAGAAACCTGCCCTGTCTCTGATAACCTAATGGGGAACCCTTTAAGCCATTATCCCAGGAAAACAGCTCCATAGCAACAGGCGTAATTTGTCATAAAAGGGGCTTTTGAAACAGGCCGGTCGTGTTTCGAGTTGACCAGTGGCCCGGATCACACTTTCTTTCTCACTGCTTCTTCCGTCCTTGGCCAAGGCCGCAAGATAATTCCTCCTAGCAGCCAACGTGCCTCCATCAACTGTAATGTGATGCTGAAGTGCCTTAGTGGAAGATACCGAAAACCTTTTTGTTAATTCATTGTAATTCAGGCTGAAGCGTGGCCTTTTAGCCCCTACCTGTAACAGCTCACTCGGTAATGGGAATCTGGCCCGGCTTCCTCACCTCCACATTCTTTGACATTTATAAGCCTGTCACCGGTTGCACTTCTTACCAGGCAGAATCGGTGCAGTTAAGTTAGCAGTGGCATTAAATGATGTGCTCAGTCTAAGCAAAGTCAGTGAAAAGAGTGAAATCCCTGAACATTTAGCCTTTTCTTGGGGAAGAGTTATCGAGTTATTCACCAGGGAATGCTCGACGCTGCAACACTGTGGAATGTGTAAAAAACGTTCCAGATATTCTGGCACTTCCTCCTCTGTGGAAAATGATCATACGTGTAATTCGAGCCACATTCATGACCTGTGCACATTTGTTGATACATGCAGGAGTTTTTCAAGCTTCAAATAAATGATCTGCCAATGCTTTCTGTCTTAATCTGCAGCAGACAACCATCATAAGGCTTGCATCTCATACACAATTTGAATATTTGTCATTTGTGCCAAATGGCTGCTCAGCCCCTACCATTTCCACCTGTCATGCACAGACCCACATTACAGTTTTGGATAGACTCTTTACATGTAGAACAGCTCTTGTCATTGTGTGCGATGTGTTTCCAGTTTAATCTTCAAACATCACAGCTGTCACCAGGAATTTACTATCAATTAATTATAAATATGGAGCAGTTTTATGCCCACACAGTTGTTTTAAAGTAAAATGATCCATGTTATATTAGAAACAAGCAGTTTCTGAGACCTACTGCATCATTTTATGATAAAAACTCTGATACTTCTTCCTTACTGGATATCTAACGCACTACAAAATATCAAAGCATAAGTCAATAAACTGCACATATCCCCATTTTATTGGTTATATTTTCTTTTTTTTTATATTTTATAGTTATACTTCTTTCATGAGGCTGTAAAGAGTTACAGCTGACCTTAAAGTTCAGTGTAATATAATGGAGTCAACCGGAGAAGCAGGTGAATGACACTATCGTAACATCTGCTTAGCCAACCTGCAAGTGTGTAAACACAAGTCCATCCAATTTTCTAATGCACGTCTGAGGCCCCGTCATGGGAGCAGAGCTTAAGCAGAGCAACCAAAACTTCCCTCTTCCTGGCTACTGTCATGGTTTGGACCTTTTATGTGGTTTTTAGTTTGGTTCCCTGTTTTATTTTGTAGTTTTTTTATTGTATTTTGTATCCAGCTTTATTTCCTTTATTCACACCCGTTTCTCTTTTTGTTACCCACTGCTTTTCTGTTTACGTTTGCTGGATCATTGTTGTTGCTGCTGCATTGCTCTGTCATGTCCTGTTTTCTAGTCCTATTAAGTCTATATTAAACATTCGCCTGCCTCTTGCCCTGCATTTAGGTCCACACCATCTTCAGACCATTACAGCTACTTTCCCCTAACCAGATGCTTAAACCTGCTGAGTACCCTGTGGAGGGAAATCATTCCAGCTGCTTGTATCCTCATTCTTATTCTTTCAATCGCTACCCAAAGATCATGACCATAGGTAAGGGTAGTAACAGATGACCAGTAAATCCTTCTTCACTATCACTGCAATCGCTGCACTGATCCGCCTTTGTTTTCTGCTACATTCTTCCCACATGAACGACATCCAGAAATACATGAACTGCACCTTTTATTCCAGCTGATGGTCATCAGAGGTACTGATCCTAATTCCAGCCACTTCTCACTCAAATGCAATGAGGAGCTATTTCTCTAATTGACCAGTCTTTAATTTGGGTTACTTAAGAGAATCAGAATCAGAAAGGTTTTATTGCCATATGAGTGAACAGGTTCACATCATTAGGAAAATGCTGCGGTACTTGG
>JBAMHV010000015.1:5040521-5064837 GCA_037177535.1 Pseudomugil gertrudae
ACAGTAAGTTAACTTTAGTGATAAAGTGACAGTGCAGGTATTGAGCTGTGCAAAAACAGTCAGGTGCATGAAGCACAATATTAATATTAATATAAATATATGTAAAAGAAACAACAAATAAAACAGGCTGCTTTCCACACAATAACATAGACCATCTGCACACACAGCTCTAAACATAAAAATAGCAACACAATTAAGGTAGATATTATTATCTGCTAGTAAATAATGGAGGTTTCTGCTAGCCTGAATGGATAATTGCAATATTTTGATAACTGAAATTCGATGTCAGCAGCAGGCATCCCAGAGAAATGCTGGCATTGAAACACGCTTCATAAAATGCAATAAGCATCATCCACTGACATCTTTTAAAACCGCACTTTCATTTCCAAACGTAGGCACACCGGAACAATCAGAGGTGGTCTCATTCAATAGTTTTCAATCTTACATAAAATTTTCAACCCACCTATATTCCAGATGGTTTATTTTTAAAAGCAACCTGAGTCATCTAGAATGATGTGTAATCACAGACATTCACAAACAAAAAAAAGGGAAATAAGTATTCAGGGAAGCATTAAAGCAGATGATGTTGGTGGCGGCTACAAAGCTGCCTGACTCATTGCTCTTTCTCCTACCTACAGCAAGCGTCAGCAATGAGTACTAAGCAGGCAGCGCAGGCAGCATTAACATTGGCAGGACTTCGAACAGCATGGGAAGGGACTGGCATGATGCGCTGTCAGCGAGGGTGAGGGAAAGCCTCAAGCGGACAGCTGAGGTAACACGGTTGTAGATTTACAGTAAACCATCCATTTCTATTCCTGTTTCTTTCTCTCTTTGACACACTGGTGTCACCTCAACATCGAATTCTCACTTTGCCTGTCACGGCACATGTTTTCTTCTACATCTTTCCAGGAATTTTCTTCACCAAATCCCACGCAGAAGGTTTGTAGCTGCATTAGAAACAGTTTGATTTATCAGGCTCTGACCAAAAGGTTCATCTTCGTCTCATTCATCACTTGGATTAATTTATTATTACCCCATAATTTCACCATTTTCCTGATACTGAATGAAACTTTTATTGTAAACAGAAATTAACGACGCAGAGAGCCATTTATTTCTGGTTGTTATGTGGTGGCAGGGGTGATGAAGACACATGAAAAACACAAACCACATATGTTACAGCATTTGCAGCTACACAACACACATCAGACCAAAATGTGTGAACAAAGTGTATTTACACTGAAGGTGTGTGTGAGTCAGGAGGATGTTGTTCATCTAGATCTGTGCAGAATATTTATTTAAATCTAAAAACAATAAGACTGACTGTAAACAAGCTCTTAAAAATCCTTCTCTACATGTAATATACAAGACCCAGAGATTTCAGTCTGTTAAGCATTAAACTGATTCTAATCATTCTGTGACATATCAATAAACAAACCAACATCGTCTAGTCTACGTTAATGCCAAGCTGTTAACACAAGTACTTAATAGTTTCTCCTGCTTGGAAGTAAAAATCCCTTTGTGTATTTATCTACTTTCAGGGAATAAAGAAGAAACCCTCCAGCTTGTGTCTGGATGAGCTCTGAGGTGAGACGAGCTGTGGCATTGATTGTTTACAGCGAATGGCGTCCTGGGAGCGGAGCTGAACTGACAGCGGTTTTCGTGCCCGCTCGGCTCTGCTGCAACCAGTCACTAACATGCTTTGTGGTCTTAACAAGTTATCTTCTTTCTTTCTGGAAGCAACGTCCGTGTAACACATTTATAATGTGAGGATTGTGCAGCGCAACAATTGTGTGAAAGTGCAACGGGACTGAATCGTCGTCTTTGCCTGGGAAATAATACAACAGTTTCTGTTGAGACGTATTCATTTATGTCAGATTATGTCTGATTCAATCTTTGCTGTTCTTGTGTTAAACGAATATCCTCAAGGCTCTTGTTTTGCCAAACAACAATTGTACAATAACACAAAAGGAGGTGAGGCACAAACCCAGCCATTAGTCTCTCCCCTGGTAATATTTGTGTGCAAGAAAGCAAAACAAAGGAAGCAGTGCTTTTTATCAGCATGACTGATGAAGTATACAGAGTTTGCTGCAACGCAAACCATCCCTTATATTTCCTTTAGTCTTCCTCACAGTGTAGGGAGCAGAACATGAAGCCACGCTGGGAGAATGTGTAGGAAGCCTCCACAGGAAGCACCACTCCATCATGCTCCTGAAGTACCCTCATATGTTATGTGTTATTGAATGATGATAGGAATTTTAGTAATTAACAATGCAACTGACTCAGAAATGTCATTTCTCTTTTAAAAACAAGTCACTACCTGAAATTATTCCATTTCAAACCCAGTTTAGCTGCAGATGAATCACATCAGCAACGAAACGTCCTCGAGGATACAACCTAATGGGTGTAAATTACACAAACGCCTTACTGTCCAGTGGACTGTGGGCAAATTGACAGAGGCAACAGAACACCAGAAGATGTCACTGGAAATCAATGACTTTCAACACAAGACAAAGTGCAAATCTATCAGTTAAAATAGTAGAAATAAGAGCCCTCTTCAAAAATACACTGCAGTGAATGTCAAGCTTAGAAAATGGGAATAGGAGGGAAAAATGAGCTAAAACATATAAAACACATTAGAAACAGGCTTCTAATGAGCTAATTTAGCTAAAGAGCAGTTATAAATAAGGACTGCGGCCTGAGGGTTGAAGTCAACATGCTTCCTCTGAACTGGAAGGAGTTTTAAAAAACATTTAAGAGGAATGATGAGAACATGATGGATGATGTGAATAGCATTCCTGCTGAGAAATAGTCTGAATAATGGATCACCCTTTCCAACAGAATGAAAAGGAAAACATGATGCTGTCACAGTATCGTACAAACTATCCTCAATATTCTGCAGAAATCAACTGAGAGAGAATGAAACAGGGTTATGAGTGTAACCATTATTCAGTATCTAACAGGAGAGCATTACAAGGAACTGTTAGAAATAATAGTGGAGGACTCAGTGCTTCCCCATTACCAGAGTCAGCATGGTTTGAGGTTTTAGTGTCGAATAAACACCTGTATCTCTGGCAAGACAGTCATTAGCTTAGTTTACGTTTTAAAAACATTACCGGTTAGTTGAGTTTAGCTGAAAAAAATAAACTGGATAGAAGGAATTGTTGGGATACGAGTTAAATAAAATATAAGATAGAAACTACATGGTTTATCAGTGTGCATGCAATAATGTTATTAAACCTGAACTGGTAAATGACTGCTTTCTCTTTGTAAAATCTTTCTAAGATTTCCATTCCACATATTTGATTGTATTTAACTAAATTATTAATAAATTAATTATTAATTACTAATTTCTTTCTACTGTTTTCCTCGACTTTTTCCTGGAAAACTTGCATTCAGTTAAGATAAATTACCGTCTCAGTAAGGAGGAGGGCCAGGACATGCGGGGTTTCTTCAGTCCAGGTCGCAGCTTCTCCAGGGTCCTGTTCCGGCACAGGTACCGCTCGGTGTCCGAGTTGAAGCGTTGTTTGATCCGTATGTGTGTCCTGGGCTGTCGCCACAGATGTTTGGGGGGCTTCGCGAGTCCCGCTCCTTCTCTGCTCAGCGTCGCGCACTCCATTTTATACTTAACTTGGTTACTTGTCTTGGCTTTTTTTAATTGTATTCTTTTGCTTTGTGAATCGACTTTTAAACTGGAGTAAAATGAAGCAAAGAGAAACGTACATAGAGCAGAAGAGCTTCCTGTAAGACTGAGGAGGAAACCACGCGCTTTAACGCAAGAAGAGCGTCGCGCGCAGCATGATAGTGCGCTGCTGTCCTCGAGCCGGAGTGCTGAAACGACTGTGAGCTTCTCAGTCAGCAGTACCAACTCTCCCCGCGTCTCTTCCTAGTCTCTCCCCCTCTTCTCCTCGTCTCAGCACTCCGCTCCTTTTATCGCTCTCCGCCTCACCCGTTTCTCTCCCCCCTCACCTCTCACTCTGCTTCCCTCACCAGCTTCCCCCTGGTATCTCCATCTGCTTCCCTATCTGTCGCGCGCTCTGTCAAACTGCCAGTCTTGACCATTACACAACATTATGGTGTTTTTAAAACAATGCGTGTTAGCTGGAGTCATTTTGAAAGAAATTTTTCTTCCTGTTTTCTAAAAAACAAAGAAACAAATCAAATATTCCAACAAAACCTCCCACTTGAACAGATTTATTTGTCCATTTCTAATAGTTAACTTGTCAAAGCACAGGTGAAAGCAATTTAGTTAATAATGACTCAGTTTTTTGTGTTCTGTGTATCTCATGACCGAATCCCTGCAATGAGAACAGCTGGAAGGCAGGATTGAATAGAACCTCATCATTAGTGCACCTTGCTTTGCCAAGCCAACATATCTGACATGTAAAAAAAAAAACCTTCCAGCTGAAAACCTGTAGCTACCCTTGGAGCTTTAACGCTGCAGTGAGAAAGTCTAATGGATGTTTTTCACAACGTATTTCTCTTCGATAATAAAATTAAACTGTAGCCTGTCAAACACGGACCATCTGCACATTGTGCTAATCTGCTGTCAGAGCCCAGATTGCAGTTTATGCTCAAGTCTAGTTCATTATCCAATCTAGTTAGGATGGAAATCCCAAGAATGAGGATCCTGAGGATGGAAAAAAACGTATTATACTGTATATTAGCTTGACGTATGGGAGAGTGTTTGCATGGGGTGGGCTGTCGGGCCTTTTGGGGGTTTTCTCAGCGGAGGTCGGTGTGCTCTGAGTGCTTCTAGTATAAATGCTGCATTTTAATCAAGAACATGATAAGTGTTGATGTAGAACATCATATATACTCAAAGAAACATGGTCAAAGAAAAACTGATTGTCCTGACAGAGCATCTGTGCAGACGCTTTTGTTGGTTTTAATAATTAAATCTGTACGTGCACATGTTCTATTCACTGACATGTCTGCTAATCCAAAAATGGAAAATTCTGTGCTTTCACTGTAATTTTCTGTTAGATTAACGTCATGAACAAAGCAGAGAATGGATCACCATCATTTCTTCTCCCACAGAAACACAGATCATATGGTGTTGGTGGGAATCTTTCTGTACTTTTTACTAGATTTTACAAGATTCCTCCCACATTCTGTATCCTGAGTCCTGAGCTCCCCTTAGGATGTAGACTCTGTTGTCCCAGCAACAGGACACAGAGGAGAACAGCCATCCTGTGGGGCTGTTCAGCTTCTCAATTTAGGTTGTTAATTCTAAACGCAGGTAAACACATTTTAAGCACTTTTAAAGTTTTTAAATGATTTTTTAAAATTATATATATATATATATATATATATATATATATATTAAACAGCTATGTGTGTTTTTAAATGAATTATGTATGTTGTTTTATAATTATGGAATGTGCAATTGTATGACTTGTCTTGTTTGTTCTTTAAGTTGCCGTTATACTAATTTAAAATGAACCCATGAGACAAATACAGTAATTTGAATAGAAAAGAATTGAATTGACCCACTGCAATCATGATGTGAACTTTAACACTCAAAGAGAACACAAAATCCCAACAACATTGTCTAAATGCAGACACAACACAGGAAGTAAAGCACATAACTTAAATTTATAAGCAAACAATCACAAAAGGTGAAATTCCTGCTTAAAAATGCATTTCTCCTGAGCCTTTGCGTTCTTTGCACACCTACCATGGATCTGGAGAAAAGTGTACGCGATTAGGATAATAAAGCTATATCAAACTTTATTATTGAAGCTTGAGAGTAGACACTGATATTAAATTACTCCAAAACACATATGAAATAAAAAGAAGCTGCATTCACACGCACTTTGCTATCTGAGGTTTATCCATATAAATATCAGTTTACACTGAATATTTTTTTAAATAGTTTGTTTCTTGGGCTGCACGGTGGTGGTTTGCACCGCTGCCTCAGACAGTGGCCTTTCTGTGCATAGCTTGCATGTTCTCCCCGTGTTAGCGTTCGTTCTCTCTCAATAACCCATTTCCTTCCACTGTCTAAAGACATGCATGTTAGATTGATTGGTCTTTTGAAAATTCCCCTTAGAAATAAATGTGTGGGTTGTTGTCTCTCTGTGTGGCCCTGTGATGGACTGGCGACCTGCCCAGTGGATACCCTGTCTCTCAATCAATGATTGCTGGGATAGGTTCCAGCTACCCACAACCCTTCATTGGATTAAGCGGTATGGGAAATGGATCAATGAATGTCTGTTTCTTTGGGTGGCACCTGAAGGGTCAGACAGATTATAGAGATGGATCCCTCATGACCACCTCCTACTCCACCCTTGATGAAGATTACAGAAGGCTTGGATTAAAGAACTTTGTTTTCTCTTATAGCCTTTTGGGAAAGTGTGATCCCTGTGGTTACTCATTTATGGGGAAGGAGATCTGAACGATACAGGAGCTTAAAGATAGTGTGTGTAAAATAGCTAAGATCTAGTGGTAATGATGGGAATAGAGATGACTTCAAAAGCAAAGATATGATTGGATGGTTGCTATCAGTGGCCAGAATGGCTCCATAGATGAAGATGTGATATGGCTGCTGCTGTGTATGTAGGTATACATAGCTTATTCTAAGATAATAGACACATAGGTTGATAATGTACCAAAAACAACAGATTGTTGTGTGAAATTTTTTTTGACATTTGATTTTGTTACACACTTCACCTTTAAACAGTTCAAATTTAAAAAGGCGATAAGAGGTATCACTATGAAGGTAACAGGGATATTAAAAAGATAAAAGGGTCAGTCAAACCACAGATTTATATTTATTTAAACTCATTAGGATGTGAGAAATAAACATGCACTTGTGTTCAAACTGATGGAAAACTTTGAGCCACATAAGTTTTTTAAAAGCTGCGTATCAACAATCATTGTTGCGCTATATAGTTCACCAGCTCGCCATTAATACCCGGACAGTGCATACATACCGGATGTTTCTACATGTAGAAACATGGAAATGGGAGCATTTGATATGCAAGCCTGGGTGAAGATTTACAGCAGACAGACAGACAAAAGATTCACACCACAGGCTTCTCAGATCTAGCTTTCTACCTGTTGCTGTAATTATTAAGCTTTCTTAATCAACCTGAACCCACAAAACTGATTCGCTGCCAGACTGCTGCTTCACTGTCACTCACAAAGTTTCTGCTGTTCGAACAGAAGACCTGCTGTTTTACTTAGTGTTCGCCTTCATTGAACCTGAAACAGGAGGCCACAACACACAGAGCTAATGAGCCGTGGAAATTCTACCTGCTGACCTCAGAGAAAAAAAGCTTTATTTTCCATCCCAGAAAACGATCAATCAAATATCCTGGTAAATATGTCAATGCTGAACTACATGTGCATCAGCTCTCCAGAGCAGCGCTGATAACTATCACTTCCTGCTTTGTAGTAGTATGAGTGAAAGCGTAGACTACATAAACATATTTAGAAAGTGAATATTGTTAAACTTCTGTCCATTGTGTATTCTGTATGTGTGAATTCTATTAGAGCACTTTCGATAGAGATGGATAAACGCATCATTGCATATCATAGGAGCGACATCTTTCCTGTGAAATTCCCCTTTCTGGTGAATTTCCACATGTTACAAAGCAATTTTCACATATGGGTGAATAACACCTTCATTTTTCTTGGCAATAAAAAGAGAAAAGAAGGGAAGACAGACTGAAGGCAAGTGTGTGTGTTTGCCACTGACCGATGCTCATCATGGCTGGCTAGAGCTCGGCTGTACAACACTTCCAGGCGGTCTAGCGGCAGGCCAGGCACGACAGACCGCAGGTTATCATATGGGTGGTCCTGAGAGGAGTATCTCCTTCGAAGAGGAGGCAGCAGAACAGTGCCGGAGAAACGCCGCCGTACCACCTGGTGGATGGATGGAAGAGACTCCCGACGACCCTGCGTACCCCAAACAAAGCAAAGCAGGAAGAGCTTAAGATAAAACTCATGTCAGCTGTTTTAAATAGACCATAACATCTATCAATTTGCAATAAAAAGCCTTTTGATCTTTTAGAAATACACAAGTTTCATCATAAAATATGGTTCAATCTGGGTTGTAGAAAAACACAAAATCACAACACAAATAACACTTTTTTTTTAATCTGTTTGTTTAATAATCACTTGCAGTTTGAGCATAAATTAAATTAAAAGTGAACAAAAGCAACCACATGTTGCCTCCTGGCAAGTCTGCTCTTCCCAAGAAGCCCTGGAAGCCAATAATTGTGCACAAACTGGGAAAAAACTGGGAAAAAAACCCTGTTAAATAAATCACATCAGGATCAGTCCTAAAAGACCTGCAAATAAATGCTAATGTGACAGCAAAACACCTCCAGATGTGCCCACAACTTGTACAAATGCTTCTTAGTGTGTTCATTTGGAGAAAAACCACGTAATAAAAATGATGTTAATGGGAGCTCACCACAGCAGCATGTCTAAAGTTTGAAAGACACATTGTTTTGCTACACTTCAGCTACTCAGATTTCCATCAACATGTTTTCAATAGTATATTAAAATTGTTTTGAAGAACAAGACTTCCTTTATATGAAAGATTATTGACCATAATAAGCCATTTAAACATTTCCTTAAGACTTTACGTCATTTTTCGCATATTTGGTAAATGTGTACTCTCACATCTTTTCCCAGTAAGTTTATTTCTTGGTAGCAACGGCACCTCTGATAAATAATGCCACTTTTACTGTCTAGCAACACCACACAGCCTTCTTTATGCGAGTTAAAGCACTTTGTATAAAAGTGCCAGGCACACATTTCTAACATTCATTTCATATTGAACAGAAACACAGCTGTAAGAGGGGATGCTTTACCATTCAAGTGCAGACCCCATTATAGGAGATAAAAGACACGGCACCCTGAAACCAAAGACCTACGTCCTAACTGTAAAGCAGGGTGGAGGGAGTAGGATGATTTGGGGCTGTATATTACTTCTAAAAGAATTAGGGAACAATTCATCAAAATTAGACTGATGTGAAGTTCAATATGTAAGGGTTTGGTTCATTTAGTTCCTGTTTTACTTTGGTATTTCCTGTGTTTGGATTTTATGTGTTTCCATTTAGCTTTGTTTTCGTTTTTATTGGTTTCACCTGGTTTAATTTGGTTCATTCTTCCCACCTGTGCCTTGTTTCAGTTTGTGTATTTATACCCCTGGTTTTCAGTTCATCATCACGGTTCATTTGTTGTAGTTGTGTCTTTAGTTGTAATCACTAGGGATGGTGAAACCGAAGCCTCGTGAAACATTGAGCAGATTTGACACAGATGCCTGGAAATGACACACTGTGTTTGAAACATTTGACACGCTAAACAGCTTCATCTGCTGGCTGTGGACATCTGATGCATCAGAGAGAAGCTCTGACAATGCTTACTGCACATCTATTATCTTATCTTTTACATAGTGTTCAATAAAATAAATCATCTACTCCAAATAAATGTCTTCTGTTTCCATATAATTGATATAAGTGGGCTGTTGGGTGATATTGGTTTAGAGAACATAAGTATGGTGGACATTAGTATTGATGACAGTCCTAGTTACCTCCCACCTACTTCTGTAACGGGACCAGGGAGGGGTGCTTGTGCAACTGGGATAGTTCAACTCAACTTTATTTATAAAGCACTTTAACAACTATGTTGGCCAGAGTGATGTACACACATTTAAAACATGTAAATAAATAAAATAAATAATGTGGGGGAGGGTGATAGATATAAAACAAAATGAAAGCAATAAAAGAAAAGAAGAGAAAAGCCAAAATCTCACACCGAGTTAAAAGCTAAAGAGAAGAAATGTGTTATGAGAGGATGTAAAACCAGGAAGTGACTCGGCTGACATCATATTCAAATGCAGCTTATTATGATTTGATACAATTAGTTAAATGTTATGAAGAAATGCTGGTAAAGTTTTCTGACACGTCATAGATTTTTATTTAGAATAAGTATTTTTTTTACAATAGTTGCTATAAATGTGAATGTGTATAATCTGATGTGATAATAGCAGAATCTCCTCCTCTCAAAAACACACAGTTTCCTAAGCATTTTGAGCTGTGGGTTTTTGAGAGGAGGAGATTCTGCTAGCCACTGTGTGACATTAAATTATCACATCATATTATACATATTCACATTATAGTCGATGGTGCACACTACAGGTAAAAAGGGCTCAGTGTGTATTCTGCACTGATTCCAGCTCACTATGGAATTGAGACACAGCCAATAAGTCCCACCATTCAACCCCTTTTCTTTTACCAGTATGCTCTAGAAAAACTGGAGAAACATGTAACAGTTAAACCTTTAAACACTTAAAAAACTTTTATTGTGTTAGTTGTATTTAAAGTAATTCTACTAGTTAGTAAGCAAATTAAATTCTGATATTGCAAAGTGGGGTTTTATGAGCTGTGATGCACTGGCAACCTGTTCAGGGTGGACCCTGCCTCCTGCCTCCTGACTGCCAACTACCCACAACCCTGAATTACAATAAGCGCTACACATAATGGATGGATGGGTTTTGTGTGTAGGTGTGTGTGTTGAAATGGAAGCTTAAGTAATGGAACTACTCATTCAGCTCTGTTTAAAGCTTTTACTGAAACAGTTTTATAAAAGTATTCTTTTAATTTCTCTGCTGGTGGTTTTAATAAATATCAGACGTCATGGCTGGATATTTAATGACTGCCCAAAACTAACAGATGTAATAAGCTGTCATCAGGTTGAGCACTCCTATGTGTAAGATTTAGTGTAAATATATCTAATTTATTTTTTAATCTCACACTATATTTTATATTTTATGCTAACTTTAGATAAATTACTTTATATCTTACTCTAAGATTAGACTGAGTCCTGTTTGTGCGGCTGCTTCATGCTTCCAACAAGTAAACTTAGCATTTCATCTATTACAGCTAATAAAGAATTTAATACATTATTCATATTTATCTTAATAAACATTAGAGATAAGTCCTGTCTCATGTTAATTATGACACATCATGTAATATGCTATCATTGCCACATATAAAGAATTACTGTGTGCATAAATTACATTATTAACTATTTTTCAAGATGACATAATAATTGGAATTTTAAATAACTCAATAAATAATTTATTGAATTAATAATGAATCCAGTTGTATTTGTTGAAAAGATGTGAGATCTGCTCCATCTACCCTCAGGGTCTGCAGACAAAGCACAGACACTCTTCACATTGACACAAAATGAGTAGTTTGTTTGTCTTCTTGCTTGGGTATTTAAATTGCTTTTGTGTCTGTGTGTGTCTCCAAGTAAATCCACTTAATCACCATCAGTTTGGTGCAGACTGATAATACAACATGCAGACAGACAGACAGCTTTAGCTGCCGGATAGCAACTATATGTGCGTCCGTCTGAATAAACAACACAGAACCAAACGGACTTTTCCAGAAAGAGGTCAGATTGGTTGAAAACAACCTAAAAGAAAACTACACCTCAGACATAGGGTTTCCTCTTTTGTGCAGTTCGGCCTCTGACGCTATGTAATATGTCCTTTAGTGTAATTATGAGGAGCTGCCTTCAGTGTCTGGTCTCATTTCTCTGACCTGAGCTGTCAGACATCAAAAGCACGACATGGTTATCACATCCTCTGTCCATCTCAGGCTAAATCACACAACCATCACCTCAGACTGCCTCTTCTTTCTCCATGTTCTACCTGTGTTTTTTAACTCGCCGCAAACGGCATCACTGTTTGCACTGAGATGCATCTAATTGTCATGTTATGATCAAAATGCAGCCTGCTCAATGCCCTGTCAGAAAAGGTTTTACATGTGATCCGGGGATATTAGATACCATTTACAACTATGCAGAAATAAAAGTGGCCATAACTAAAGAAATAAAGGGGAGTTCAGAGTTTCAGGCTCATTTTTACCTCCATACAGCTGTCCAGTTACACCTGGACATGTACCAATGGTACATTTAGGCAAGTTCAAGAACCAGTTGGATGCAGCTCTTTAAATTTGATGTTGTAAAGGAATGAATTAATCAATCAATCTTTCCAGTCTGTCCAGCTGACATTTTGATGAAGCATCAAACAGTGGAAATGGCTGCAGACCTGCTCCTTCAGGTTTAAATCTATATGTCACACAAACAGCAAACAATCAAACCTCCCCTTCAGGAAAGTTCCTGATGAAGGATGTGTAATAAAGCTATGCCATATGCTGCTGGAGGCAGTCTCTGTAACATGAGGATCAAATGCCAATAAATTTAAAGGTACAGTGTGTACGAATTACTGACATCTAGTGGTAAAGAGTGAATGGACAGTGACCGAGTGTCCATCTAGGTTTTCATCTAGGAAGGTCCAACCAGGAACCTTTCTGTGTGGAGTTTGCATGTTCTCCCGGTGTTAGCGTGGGTTCACTCAGGGTACTCCGTCTTCCATACAGTCCAAAGACCTGCACCTTGGGGATAGGCTGATTGATGACTCTACATTGCCCATAGGCGTGAGTGTATGTGTGCATGGTTGTTTGTCTATGGCTGTGTCTCAGTTCAGAGACTGCACACTTCAAAGTGCGGATTCAGCATACGTCATACTGGTGCGCCAAGTACTGTCCCAATTCGGAATGTGTTTCTGATCCACACTTCAAATGCGCGCTACGTTTGGGTCTGAATTAGCTTAAAACGAAATATACATGCTATGTATCCTTTACTGTCTCCAATCACCCAGAATTCATTGCGCTCCAGATAGAAATGAATAAGCAGAACTTCACTGTCTGCGAGGACGTGTTAAAAATAAATATATAAACACAAATTTGTCCCAGCAGACAAGTGGGGACGGCAGTGTGTCCCATGAACACAGATGAATTTGTCAGAGAAGGATTATTTGTCACGAGAAGAGCTTTTCTGGGCCGCCTCCTCCACATGTTTTCAGTTTAGACACTCAAGTAAATAAAAAAAAAATTGAAATATCTGGCTCCATTTTCTGCCCTATAAAAGGATATTTTTGTGTTTTTTGTGGAAGAATCAGATCACTATATGGATGATACATATAGCATATGATGTTGCTAGGTAACAGAGGACTGGAGCACTATGGGTAATCCTCGTACAGTCGGTAGCGGTCTCATTTCAAACCGTTTCAAACGGAAGGGACTATGAAGGACACTTCGTGGACTTCATAGTCTGCATACTTAGAAGTATGCAGACTCTGAATTGATACAGCCTGTGTGTGTTGGCTCTGTGATGGGCTGACAACCTGTCCAGGGTGTACCCCACCTCCCGCCTGATGTTAGCTGGGATTGGCTCCAGCCCCCGGTAACCCCGCTCAGGGTGGAAATGGATGGATGTATGTTTTCATCTATGAGTGGGACCAGTAAAGTCACGTGCAGCAATGGCTGCACTACATGTAACTGCTTCAAAACTGTGCAACGTGTCCAATCCAGGTGCCAGAAAGTAAAAGTCCTGCCATGCTTTTGGATTTACCTGTACATTTAGAAAAGGTGTTTGGTTGCTAAACAGGCTGGTTTACCTGCCAGATGAACTGTGCTCATTAAATTCAGCTGGTTTTGATAACTGGTCAGAACAGCTGCTGGACAGGATTTCTACTTTCTGGACCAGGAACACACACTTCTGTACACATATGCTGACCTGAAATGTTTTTATTTTTGTAAACAAACTTGAAAAAACTGCTTTTTCTCTCTAAACATTTCACAGAAAAGTTCTCTTCACCATTACATCATTTACAGCAGCATTTGTTTCAACGTGTCTTTTACTTTCTTTCAAGTATTGAGTGTGTTTTTCATCAATCCCACTAATCCAAAAGGCTGAGATTTAGCAGCTGGCTGTGTTATCACCTGACCTGTTACCTGCTGTGCATCATAAAGGCAGTGAAACTGGTTTTACCAGATGGGATGGTGGGTTCTCAGCAGGTTTCCATCCTTGCTGCATCTTACCATTTTTCAAGAGAGCTGTGCCGTATTAATGCTTATGAGTCACGCTCGCCCAAAGTGGCTGTCATATGTTCGGCTCAGTGTGTCACGACTCAGTGAGACTAAAACCCTAAAGTCAGCTGCTTGAAGTCAGTGAGTAATGGCAGATTGCAGCTCGGCTGATAAATGTGCAGCGTTTAATATCACTGGATCACAAAGTACAGACTTCTTTTGTTCCACCACTATAACTGTTCTTTGTCCCTGTTTAGCTGAAATGGGTTCATATACTGGTGTGAATGTGATAAAAAAACTCAAACCAGTTAAAAAATATCACAATGAGCTCCATAAATCTAATTTGACTTCATACAGCAGACACAAATGTTTGATTAAATGTATAACTAGTAGATTGTTAGTTTATTTATTGCTTTCTTCATTAGTTTGGATCACAGTGATTATGCATTGGTTTCACACATGGGCATTAGTGGTGGATAGCTTAGGACACCTGTTGTGATGTGTGTGTGTGGAATGAAAAGTCCTTTTTAAAAGGTTTAGAATAAAAAAACTCCATTGTTTTAGTTTATTATCATCCATCCATTGGTGAACCAACAGCAGGCCACGATAGGGCTGAATTCTATGCCAGCATCAGGCAAACGGTGGGGTGCATCCTGGACAGGTCATCAGACCATCACAGAAGACAAACAGCAACTCAAACTCTTTATTTGCTACAATATTTGAGTTAAATAAGAGTAAGAGGTGCCATGCTGGTGGTCTAAAAACCATGATTAGCTTGTTAAGGACACATCTTTTTCAGTCCTTTTTTGCAGAATGTTGCAAATGTCAAAGCCTGAGCTAACGGGGAAATAAACGTGTCCAAAGAGAAGCTTAAAGCTTAGGAGACGGGAAAATGGAGAAGAACAAAAAAACTAAATATGGAAAAACAAGAAATCCAGTAAAAAAAATATAAAACAGCTCAAATGTATAATAAACCTGAATCTTATACATTCATACCATGCAGCTTTTTGGTGCGTATTCCAGTCAGCGATGAAGCTGAAGCGACTCAGTGGAACAATCCAGACTGTCTGCAACCTGTTATTACTTTCGCTCTTTCTCTGATGTAATTCCTGGGTTTATAATGTGATCATTCATTTTCTCTGCCTCGCGTCTCCCTCTTGCTTATTTGTGCTAATCATTTGATGAGCCAGATGTATAAACGTGGTAATTGCACTTAACTACTGTCAATCAAAAATCAATGTTCCCAAAAAAGATCATGATAATGTATTCATATCTTTCTGCCACACAAAAAAACAAGTGTTTAAAATCCAATAATGAGGATGTTTAAAATAAACTGAATGCAAAACAAAAGATGACCTCTGCCTTTATTATATCTAATCAGGAACTGTGTGATATGATAAATAGGGTGTATTATTGTGTTTGATGAGCGCTAATTGTTGCAGGGTGATCGTTTCCTCTCTGCAGACGACACCTCCACAGAGCAGTTGCATGTCTTCATGCTAACTCTTACACACAAATCATAACCCTGAACATGATGAAGCAGTAAGGGAAAGTTAGAAGAGTCGTGAGAGAGGATACGATAAACACTTCAGGAGAAATTTGATCAGTGATGGCTGTCTTTCTAAACGGGTAAATGGTCCCTAATTGCTCAAAATGGAGACAGAAGCTGAGTTGCACAATCCTTTCTGTGGTGTGTGAGAGTGGTGTGTCTCAGCAAGGAGTCAGGAGAAGTCTGCTCTGTTGATTTGAAGCTGTTCCCTGTACGTTTATTGCTGCTCGGGTAAGCCGAGGGGGGATGATCCTGTCCTATTACATTATACAAGCAGTTCAAAAATTTACTAGCACAAATTTACCAACACAACAAGCCACAAGGGCCAGATGGAAACACGGCGATAATGCAGCTAGTGGATACCCCAAGATGGAAGAGATATTAGGTATCTACACAGATATGGCCCCATATGAGAGAAAAGCTGAGCCTTTCCATGTCACCACATCGGCAAATACCAAAGCTGTTTAAATTTAATTTAATTTGCTTTCTAACTAGTAGAATTATGTTTAAATACAACAAACACAGTAATAGTTTTTTAAGTGTTTAAAGGTTTAACTGTTACATGTTTCTCCAGGTTTTCTAGAGCATACTGATAAACAAAATGGGATGAATGGTGGGACTTAATGGCTGTGTCTCAATTCCATAGTGCGCTGGAATCAGTGCATAGTGCACACTGCGCCCTTTTTCCTGTAGTGCGCACCATTATGGGTAAGTGCTGTCTCAAATGCAATACTGAACGTTTGCCACTTACCGGTGGTGACGATAAGTCACATATTATTTTGTCAAAATTATTATTTTGTGTCCCCTGCACGGCTAAAAACTTCTAACATTTATGTGTGCTAACTGTACTGGGTCGGTTACTGCAATCTCAAACATTTGGTCGGATATGTAGCAAGCTGCGGTATACATGAGAATCATAACAAAATAACTTCTATCACACATCTATACACATTAGCCTCCGCCGCCATTATTTTGAAAGTCCACCAGAAATTTCCTTTTCTGCTCTGTCAGCAAGATGGTGTCGGTTTAGTGCGTGAGGTGTCCATTGTTTCATACTAGATTTTTGGCCAATTTTAGGGCAACATCCGGGTACTTTCAGTGCACTGACTTTTCTCCTTAAATGCCGGCTCTGACGTCCACATGTCGAAGTGTCCTTGAGCAAGAAACTAAACCCCCAGTTGCTCCCGGTGCTGTGTCACTGGTGTGTGAATGTGTGAGTGTTTGTGTGAGCAAATGGGTGAATGTGTCTGAATATGTCAAAGCACATTGAGTGCACTGATGTGTAGAAAAGCACTATACAAGTACAAGTGTGAACGCACTACGCACCTAAATATATATATATATATATATATATATATTGAGACACAGCCCGGCTGTTTTCAGATAAAAGGTGGAGTTTCACAACACAATGTGTTTCCTTTAAACAGTTTTGACATAAATTGATAGTCAATAAAGTTTTGGCCAAGCACAGAGTGAATCACCTCTGAAACATAATCACACCAACATCATGAAATTAAATGTACACAACTCAAAAATTTAGGGATTATCAACTTTTAGATTATTTTACAGAAAATGCTTCTTGAATGTTTATGCAGCACCGAAGCTGGTTTAGGTGTGAAAATTGTAGTGAAAACTAGAAAAAAAAGACATTCTCATTCCCATGACACCACTGTAGCACATACAACATGGCTGTGGGGGATGCTGTGATGATTAGCAGTCTTTCAGCTAGAGCAAGAGTAGCACATGCACAGATAAAGGGTTACTATGTGTAACATCTGACATGCGCTGTTCTCCAGTTGATGGTACCAGAGCACAGCATTTTGGTGCAAAAGCGTGTAAACAAACCAGGATTGTCTGGACAGCATTATTACTGTGTTCATCATATTGACGTTGTATCCTCCAGTGGTGCGGTTACACTATCCTGATGCAGCACAGACAGTAGAGTTTCAGACCTATTCACCTCGGTACGTTGTTTCACACATGATTAGCTAATCCTTGTGTTTCTTGTAGGTGAAGAGGTGTTTTGCTGAAATAAGTTTACTGAAAATTCGCCGCAGTGTGGATGCCCCAAAACACTGAACGGCTGTACATGTGAATTTAAACGTTTAGAAAAGGTCTAATTAAATTAATCTTTAATGGTTATAGTGCATTAAAAGTTTATTCTGCCATCCTACAAAAAGCCAAAGATCCCTAAACCTTTAATGAATTATCCTATAATGATATATTCCTCTATGGACAAAGTACATTTGCTAAGTCAGATACTATTACTGCCCACTTTAGCAGACTTCCTGTGGGCGTTATGGTCCCTGACATTGCTTTGCCTACATTTTTAACCATTATTACATGCAAACCCCGACATCAGCTTTCCCTGAACTCTGCTCAAACACTTGATTCTCCAGTGTTATAATGTTAACATATACCCATTTATTCTTGATTGCCAACTCCAAGTCCCACCCTGCAGGTTTATTTGCCTCTGTCTTTGAGTTTGCTACATGTTAAAATAAGTATGTGAGGCTTTGTTTTTAGACTTGTATTGTTTATTTGAGCAACAGCCACATTAACATGGCTAAAAAAATACATGCTTTTAGTTGGAAGTGTTATAAAGACATTCATAACCAGTGATATTCCTCTTTAAATATGTTAAATATATCAACTAAAGTCTAATTTCCCTGATTATGAAGCTGATTCAGCCCCATAATACAAATGCTTCTTACTTCCAAATGCACGTTTGTTGTGATTACTGGTAGTCACTCTGTACATTAGCGTGTGTGATTTAACTATACTTTGTGACCTTGTGACCAAAGCACTGACATAAAGATAAAGCCTTTATGACTGTGACGCTATCTTAGTTCAAACCAGTCATCAGTTTGCAGGCAGATGTGTCACACAGCTACAGAATGAGGCTTTGAAACATGCAACTTATTGTGTGTGTGTGTGTGTGTGTGCATATGAGGGGATTCCTTTCATCTTATTTACCTGAAGCCGAGACATTGACGTTGGTTAGATGTTGCAACAACAAGACAGCAGCTGAAACACAGACAGAACAGAGAAAGTTGATGTTAAAAGAAGACATGTAAAGTAGTGAAAACTGGGGTATCATGAACAGGAACTTTCTGGTACCACAACTAATTTATCATCCTTTAAAGATTGGATTCAGCATGAACTATTATATAGAAATACTTTACAAAATATGACACATTTAAATAAAGTAAAAACATTGAGTATAAACAAAAACAACCGATGAACTTGACGTCTTCGTTCATATTACTAAAGCTACCGTGTGCCGATAGAGTACGGCTGTATGAGCGTACCGGAGACACCTCGAAGGCTAAAAAGCTTTTCCATCAGAGCAGGAAAGTGTTTTATAAATAATCTTTATTGCTGGGATTTACTGACTTGTTTATTCTCGCAGCAGTAAATTAAAATCTAATACAAAAGCTATTAGGCTAACACACAGCAGGGACAAAACGGGATTCAAATCGCAGACTTTTTGAGCCCCAAAAGAAGATAAAATATAAAATATATTTACCCTTTGCTTTTAAATCAGCACAAACAGAACACATTGGATACAGAAAAGCATAATGAGTCTGGATTTTAACATAACTAAATGATGCTACTCATGCTACTTTGTTTCTGGAGTTTAACCACGCTTATTGTTCTTATTTTGTTATCCATTAAATGAGCCATAAATGAAGCAAAATACGTTACAATAGAAGAGTTTCCTAACTTTTAAGCTAACTTTTCTTGTGTCTGCATGGTGTTTTTATCCTGAGTGCAGACTTTATTTTTTAGAAAAATAAACTCATGGAAACAGTATACTGTCTATAACTACCTGGAGAAAAGGTGCTGCACCTATACATCTCTGTTCAGCAATCCCCTTTTCTCTGCTGTTACCCTGGTAACCAGGACAACGAGAGCTGAAACTGTCATCATGTCCCCTTAAAGTATAGATGGACATAGCTCAGACCATATCCAGCTGTATGCCATGACATATGAGACAGAAATGATAAGATAGAAAGAGTAGAGCTAAGAGCTGACTACTTAATGCCAAACATATTAGAAAAGATCCTTGCTATGGATCCTTTTAGGATTCAAGGTCAAAGCAGGGTCTCCTTATTAATGACGGGGCATTTAACTTCTTAAATATTTTGGATATAGTACTTTTGAGGGTTCTTGTAGTGTTGTGTATGCCTGTCTAATCATCTGTGATTGTTCCAGAATATTATTTCCACTTTTTTATGCTTCACCTTGCAAATCTTTACCATAGCTTTACAAAATATGGTGATTTTATGCAGTAAATGAGAAAAATATAGATGTTTGTGAACAACATTCAATATCAGTCATTTAACAGATGTGTTATTTTATTACTAAATATTTTCCCAGTACTGTTAAGTCTGTCTTGAACTGGATCGTGCACATCTAAGCATTTTCTCTGAGCTTTGTCTCAAACTGCTTGAACTCTTTCAGTGGGAGCTCATCTCCCGTTTGGAAAGTTTCTATTTAGAGCAGGGATCTATAATCCTGGTCTGAGTTTGCGTCCTGCAGGTTTTGGGTTCTCTGCTGCAACACACCCGACTCAGACATGATTTACTGCTAATTACCAGCTGAGTCAGGTGTGCTGGAGCCATTTTTCTCCAGTTTTCTGGAGACATCTCTACAACCAGTGCTCCAGGACCAGGACTGATCACTGATTTAGAATACATTTTATAGAAAGTGGAACCAAAAAAAGGGAAAAATCTTAAATCCTTCTGCTTCCTTAGTATCATGGACATAATTATGAATGAATATTTACACAGCAGGATTTACTTGCAGAGATTTCAGACAGCCAAACCTATGCTAATCTCAGTTAATGGATCACTTATTAATCTAAATAACATCACACGGCTACAAGTCTAATTTGACCTTTTATCAGACAACTTTATTCTATGCACGTAATTGGGTCTAACAGTGTCTTTGAACAGTAGTGACTGTGCCTATCTCTCTGCGTCTGCTTTTGCTCCATAAAAATCAAACTGCCATTATCCTTGACAGATATAATGTAGGTGAAGATGCTCAGACAGACCCCACTGTGGGGAAACAACAGTGTGGAATCACTTTCAGCCAATCATCAAATCAGAAATGCCATGAAAGCACCCACACAGGAGGAAGGTCTTACACCTGTGACCAATGTCAGAAGAGTTTTAGACAGTAACTTAAAATATGTGTGCATGTCGCATCCACACAGGAGCAGAGACATCATGACTTCCGCAGGAAGCATTTCAGTGTCCAAATCCATGGAAGACAGGTGTAGGACTCATATGCAGGACTCTGGGAGGCAGGTGAGTTAACCTAACAGAACAAACTGAAAGCAGGATTTACAAGAAACTAAACAGGAAACCAAGCAGATGAAAACTGGCTGAGACAAGCATGACAAACACCGGTGAGAGAACAAAGGAAAAAAATATCCAGAAAAATAAACGACAAATGAGGCGCGGCTGTGTTAGTCGGAAACTCGGGGTGCAGTCCATCAGAACAGGCCACTTGGTTCAGTGGAGGGACTCGGCTCAGTTGGGGGGGGTGCAACATTATTCCTGACCTAGATTTAGTTCATGCTGCACTTCTCAAATGAATCAGAGCTTTAAAAAATCATTTTCACTCTTCAGAGGCATGAAAACATGATGGTGCAGCAGATCTGGGTTGATCTGATTTCTATCAGAACTTTCATCCAATTCTTCCAGAACAACTGATCACCAGAATCACCGATCACCAGAATCACCGATCACCAGAACCACCGATCACCGGAACCACTGATCACCAGAACCACCAATCCCTAGAATCACCGATCACCAGAACCACCGATCACCAGATCCACCGATCAACAGAACCACCAATCACCAGAACCACCAAACACCAGAATCACCGATCACAGATCACCAGAACCACCGATCACCAGAATCACCGATCACCAGGATCACTGATCACCAGAACCACTGATCACCCCGCACGCGTGTATGTTTGTGTTAGCTGCACAATGCGCTTTATTTTGTAGTCCACTTCCTGTATTTTGTCCACTTGGAAAACAGAAACCTGTGTTTGTGGGCGGACCGAGCTCACTTCTTTGATTTGAATCTGAATTTATTTGCATATTTCCCAAACCCTCAAAAAGAAGCGGATGTTCTGAATAAATGGACTGGAGTTTGAATCCATAAGACCGATGTGAATGTGAACATAAAGCCAGTCGTAACGGAAGCAACACACAGAAAACTCCACTAAAGACGACACACACTGAAAACCAAGAAACAGACAAACATTAAATAATCCAACACAACAAAAACCCAACAAGAACTAAACAGAAAAACTCAAAAGCATAACATCTGTGTACATCTGTGGATTTCATTCAGTATAGGAGAGTTTTTACAGGTTTGGCTTGTGCAAAATAAACTAAAACAACAGCAATAACATCTAAAGTCTGACACATTTTTAAAAATAAGAACAATGATGTTCATGCACCTTATAGTTCCGGGTTATGCCGTCAAGGAGACAGACTCAGCAAAGTGTTTCAGCTCTTTAGCTCAGTGGGTTGATTTGGGGTTTAAGTGGTATGAGGGCTGCAAGATAACATCAAGTGCAACTTTTGTACAAACTGAAGGTTGAACATTATTATAATGTGCTCATGAGATGCAAAGTTAAGAGGAAGTTTAGAAGCTACAAATGTTTTGTTGCTTTTTAATTTAGTTTGTTTAGAAGCAGAAGAGTGATCAAAATAAATGTCAATGTTTAGATTTGAACAAGGCTGGTGCTGAGAATCCCCATCACATCACAGATGTGGAATTGCTACATCCTTCCAACAGTCTCTCACAACATAGTAAGTATTAGTCATAACGGGAAAACGTTGCTGTTTGTCACAAACAAATCAAATGGTGTGCCTATTCCAACAAAGATCTTTGTGAGATAAAGCAATACTTGTCACGATTCGGAGGCACGAAGGTGGGATGAGGACCCAAATGCAGGCAGGAATCAGCAGGAGGCAGCAGGATTGCAGATGAAATGATTTAATTAACACAGAACTAGACTACTGAATAAAGTTACACCAACCAATGCAATACAATACCGTGCCAAATGATGAACCTGCACCCACACAACTCAAAACCCAAGGACTAAAATACAAACAGAACTAAACAAGACCCAGGTGAACACAATCAAAATCAAACACAGGTGAAACTATATTGAATATTGAAAGTAATAAGTACCACCGCTGGATCAGAGAGGAGATAAGAAAGCAGACACCAAAGAGCATGAACCGGGATGAAGACACATGCTCCCTGTCGCACACCTGGGACGCAGTCCTGGAGAAGGCTTCGGACAGCAGGGGGCATAAACGCTCCCGGCTGTCTGAAGCAAACACCTGAACAGCCTAAACATCATGTGATGCTTCTGAGGAAGACCACAGGAAGTGGTCGAAACATGTAAAGCAGGTAAACAAAAAAACCTTTCTGTCTTACAAAAAGAGCCGTAAAAAACTAGTGAAACTAATTAACAAAACATGAAGCTTAACTGAAAACAGAAACACAGGAAACACAAACAAACACCACCTCAAGTGTCCAAATCATGACAATACTACACAAGTTTCTGTTCTTAAAACTGTGTTTCTGACATATATTCACCTGTTGGCATAAAAACAAAATTCTTACTTCATGCATAAACAAAGCATCATTATTTTAGCTTTAAAAGTGTTATGTTGCACACACTCTTTCACTGTGATTGGCCGGGCATGTGAACAGCAGAAGGGTTAAAATATTCAGAATCACACCAGGAAGTATTTTGGTTTAGTGTTTTTTGTTTGGAGGATGGAAGATTCTCCTTTGTGTTATCAGTTGGCCCAGCTTCCTGTTTGCTACTACATAGCAGGTTCTTGTTTGTTTAATTACCCCTAAACATTTTTCTTTTGTTTTTGCCCCGTGCTCACTGCTCTACATTACTTGTTAGTTGTCAGTTCTGCACAGTCTCTGTCTTGTTTCCTGCTGTTTGTCTCGTGACCTTTCTTGTCCATTGTGTCCAGTTTCTGCAGCTACTTTGGCCTTAACTGTTTGAATTCCTACACTACTGCATAACCTATGATTTTCTCCTACAACCACTGTGAAGAAGATACTTCTTGGCAAAAGGTCAGGAATTTAAAAACACATCTGTAATGAATTTGCTCAAAATAAACCCCTTTATTTGAGGTGCTGTGGACACTGTACATGTTGAACGTCAGATGTGACAACACAAAGTGTGTGAATCATCCACACAGAGAGTTCAGAGATCTGAATGGAAAAAGTTTATGTTCATACATTCCTGTCCTGCTCCAACTGTAAGCTATATAACTTTAACTATAGAGGAGGTGAATGTGAGTTAAATATTCACAGAAATAAAAGCCCAAAATAGTTATTCTGATTAATAACTCCATGACAAATCACAATATCTGTTATGAAAAAGACAAGAGCTGCACAACATATCGTTTGAGCATCATCATCGCTGTGTATATATTTGTGCAGTAGTCACACTGCCGGCCCTGCAGTGTAGGAGGCAAATAAACTCAACATGTTCTCACCAATGTCAAGAGTCTGACACACATGAACAAAGCGGTGTGGTGAAACACAATTCACGTTTGCACATTATGGAACCAAATGTGTTTTTGGGACTATAAATAAAAAGAAGCGATAAAAGATGACAAGAGTAACTCTGACAAAAAGTGATCGTAACATTAAAAAAAGAGGTAGGATTAGTGATGGTTACATGTCACCAAAAAGGAAAGAATACAGCATAACTTTAAGTTTTATTTAAATCATTTGTTAATTTGTTAAAATTTCCTGTATTTTTTCATGTCGCAATATATATATATATATATATA
>JBAMHV010000015.1:5082318-5099673 GCA_037177535.1 Pseudomugil gertrudae
TTATATTTACATGTAATACAATTTTTTATTTCAAGGCGCCTTTCTGAGCACCCAAAAATAAAAAAGATATACATATATATCGTGTTAAACTTCTGTAGGAGCTGACTATTTTTTTTCTACATTTCAGAAGCTTTTATTTTGGAATTTAAAACCGGATGCTGACTATTGAAACATCTCCGCCTTGACAGCGGTCGTGTTTCTGCGGGTGCTGACAGCAGTGGACAGCAGGAGGACAGTAATCTGCAAAGGTGGGTTTTTCTTCTTTTCTGTCGCTGCACTGACATAAACCTTTATTCATATTTATATGTTGTGTATTTTCGGTTTCATGCGCATTTTTCTGTTTATCTTCGGTCTCAAGAGAAGGCTTTCAGTTTGGAATCCCACACATGATGCTTGCCCTAACAGCTGTTCCCATTGTGAAAACAAGAAATTTATCAACATGCATTTTACGCGCTACGTCGATGCAGCGCGTAAAATACATGTACGTGTTATCTGTGGATGAGGAAAGGTTTCCGCTCCTGGAGCTTTATTCTGCGGATCTCTGGTTTGATCCCGGGCCTGTCTTTCTCTGAATAAGCGTTTCCACCAGCCGATACTAAGAAAAAAAAAGGTCCAAATAGGCCTGAGGCTGGAAGTACAATACATTCCAATTAATTAATATTTGTGTCCGTTATGCGGCCAATCATCAGCAAATTTCAGAATTACATCTTCACATTAGCACTTTTTGTCCAAAGAAATCTGATTCATGAAATGCGCGCGAGCTGACCGTATATCGGTCCGGTGGTGAGGTAATACATACTATTTATCCTCGTTTTATGTGCGTAATGAGTTATCTGCATTCACATCATAGTCAAATGGTACTGCGTGTAAAGACAGCACATGGTAAAACCACAATGTGTGTGTGGGTGGTATTGGATCAATGTGTGTGTGTGACAGATGTTCATCATCTTACCGCTGCACACAGCCGTCTGGAAACTGCCCAATAATTTAATAGTTCTCTCAAGTCTGGTTATTGAAATAAATCAATACAAGACAAAAATCAGCAATAGGACTTCACATCTTCTTCTTACCTAAAAAAAATCTCCTACTGGGTCTAAAGAAGTCTTAAGAAGAGCTCACAATCTGCAGGACACGTCTTCACGTCCTCTGCTGACAGAAAAGTGTCTGTTTGACCTGCAGGCAAGTGACGCATCTGCTCGTTCACATGGCAAAAGGCACATCCATCCATGATGCCTGGCACAAACATTGCTTCAGTACCGACTCTGCATCACACTGTTGCCTTGGTGATGGTTTTTAAAAAAAAAAAGCCTTTCATAATAAGACACTGGAAACACTCTTTTTGGAGTTAATTGTTTGACAATAGCTGAAAGAAAACAGGCTGAAAGTTTAATTATTTCCCTTTAAATGAAACGATTTCAGGTTTTAAAGAGCTGGTCAATTTCCAACAAGTATAAAGATGGAAAGATGGAACGTGGTGTCATAAACAGTAATGAAATAATATATTAAATAACCTGTAAGTACATATGAAGACCAGAAGTAGTAAAATAGACCAATGCAGCTCTGCCAGCTGTACAGAATAAGCATGCTTGTATCTTTAATCCTAGTGCTCCAAATTCACCTTCCTACTGCAGCATTTGAAACACATCCTCCACGTCCTGCCTGCTGTTCTGTCTGCATTCTGTTTTCAGCATAGCGGGGGAAGAAAAAAAGCTGAAGAGATGCTATTTTTAGTTTCTGCTCCTTTCATCTGCATCCCCACGCTTCCAAGAACAAGGAGGCACGTGATGTGAGGAAAAGGGGGCGAAATGCCATCTCAGGCCACCACGGAGCAGGACTGAGTAACACCTCCCTGGTGTGTGTTTGCGTTAATAATTAGTGGTCGATTCAAACACACAGCTGGCGAGTGATGGGCGATCTGTCAGGGGAACAGCTGGACATTCAGCTGAGGAAGAGAGCGGGGCTTTAGATGCATTTTATCTGGATCAGTTCGAGCAGACAGTTCGAGGCAACGTGATCCAGTTTTAATGTCCCACTTTAACATTTTGGCACCTACATTTAGGGCATTACGGGAGGCAACGCAGCATGTGGAAAGATGCAAACACCAGCAGTTTGCTGAGGAGTCAGAGGTCAAAAGGCTGCTGACTTCACAGTGCTGATTAAATGAGCACAGGTTTTTACAAGCCTCCTGACCAGTGTATACTGGTTTAGGGTGGAACAGGTTTACTGCAGCATCCACTGGTGGTAAAGTTTGAGTTTGGCTTCATTAAGTCGAGTAGGGAGAAAATACAGATTCCTAAAAGTGTTTTTGTCCTGGTTGTGATTCTGTTTTGCAAAACATTTGTTCCACTTGGTGCTACTTTTTCTATGAAAAGGATTTTAAATATAAAATTTTACTTGAACACAGTAGAAACCGGTGGTCACTATGTTGATAGATTTTAAATTAAATTAGATCTTTTCCATAAGGAGACGTAGTAATAAGAAACTGAGGTAAAGTCTGACTTTCAGCATCAAATGGAAGTAGTAACTAATAAACAGGGAAAGAATGAAAACACTTTGTGCTCAATGGCCTTTTTGTTGATTATTTTTACAGCTTGGTTAACATGCTTCATGTTAAATCTGTGAGAATACGTTATCTCATGTCTTATTTTTTAACCGTTTCTTTAAGAAAGCAACAATAAAGTTGCACAAAATAAAAATACTTATGTAAAGTACAAGTACTTCAATAGTAGTAGGGCTTGAATAAGTTTCCAACTGCAAACACAGTGTAGATCACACCTTTCCTCTTATTTTGAAAGACAAAGTTGGGTTAATGTTTTGATCTGGATCTATAAATGGCACCTGGACTTTGAATGCTCATGTGTAAGATATGGTGACATCTAGTGGTGAAATTGAAGATAGCAGCCAACCATTAACACCCTGCTTTATGCAGCCATTTCAAGTGTGTAGCTTAAACTATAATGCAATGAAACTGTGTTTCCTTTGTGGCATGTGTTAGGAACATGGCAGTGATTGATGTGCTGTGTGGAATAATAACTATGCTATTTAGCACAGGTTGTGTTTTTTAATAAGCCTGGTTTATCTGTCCAACTTCTGTTGTATTTTTATCTGAGAGGGTAGCCAGTGGAAAACTGTAAAATCTGTGGAACATCTTTCTCTGTTTTTTCTCTGATTCTTTAAGCTAGCAGCTAGCCGCTAAAGCAGATTTTCCCACGAATGAACTAAAAGTCCCTCCATGTTTCTTTTGCAGCATCATCACAATATCATTGTTGCTTGATGTAAACTCCATGTTTGTTTTCTCCACTTTGCAAGTTTGTTTTAGAATCTTCGCAATTTGCAAATCAATACATCAATATCTCACTTCCAAAAATGTATCGTTTCATAACTTTTATTCATATTGCCTCAAGTCATCACGTGCTTTCACTTGGTCAAAATCCTCTTTACATCAGTTTCGCTCTTTACCATTGTTTTCTGACATTCAGAGAACTACTTCACACTCATGCTCGCCATCATTTGGCATCATTTGGTGGCTGTAAACAATACGTCGGCTTTGCTTAACACCTAACAGCAAACTTGTGGAGAAGAAGAGACACGTGTACAGCTGTTTTCCACTTCCTTCTGAGCATTGCTTTTCCTTATTCTCCTCCTCTAGTAGCTTGTTATGCAATAAAGGTAAATGGTCACATTTAAAAAAGCATGGTGCTTCGACACTTGCACATTTTATTATGTAAAGCTTTACCAACACTTTCCACATTGCCATGGTTACACGTCCCTGTCCCAATGCCAGCTCAGGAAACCCTGCTTGTCCAAATGTGACATTGTTGGGAGTGTTTTAGAAACTATATTAGACTGCTCGTAAGCAACAGAACAGAAGAGACCCCGTCTTTGCTGAATGTGCTAAAATCTGCTGTTTAAATGATACAGACAAGCCCCCCTCCCCCCCTGCTTGTTTGTAATTAACCTGAAATGCAGTGGTGGTATCAAAGCTCCCCTTGTTGCATTTAATAAACTAATCTTCATTAGTTTAATTTACAGTCATTGCAGATATTTTAATGAAAATAATCACTTCCTGCCTCAGAGGTATATCTGAATTTATGTATATAGATGAATATAGATGAATATGGAATTTAGATCTTATTTTGCATCCCACTGCTGGACAGCAACACAGTTTAAACACATTTAAATTTATTCTAAAAGCAGATTATTCAGGCTCTTCTAGACCTCAATGTTAGATGATGCAGACTTAACAATGTCTCATAGCAGGAACATATTAGCAAACATCCAATAATGTGTTGCTATAAACCTCATTTTCCCCTTTGAGTTGGTGAATTGTTTCCTTAAACTTTATCTTGTGAAGTTCTTGAGTCCTAAATTTGTCCCTTGACCCCAGCGGGCAGCTCAGCCATGTCTCTGTCTCTTTAGTGTCTTTGAGCATGTTAAAAAATCACCACGTGGAAGTTCACAAGCTTCAAAAGTTGACTTTCATTTTTGGCGTTGTTATTGATCGGATACGCCTCAACCTGTGATGTCACACATCACTTTGTTCTTTCAGCTTTACATTCAGCAGCAGAGGAACATCTGCTCTCAGTCTGGCTTCATTGGGACATTTTGGCTGGCCGATCATGAAGACATGTCTGTCAATCATCTCAGCAGCTGTAATAAGAAGGTGCTTGGATGATCTGGGATCAGCTCTGGATTAGCTGTCTGTCTACAGGAAGCCTGATACTGATGAATGGAGCATGACTAGGTGGCTGCAGCAGCACTTAGCTCGGATCAATCCAGCTCCTGCAGGACATCAATCTCCTTAAGATGACAGGTTTACAGCTAGATGATGTCATTGTTCTGCATTGAAACCGCCACTCTTAGTTATGATTGGATTAGGACAAAAAACATCATAAAGACTTCCTCTGATTAGAGAGGAGCATAAAAATCCAGACGAGGAGGGAACGAAGCAACACAAATCACACAGACAGCAACAGCTTTCAGTGTTATTTTGCTTTTGTAATTTTTTTAACTTTAACAAAGTACCTGATGAAACAAATCCCAGCTCCATTCATTCCATGACCACAGCTCGAGTGGTGTGTCGGTGTGTATTTGACAGCTTTGGTCCAGGATGGTTCGAACTCTGACATCACATCCTGTCTGGCACATTTTACTCTCACTTGCTAAACCATAAAACAGAAATGTTATCTTAGTCTGATGGGACATGCAATATGGATTGTTTACTTAAAGTTTCAAATAATACTGTTCTTTTTTTTTAAAGGTTTCTTTAAAGATCCATGTTGCAGGAAAACTAACAATGATATAATTAGTAATATTAACACCTGACTTATTGAGAGTTTACTGTCCAGGCTAAAGGAAAGCAGCAGCATCCTGCAGGCTGGGAAACATTTGCATAATGACGATTTGTTCATTACTTTGAGATTAAGACCTCCGTCTACAAGCTTCTGTATCAAATTATAGCTTAGCGAAGGTTAAAGCAGCCCTTTTCTTCGCTAAGCTAATCTCAGAGATGCAGAGGAAAGGCTGCAGTAATCTCACCACACCGTCTCCAGCAGCGGATGCTGAGCAGCTGCTTCTGAAAGTGAACAAAGAGTTTGATATTGTGTGCGACAATATCCAGACTTGCTGCAGTGGCTGATCGTTTAAACCCCCTCTAATCTCCGCTTTTAATAACACTCGCTTACATCGGGACAACACTAATAATGCAGGTTTTAGACTACGTGGTAAAAAATGAGCTCCGCATCAGTAAGAGAAGTAAAATGTCACACGAAGGAAACACTAAAGCAGAAGAAGAACCAAAGAGTGACAAAATCAAGGAGAAACTTGAATGTTTTTTTTCTTAAAATAATCTCATTGTCTCATAATGTGCTATAAAGATAGCTGAGTCAGCTTACAGAAGCTTGTCGATATGTGAAGAGTATATGGGCAGGACTACTACATCTCTGCACCACAGTAATGCGAGCACATGCTGGTCAAAGTGGAAACTCAGCACCAAATCCTGACTGAGATCAGAAGTAACCTCGCTTACAGTGGGGTGGGGGAATCAGCTATGTTTACATTCATCCAGTAATATGAAGTCAGGATCCTCATGAAGCTAAAATCACACCCCTGGTTCCATACGCCAAACATGACGCTGCCATGTAAAAAGCAGTTTCTGAGCCTTTAAGCGAATAGAGCAGGACTGGAGTGCCCAGGTTCGGTGTAGAAATCTACCATCCTGCAACTTTTAGATGCAACCCTTCCATCACAGCTGAATCAAAGGAATGACTGGTTTCCAGGCCTCTGCAGAGCTGGATGACATTCGATTCAGGTGTGTTGGAGAAGAGATGCAAATAAAAGTTTCAGGATGACCTTAAGGACTGGACCTGGACTATAGAGCAATATCTGATTTAGTCACGTAAACCAGTAGTTCCCAACATGGCGTCTCCAAGGAGCACAGGAGGTCCGCAAGGCTGTGTACAGAGACTGTGTGATTGTTAAAGAAACATGTCCATACTGGGACAAGTTGAGGTGTATCCAATCCAACTTTATTTATAAACCACCTTTAAAACAACAAAGTTGATTAAAGTCAACTGAGTCAACAGCCAGTAGGAACCACAAAACCAGTACAGACTACAGAATAATATACTATAAAAGCAATAAAGAGGTCTAGTAACAGGGACACACATTAAAACAGTAAAACAAATAAAATAAACATAAAAAAGAGTCAGAATGTGTGAAAAGCCAATGAGGAGCATTCTTCAGAGAGGATTTAAAAACAGCGAGCCAGCTTGTCTCGGCTGCAGTGGACGTTCAACAAAGTTGTTTCTTCATTATGTAGATGCTTCTTTCAGGATCTGGCATTTTGGGAGCCTGACAGGTTTTAACACCAGGTCACATAGTCAATAAACTGGCTAATCAAAACCTTAAAAAAATAGTATTTTGAAATGTATAAAAAAAGTATGTAAAAAATACAATTAAAAGCTTTTCTGCTACCTTTTGCATCCAGTTTAGTCCTGAACTGTGTGGTCAGCGAGCTGGTGTGTATTAGTGGGGTATTTTATGTCTTTGAACCATCTCATGTCTGAGAAACGCCACAGATTCGATGAATAATTTCTCTTAAATAAAACTAAAGCTGTTAGTTACCTTTATGTCTGTGTTATAGAAGGACAGGAAAGGACTCAGCAAGGATGGGTTATGGTTGGTGAGAATCTAGTGAATGAAAGCTTAAAGCCAAGCATGACTTCTGCACGAGGCAGGTACAGGATGCCCAGCTTTTCAGTCGTTGCATGAAGGGTGTCTTCAATGAAGAGACTGACCCAGGCTATGGCGAGCTCACTCACATGGAGATGTTATGTTGCTTCATTTTCACAGTGTCTTGAGACACAAGATGTTTTTTTAGCTTTGATATAACAGCAAAACAGAAAGGCTGCAGAAAAAAAAGAGAAAGGGGTTGGAGTTAAAGGTGACACAAATAGGGTTATTATTAGTAATATACTTTAAAATCTGGACAGGAGGTTTAATCAGTGAAGCATCATCTTTTGTAGCAAAACAGCATTTGGAAATAACATAAATAAGATTTTTTTTTCTTTACTTAATTATTATCGGTCACTTGATTAGACACTGTAAACGTCATTAAACTTAAGCTACATGTCTTTATTTATCCTCCAGTGTTTCTGAGGATGAATAGTTTTGGACCAAAACTCAAATACCAGTTGTAAATCGTGTGTTTTTGTCTGTACGGGAGCTGCTGGCTGTACATGTGTGGACATGTTAACGTCCAACGCACAACAGAAAATATTACAAACAATGTTTTTCTGCTATTTTTACCTTCTGTCAGTTTAAGATAAATGATTAAAACTGCTTTAACTCTGGCTGTGAGCGGTCCTAACACACCTTGCACAGCCTGCTCGGCCCCCTGCTGCATAGCTGGATGTGTCGGGGAAAAAGGTTCGGTCGTCTTCAATTTTTAACAAGCATCTCCCTGTTCCTTCATGTAAGCTGATAGGATGGAGCTGTGAGGAGGGTGCAGTTGTTTTGTTTGTGCTCTCTGAGAGTTCTCCTGTCCCAATGCAGCCGGGTGGAGATAACTGTCTAAATATAGAGACGGGTGGAGCCACTCAAAGAGTTCTCCAGGCTCAGGTCATTGGCTTTGAATCTTTTTGTCCACTCAGACCCAAACTAACAAATGTTAGTTTCAGGGAAGCAGCAATACTTTCATCCATTTGTGGTTGGATGTCGACAGTTTGATGACAGTTGTGGTCTGAAATCCAACATGGCTGCTTTGAGAGGACGTGTTATATTATATTAAGGGTCATAAACACAGCAAAATACACAGCTAACATAGTTTTTCTCCATCTACGGCACGCTGTGTGGCGCAGTAAGATGATGTGACAATAAGGAAGTCCTCGTAAAGGCAATCGTTTTAAACTGGCTGGGAGAGGAATACTGGCAGAAACAATGCGGGGGATGAATGAAGGTGGAGGAACAGGAAGGTTCGGAGCTCTTCAGATCAGAGATGAAAAGTTCGATCGTGAAGAGGGATTTCATTGCCCAGATGTTTTAACCCACTGTCAGCTGTGTATCCTACAGACCCATCCCTTTAATCGTGAGTAGTTATCGTGTGTGTATACACCCTCAGTTGCCTGCAGTCAGGTTAATACAGTACTTTGCTTGTTTTCCTACAGAGACATTATGGCCACCAATGCAGCAGATTGGTGCAGACAACTCATTTTATCATCATGCAGCCACACAAGGACTTTTATTTTCCCATTGACAAAATGATTTAGCCTTTCTGGTCCAAAACTGTAAGTCATTGTGAAATGAGCTTTTAGTCGTTCTTCCTGCGTCTTCCGGCCTTCCTCAAGGTTAACTCTGAAACTTTGGAACATCCTCCTCATGATGATCAGATCCTCTGCCTCCTGCTTCTGACATTTCCAGATTAAATGCCTCATTTTACAGCATTATTTTATTTTATTTACTTTGTAAATCTAGCTGAATATCGTGGCTGGCAATAAACGTCTGGAAAGACTCTCTTGTTTGTGGGTGTTCGGGCTGTCTAGAGTTACAGCGGCCTCATCAGTAACTGTCAGGAGTCATTGTCGTGTAACTTCCTGTAACTTCAGCTGTAATCATGAGAGTCCTGCCATGAAGCGGCCATCAGCAGTGTTTTGTGACCCAAACAGAAAGAGAAATGCAACAAAATGAAGGGGTTTTCATCTCAGTCCAACCACAGTTAGTTAATGAGACGCTCTTAAAAAGCATCAAGTGTGAACACATATTTTGGCTGATAAATATACAGATCCTAAAAAGGTTATGCTGGATTGTTCTTTAGAAACTGTAATTGATTACCAGTAACATTTTGCTTATGAAGAAACTTGGATTAGCTTTCTATTTTTCCCTGATATGGCAATATGCTGCTTTGATTAATATCCTGGAAGCAAATGTGCTTTTTTTAAGCTCAGCTAGTTTATCAGTGTCAGCTGTTATGCTGAGCTGATCAGATGCTGCTGGAATCTCCCGTCTTCTGTCTAAATGCACACTTTACTGTGCAACTGTGATCAACTATGTTGTTCTTATTCTGTATGCAAAAACAAATCATGCAATACAGAGAAAATCTAAATATAAGCTTTTATTTAGCTGAAAACAAACAATCGGTCATCGCTGCTGATTGTTTTCCTCCTTTGAGCCTGATTTTGTCTGCGTAAAAATGGCATACTCATAATAAAATGTGTATTTTTCTGCAACTGCACAGTTTGTTTAAATTCTTTCTGGAGGAATATTGACAGAAATACCAGAGAAATTGTTCAGATGTGTAAAATATCTGTAGCGCTGAACCTAAATCATAGCACACGATGTGCCTTTTATCTCTGCAAAGGTTAGCTCTGATCAAGTGAAGCAGAACTAAATTCCAGTGCTTTCAGAACAGGACTCAAAAATAGCATTATCTCATCACAGTACCCTTTTTGGTGACCTCAAGTTTTTGTTTGCCTTTTAAGTAAAATAATAAAAAAGTCTCTGCACTCATTCCTCCTGCCCACAATTAGCAGGAATGTTTAATCAATATGCATCAATGAACTTTTATCAAGCAGCACTGCATGGTGTTGTCCATGGTGCTGAAGTATAACACGGTCATAGTGTTTAAGCGATGCATCCTTTTACATGACTGTGATGTTTTTTATCACTTTGTAGTGTCTGTACACCTAAAATACACACAAGGATGTAATATGTTATGGGTGATTTGACAATAGATGCAGATATCACTGTAGCTGTTTAATAATGTGTCATTTGGAACTAAAGCAAATGATGTAAGGACAGGTAATTTAGACCAGAACTAAATGCATCAACCTCCTGCTGCTTAATGTCCACATGCAAAATGCATATTATTATTTACCCTTATTACAAATGCACGTGTAATAGGTTCAGAGGAAGTTGTGATTTCTCTTTTGTTCCCTTAATTTAAAAAAATCATCGAAGCATAATCAGATATAACAGCCAGGATGAGCGTTTATGGGATGCCAAGCAGAATTAACCTGATTTAAAGTTTCGCTCTTTGTCCCTGTTCAACAGATGGCCTCAGCAAATGCAACTTACGGCCAGAAGGAGGCTTCAGACCAAAACTTCGATTATATGTTCAAGATCCTCATCATTGGCAACAGCAGCGTGGGGAAAACGTCCTTCTTGTTCCGCTACGCCGATGACTCCTTCACACCGGCGTTTGTCAGCACGGTGGGGATCGACTTCAAGGTGAAAACCATCTACAGGAACGACAAGAGAATCAAATTACAGATCTGGGTAAGACAAAGACAAGAAGTGTCCGAACGTAAATCAATTATTCATCTGAGTTAACTGGAACATTATGTATTAGCAGCCTTGTGGGTAAATTTGTGGCAGTTTGTGGTAGATACTAGCACTCTGCAGCCGAACGAGCCACGTGATGTTTCCCCAACAACAGCATCACCAGCAGCTGTTGCAGAGGAGATGCAGAATTATTTTTCCCCCCCCCCGTTTCTATCCCTCACAGTCCTGCACATGGCTGCAGGAATATCTGACATGTTTTTCTCCCTGACACCAAAAACAGCCAGACAGGCTCTGACTCTGAAAATGCAACAGCTAGATGTGCAGGAGATGTTTCATTTTCTGTTACGTAACCGTTTCACTTTTCACAATCCACGCTTTTTAAAACGTTTTCAGTGTTTAAGCCCTTCTCATCCCTTCCTGTGAGGACAGAGTAACTGCTTTGGTTTTTGGTATATTTTGTGCAAACTAGTTTTGAATATAATTTCACCACCTCTGCATCTGATGGGTGTTTAATAAAATCAGATTGAAGCAGTAGTGCGGTGAGGATGAGGATTTTGTGTGTGATGCTCAGTTGAAACTCCAGAGCACAGGTTTAAAATCTGATTTGTGACCACTGAACCCCTTTAATATTTTACTTTTTGTTCTTCCAGCGAGTTTTATGATGCAGCCCATAAAAAAATCATGCCATTTCATAACATGTCCAACAGAGTTATCTCCTGTTCCGTGACACACTACCCCTGTGGTGCATTTTATAATGTGAACTGTCGTTAGACTGCAGAGGGCACACACATTGTCGCCTCTGCTTTGGATCGTGCATTCAGATGAACCTTGGATGGGAAAAAGGAAAAAAATAAATAGATAAGAGCCTAAATAACAAATGGACAGCAAGTTATGTGGACTTGCCCTCAGGAAGGAGCTGAGTGAGGTTTATTGTGATGTTTTGTTACATCATACATGTGTTGCTTTGTGAAGCATAACCATAAACACAGGGGATGCACTGGAGAGCAGCATGCTGGAAAATCATGCTCCCTGTGGTTGATCGTGATGCTGAAAACTGGTGTTTCGTATCAAATTGTAGAACATCGGCTCCACCTTTACACCACATTCAGTAACAAGCTGAGCTATTATTGTGAGGAGAACACCCCGTGTGTGTGTGTGTGTGTGTGTTTGAAGGACTGCCTCTGTTGTCAGCCTTTGCTAGGTCTTGCCTCTGGTAAGAAAGACATTATTGGCCAATCAGAGCACAAGAAAACGATGACTGGGTGCTGCACTCCCTTCCCCCATTACTACACATCTCCCTCAGTAGTTATCGCGTACACACCATCCCCCATCTCTCTACAGTCCTATCAGCTGAGATTCAAGCAGAGAAAATGAAAACTGTTTGAGCTCAAACATGCAGTGTGTGCAGATAATCCTGTTTATGTTAATGTAACCTGTGATTTAGACGTACATACTCGCACGTTGTCTCACTAGAAACCATGTTTACGTGTGTTCACACACTAAGTGTTCATGACACTCATATGAAGCTATAAAGACACCACCATGTCCCCCACAGCAAATTCTTATGTTACTTTAACACGGGGATTTATTTGGCATCGATGTGCAGGCTCCTAAAGTACAAATGTTATTTATCAGGCTGAGACGTTTCTTATCGTTACACGTGTTTCCTTTTATGCTGCAGTTGCTTTTGGGAAAAGTTTAGGTCCCATGTCCAGCAGTTAAGGCATCATCTGCAGAAGGTGTTTCTCTACAGGCTCATGCAGTATATTCTATCTGCTAATTTTACCGTTGCTTCACAGTTTATACAACGATCCGTCTGCAGTAATTTAGATTAACTTAGTGTATGTGGCGGGAAAACATAGAGCGAGATAATAAACATGTAGCTTTGCATGCGAGTGCGTTTTATTTCCAGACATTTATGTTCAGGGATCTTTTTTTTCTGCAGGAAGTCAATATTTTCACTTTATATTCTGCTTTCAGGAGGTAAAGTGAGCACAAAGATGAGTGTTTCATTATGTAACGCCACTCTGTGCTACCTACACTGACAATTTAACTATAGGACTAATGCTCTTATCCCGAGCACGCTGCAGCACACGGGCGATCTAAACTGTAGCCGCAGAAGTATATTTAAAAAATGAAGGTTAGTTACTTAGTTCTTGTTTTGTTAACTTCCCTGTGCTTGTTCTTACATTGTTGGAGCAGAATTATGCTGTTGTAATAAAACCGGCTCAGATGAGAAAAAAAAAGCTGGGAGTGAGCCTCTCTCTCTCGATGTGAGGATGAAGAGCAGGAGAGAAAGAAGCAGGATCACTGTGGACAAACTGGTGAAAATAGCAGCTGAGTTTTTAAAAAATGTAAAAATAAAGAAATGTTTATTTGTTTCATAGTGTTTGTATAGCAGCTTCCCTTTCTGAAGATAATTCTGCAGCAGTTGAACTAAAATGACAGCAAACTCGTATGCAGGATGTATAAATGTAGACAATCCACTAAAACTATCATTTCAATGTCAAGGTAACACAATGTAACACAAGGACAGCGTCACAGTAAGCGTCGCTCCTCATTCATTGATGAATTGATATTATCTAAATGAATCAGGTTGCGTGTTACACGTTGGATTAAGTATGTCCTCTGCTTTACAACAGAGGCCAAACTTCTATTCGACTTATTATGTTCTGATTATAAAGAGAAGATGTGGCTCTTTGAATGCTGCAGCTGAAGAGAAAAATCTCTTCTTAGGTAAAATGTGGTCCAGTGGCAGATGAGAGACATGGAAGCACCTTTTTGAGCGTGTAGATAACTGTGTCAGTTATACTGGGAAAATAATCTGACATGTTGGTTCCTGTGCTTGTTGCATTTACAGGTTTTCTTCCTGATCTCACTCAAACACCAAACTACATGATAATAAGCAACGTTATAGTTTTTAACTTCAGTTGGTTTGCAGGACACTAAATGTTGCTTTAAAAATGTTTAAATGTGAAAAAAATAATAAAACCATGTGTTTATTTTGCTGCAGTTTCTTGTTGAAACATTGACTCACTGATTTCTTTTCTCTCTTTTCTCCCCTTATGTGCTTACTCAACACATAGCGAAATTCTTAGCAAGCTTTTTAAAATGTCTTTGCGACGCATCGCAGCTGTAAATGCAGCACAGAGTTTTCTAATCCTTCCTGCTCTGCAGCAGCAGTGGGAGCTGCATTTTTCTCCTCACAGCGCCGATAAGCTTAGCATTTACACGGACATGCGGCTGCTAACGCTTCTCAACACTTCTAACACTGCTACAACCTCTAACCACATTGATGGATTAAAAACTATCTGATCAACAAGTTTTCTGTCTTTTCTGCTGTAACCTTTTAGTATAAATGGGTTTTAAAACTCTACTTTGTGTTTTTTTCTTTCTTTCTTTAATTTAGAAATTAAAAAAATTACTTTTTGTCTTCAGTTTGAGGACGCCTGGCAGGAATAATGTCAATAAAAACAACCAGCTGGATCTTTAAGGCTTAAAATGTCCTTTTTTTCCCCTTCAGGACACGGCAGGTCAGGAACGTTATCGCACCATCACCACAGCTTATTACCGAGGAGCCATGGGCTTCATCCTCATGTATGACATCACAAACGAAGAGTCCTTCAACGCCGTCCAGGACTGGTGCGTTGTTTGCTAAGAGAGGGTTTGTCATATGATAAGCGTGTAAGCTAACACCTACCTCTGAGAGGAAATGTGTTGTGGGTGATGGATAAAAACAGTATCTTGAGTGTCAGCGCTCGTCTAGAAATAGATACAGAGATGCAGCAGATCAAAGAGGGAGGCAGATGATGTGGTTCATGTTTCAGTATTATTGTCAGAGCCCAGAGATTCTGCTTCCTCTGCCTCTATGAGAGAATCTTTGGTTCATGATCCTTCATTTTCCTGTTTCCTGCTGCCAGTCGTGCCTCTTCTACACCGTAACTCAGACAAAAGCATTTCAGGGAATGATTTGTTGCTGTAATATGTCTTCAACACTACTCAAATGCCCTTTTCTGGATGGATTCAAACTTTTGAAGATTAATAACGACAAATCTTCCCCCCCTGCAGAAGATAAAACTTAACTGTCACTAAAAAAGATTATGGTCATATAATTGTGGAAGGAAAAATGCATTTTTATTGATTATGTCTACTTACGCTTAAAAAAGCAGCAGTAAAGGATGATGGAAGTATACGTATGGCTTATTATTATGACGAAGAGCCTCCGCCTCTCTGCTCAACACATTTAGACTCAGTTTAACGGCTCTGAAACGGCCCATTTTTTCCCACAATGAACTGTAGATCCATCTTCTTTGTAAAATGCTAAGTTTATTCAGTCAGCAAAGCCTTTGAGTTTCCTTTCTGCCTGCGGGGTGTGTTGGTTCCCAGGTCGACTCAGATTAAGACATACTCGTGGGACAACGCCCAGGTGCTGCTGGTAGGGAACAAGTGTGACATGGAGGATGAGCGAGTGGTGAACGGGGAGAGAGGCCGGCAGCTCTCTGAGCACCTTGGTGAGTTTAAACACTTCATATATGCAACTTCTTCACTTGTGAGATTATCTTTATGGTTCTGGTTTATATTTATGAAGGTTTTCTTTTTTATATAAATTGTTAAAAAAAAGTGTTGAATAAAAATAAATCATTGTCACTTGTTTGACTAGTTCTGTTCTCAAAGTCTTTCCACTAATAAGCTGGAGGGAAGTGTGACATGATGAGGCTGCAGTCGTTATGTCATCTTATGAATCCTCTTGGCTTTTATGTTGCTGATGTCTTCCTGGGTGGCGTTGACATGTTCTTCTTCTGTTTCATTCCACAGTCTAAAAAACATCCATATTTAGTAAAGTAGTGATTCATAAATAGCCAAAGATTTTCACCTCTGCACTGATACATGAGCAGTTTGCTGGGATGGATGCTGAGGCGGTGCTTACAGCTCCATCTACTGGCTGAGAGGTGTAACTGCTCAAACAAATAAATATCCATCCATTTTCTACCGCATATTTCCTAAACGGGGTCGCAGGGGGGCTGGAGTCAATCCCAGCTGACATCGGGCAAGAGGCAGGGTACACCCTGGACAGGTCACCAGTCCATCACAGGGCCAACACACACAGACAAACAACCAGACACACTCACACTTAGTCCTATAGTCAGCCTTTACCCAAGGTCTTTGGACTGTGGGAGGAAGCCAGAACACGGGGAGAACATGCAAACTCCACCCACAAAGGTTCCTGGCTGGACCTCCCCCAGCCGGGACTCGAGCTGGCAACCTTTCTTGCTGTGAGGCCACAGTGCTAACCAACTGCGCCATCGTGCTGCCCCAAATAAATATTATATATATGGTAATAAATGCTGTATATGGCACATTGGTTGTTCATGACATAGCAAAAAGACACTGGAATTTTTTTTATAAGCATTTGTTTTGATTATGCAATGTTTCAGTGAGTGTTTGTGATGTGTAAAAGTAAAGAACATAACACAAGCTGTTTATGTTGCTGCTAATATTCATATTATGTAAAAAAAGCCAATGCATCTCTAAAAAAATAGAATATTATTGGACAAAATAAAAGTGCCTTATCATAGTTTTTAAAAAAACCTAATCCCCAAATCATTTAAATATGTTGTCTGTGTATTACTGCATGAAAAACATGAATTAAACAGGAAATTAGGTGTTTTTTTAGGCCTGTTAATCCAAACACTCCTAACTCTCCACCACACTCCCTTCCAGGTTTTGAGTTCTTTGAAGCCAGTGCGAAAGACAACATCAACGTGAAGCAGACCTTTGAGCGCCTTGTCGACATCATCTGCGAAAAGATGTCTGAGAGCCTGGACGCTGGTGATCCTGCGGTTACAGGGGCCAAACAGGGACCCCAGCTGACAGAGCAGCCCACCCCCCCTCACCAGGACTGTGCATGTTAAACCCTTTTTTTTGTGTTGTCTTACTCCTTGTCCTTCTTCAGATGGACCAGAGGTCCTTAGGTCCTTATTTCAACACATTTTTCACACCTTTTCCTGCATCTGTTGTTTTTTTTTTGGCTGATCATCACAAGAACCAGGCTTAAAGGTGTCTGACATGCTCTCAGATGCTAGCGGTTGTTTCCTAGAAGCGTTTGCTTCTGGTTTCTCAACATAAAAGAACGATGAGCCGTTTTTATTAGTGCGCGTCTTGGTCTGATGCCAAAGTAGAGCATTTCACTCTCTTTGCAGCCCAGGTTCTTGATGGTTTCCCTGTTCCTCAGTATGGTTACAAGAAGGATTTGACGGCGTACGTCCTCAGAGTGCCATTTAAATCCTTCCAAGGTTTACACTACTTTGTTTTATGCCGGTCAAATGTCTGGAAAAGATGCCAGCCTTGGCTTCAGAGACCAAGAAGGCCATTGTGCAGTTACACTAACACAAGCTGAGATTTACTCCTCATCTTTGTGTTACATTTCATTTGTCTTGAATGTTTTATTTTGCTTCCTTACCCATCTAAACATGGACATTTACCAAGAATTAGTTTCATTTTCTGTGCTCAGTTTTTCCATTCATGCCTCCTTTTCAGCCAGTTTTACTTTAGATTCTTCATCCATACATATATACA
>JBAMHV010000015.1:5170138-5190162 GCA_037177535.1 Pseudomugil gertrudae
TCAAAAGACTGAAAATAAAAATCAGCCTTCAAGCGCTCCAATATGTATGACACGGATGCTGAATGATAGTGCTTTTTTATCACATAAAATGTTCTTGATTATACAAAAAGATATTTGTAAACTATAAACATCCTGTCAGAAAAAAAAACATAAAATAAAGCCTAAACAGTAAAACCCATGTCTTTAAGAGGAAAAAAAACAAACACGGTATAGAAGCACAGCTTCTCTTGTGTATCCCAGTGTTGTTCTGCAACCATTAGTCCTTAACGTCACAGCGGAGAATTAGTTTTCATGTGATGGATTCATTCTGTTAATAGATGTGTGATTGAAGAGGTCAGTGCTGGTTTTTCATTCCCTGTGGTTTTCCTGGCTTCTTATCTGGCTGCTGTTGGCCTCGACCAGGACCGGACATCCCTCTGCCACGGCCACCGAACAGACCTAAGATGCAGGAAGAGAGGAAAGTTGTGGTAGCCCTGCTAAATATTTACTACTAATTCAAAGCAATTTTTAAAAAAACTTTATAAAGCTGTTGAGCCAATACTCTTATATTCACCACACCATACAGATAATAGCAGCTGCTTCCTCTCACCTCGGCCCGCTCCTCCTCCTCTTCCCTTTCCCTGCTGTTTGTTCTGCTGGGCGCCTCCACGTCCGCGGCCCTTTGACACCACCTCCTCCTTCACCATGTCGATGATCTCATCTGGGATTCGCAGGTACTTGATGGTACTTCCTCTGATGTAGCACTCTGGCATCCTCCAGAACTTATCTCCATCCTGTGCGAGGAGAGGCAGACAAGGTGTAAACATGTTTCATCCATTTAATCATTCACTCACTTTTTGTGTAAGCATGACAAAAGACTCACAGGAACACTGTCATATGAACAAACAAAGAAAAATATTTCACTGCTGGGATAATTAGTAGCTCATGTATTTAAATTGTGCATTTATTTAATAAATTGTCACATGTTAAATACACAAATCAAAATGCCAAGAATGTGTCTTTTAACGTTTATTTGCATACTAAAGCCAGTCAGTCATTTTCTTAATAGCCTAATCTAATTGAGACTCGTAGGGAAGCTAGAGCCTATCCCAGCAATCATTTGGGCAAAAGGTGAGGTATACATGTGGCCAGTCCATCACAGGGCCACACTAAAGCATGACGGGACAATGTTGTCATTGTTAAAAACACCTAAACTCCTAAACCTCTGTATAGATTTCCTGAAGTTCCAGTCATTTTGTCTCCATACAACAGTGTCATGTAAAAACCCAATGGAAGCACTAGACCAGGGGTGTCCAAAGTCGGTCCTCGAGGGCCACAATCCTGCATGTTTTCCACGTGTCCTTGGTCTAACACAGCTGACTCAAGTTAATCTGTCATTATGCTGAACTTCATTGGCTTTTGTGTTCATTTAATGAAAGCCAGGTGCGTTCGGAACAGAGGTACATCAAAAATATACTATTATTAATATTAGACTATTATATTACACTCCTGTGTCCAAACACATGCAACTACAATTCAGGTTACACAGTCATGATATATAACATGTTCACTGTGCATGTAGTGTTGGATAACAACCTCATGCAAAGCCAGTGGTTAAATATAGCAACAGTACAGGGTAGATTTCAATTTTTCACCATCTGTTTTAAGGACCGTGTTATCTGTAGTAATGTGATACATGGAAACTGCTATAAAGTCATATATGACTAAAACTAACTTGTAAATTATGCCTAAGTGAGAGAATCTAAACTTCATCAGGGCAGCACGTCAGACTTTTTTGTTTTAAACAAAAACATACCATCAACCTGTTCAAGAGGAACTGCAATCCTTCAAGCTTTAGTGTTTCCGTTTACTTTGGGTATTACAATCAGGACATCATTAACCAGTGTTTGCAACTAGAACATTATTATTGATTCATACATTAATGCTATTTAGATTTTCCTAAAACAGAGAGCAGATATAATTTACCCTGGAAGTGCAGATTACTTCTCTCAGGTTTATGTTCATCCAGTTGTCACAGCTGACCAGGTGGCCATTGTATGTCTCTCCATTCTTGAGCTCCACCAGCTAATCAGAGAAAACATTAGAGAAACAAGCAACTGCTTAAAACAGGCAATTTAGTGGAGCATATCAGCAACAAAGAAAGAGAAAGCATTTGGGAAGTTCAGAGGGCATAAAAAAATATTGCTAGTTCACTTTCTCCCCTCCTCTTCTGAAAGGATGGTCATGATAATACTTGTTCTGTAGCTTTACAGTGTACATATATACATAGAAAATCATATTAAAATGTGTCAAAAGTGAGCATCTGCATGCAAGTCAGTGTCTTCTCACCATGGGATGGTTCTGAGCTGTTTTTAGCAGAGACAGGGGCAGCTGAAAAATGACAGAATAAAACATAAGAAAATGTAATTCTACACTTTTATATTGATAAAATAAACCGTCATCTATTGGACTTGGCAAAACAGAATATAGGAGCGTTACAGGTTATTCTACCATGACGTGATTTTACTTCAAATAAATCACATATCTGAGGTGAGTGCAAAGAGCTGTTATTAGTCATTCAGAGGTTTTACATTTCACAATGAAACACGAAACGAGTCATACAATTTGTTACAAGTTATAAAAGCTTAAAATAAAAATGAGGCCATTTACGTCTATTTAATGCTACTCAACATTTCTATATACGTGTGTTGTCTCCAGTCTTTCAATCTGCTGCTTCCCGTAAACTAATTTTTGTTTAGCTATAGCTAACATTTGATAGCTAACATTTATTAGCTATCGAACAGGGCCGCAACGCCGCCATATTAACTGATGATGTTTTTAAGCAAATATTAAATGTACTTTTTAAAAGGAAATATTAATATAACAACGCAAAGCTTCAAAAGTACAACACTTACCATTTTAACTGTATCTCCTTTCTTTATGAGACTTACGTTAGCACAATTTCCCCCCAAACTATTAACTCTTCTTCTACGATGTATGACGACTCGTGTCTGTATTTGAACACGCTGCCCCCTACCGTCGAACATGTGCAACTCTAAACGTCACTGTCGGTTTTGTCTTTCCCCTTAAATATTTGCTATATAATTTAAATGGGCGATTTTGGGCACTTTCCTAAAGGCCATGAATAGTGTAAAGTCAATGACCACCCGTGATTTATCTGTATAATGGTAGCCATTTTTAGAATGCTATCATTTTGAATTAACAGTGGGTAGTAGCATATATGGATGTAGAAGCGAGAAAATAGCATACAGAACCGCAAAACATCTACTTTTAAATACATTTGAGGTCACACAGTTGGTCTGAAAGTTGCATTCTGGAAATAGCACTGCAAGCTTGTGTGTGTTGGAATTCATATGATACCAACAATGTGCAAACTTTAAATCCAGAGGAGAATAGTTGTTTGTTATTTGTAAAAATTTACGCTCGACTGCGTTCAATTTTCGGTCCATTCTGAAAAAAGAATCAGTGAAAATCTCATTTAAATTTGCTATATTCACCACACACTACTATTATCTTACTCAACTGCGCTGTCTAAACTGAGGATGGCAGCAAAGTCTCATCCTCACCTGGTAAAATATCAAGAAGAAGACTTGCGTCACCCTGCTGACGTAATTACGTAAGAAATCACGCAACCTGCAGAATGAAGGAAATCTGCTGGCTCCTTTTGTGGGTTGCAGAAGGGGCCGTCAGCTGTGAGAGGCTTCGACTCTATGTACAATTGTAGTTCAGCCTAGAGATCGCGAAACAGCGACGGATTTTACTCAACAAGCTGGGAGATGGATAACAATAAACGGACTGTGGTCGTAACAGGTTTGTCTCTCTCCTTTTTAGCGCTATTGTCGTGTTTCGTTGTGGCTCGGGAAGCGGGTGAAGTGGGGGGAAAAGTTGTGGCGATGACAGCTGCTCTGTCGTTAATGGCGTCAGGCTGTTCTGTGCTGCAAAAGGAAACGCTTTGTTTGCCACTTTAACAGCACTTCTAATATCTTTTGACATTTTATCTGGTAGAATTTTAAGCCTTTTAGATGAAATTATCCGTCTCTTTTTTGGCTTCCGATGAAAGGCCACACAAAACAATATAGCTAATGAGATGATGCTACTGTAACGGCATTAAACAAAAAACTATGTGTCTTATGTCAATGTAATAACTTTTTTTTCTCAATTCATAGATAGTGGTATTGTTTCTGAATACGTAAAGTAAGAAATGTGTCACATTATCTTAAAGTTAACAATACATTAAAGGGGAATGCTAAGCATTGAATGTAGCTAGCATTAAAATTTGGTTTTATCTTTAACATTTGAGTTGTTTATTTAGTTGCTTTCTTAATAATTCCATCAGCACTCAAACTGTTGGGCTCATTGTCAACATCAGATGTTCAGACATTAAGTTGTTTTTTAAGTCTAAACTGGTTTCTGTATGACAGGACTTCTGTCTGGTTTCCTGTTTAATTATGTTACTAATATAAAATACCCTCATTTTAACCATAAAAACAATACATCTTAGATTGTCAACATATCTATATAGTTATTAAAACAGAAAATATTATGGTAATATTAATGAATACATGTATAGATTTCTTGTATGTAATGTGTAACATTGTAATATTGAACATTCACTTATATAAAAACACACACACATCCCCTTCTTTGCAGATTAATTGCTGCCCTCATCAATATGTTTGATAAATGCCCAAACTAGATGCTATAATAGGGCATTTTAGCAGAAGTAACAGAGGCAGTGATTTGGTGTTCTCAGACACAAAGGAGTGCAGAAACCCGCAGACTCTTCTCATAGAAGATGTGTAGATTGCCTGGGAACAGCACGCTCACAATAGCAGGCTGGCTGGCAGCTGCTGGCCCCTCGCTCTGCTCCTTTTCAGCAGCCTGTCAGACAGACTGATCCTTTCTCCACCCAACCCCCAGGGACCTGCTGACCCAATGATGGCTGGTGGAGGGGGTTCAGTCATAGATCCCTATATAAACAAGTCCAAGTGAATATCCATTTGCTCCTCGTGTATTATTGTCTCGGTGATGTAAAGTGCTGCATGAGGGAAGGTTTTTTACTAAATATGAGCTGTGAGCTAGAGAACAGAATAATTTATTTAGTTACGTTTATATATATTTATACATATTTGCTCCTGAAAGACTATTTTATAATTCATTGTTATATTTATAATTAACTGAATTGTTCATGTTGTTGCATTGATGTGATCTTAGAACTGTGTGTTTCTAAAGCTGTGTATTTATACACTACTTTCTGTAGAGCTACAGAACCACTCTGCAAATGCTGATATTAAGAGGGCACAGTGTTATTTCACCAAGACTGAAATTAATCTTTACTTTTCCTTTGTCTTTGTTTATGCATGTCTGATTCTATGATCATAAATCTATTAGTTTAGCAACCAGACTAACTCAGATCTTTTGTAGGTTTTGGGCCATTTGGAGAGCACACCGTCAACGCCAGCTGGGTAGCAGTTCAGGTATTTTTTATTTTGTTCACCCATACAATCATCATAATTAAAATCATTTCTGTTTTTTATCTGTTTGGCTTGTTAACTAAATAAATGTGAAAACGTTCACTGATGTTTTTTTTCATTATGCAAATATGATAATTTGTTCTTTCTGCATAAAAAAGATATAAATCCTGTTAATGACCTTATCAGCTGCTTTTGAACTTGTTTTTGTTGGAGAGATTTGTGACGCTCTGATAGGTGCTTCACACTGCGCAGCATTATTTGTCGGAGGTTTTCTGTGGGGGGGTGACGATGGTTGTCAGGGTGTCTAGACGGAGTTGATAAGGATATTAGAGGCAAACAAAAGGGTGCATTGTAGTGGGGTCACAGACATGGTCAAACTAGCTTCTTTTCAATATCTGTGTGTGTGTGTGTGTGTCTGTGGGTGGGGGGTGGTTCAGGGTTACATGTCCTGCAAGGAGACAGGGGGAGGTGTTGGTTCAGTGCCTGTGAGTTTGACAGATTTGTCTTTCTTTTGATATAATGGATTGCATATTTTATTTACAGCTTTTCAGCTAGAGCTGTTATGAGTAAATTAATGCATAGCTGTCAAGCGTATTGCTTATTTTATTAGTTTGCTTTTGTTTTGCTTAAACTGCAGCATGTGGAGATGGAAAGACAATCGAGAGACCTCTCTGTTGTAAATAAAAATGGGCAGCCAGGGAGTGAAACATACAGTTAACTTGTTTAAAACTAAAAACTATTCAAAGATTCATTCTGTATTTAGCTGCCACAAAACAGGGAGAATAAAATAAACAGTAATTTATTAAATGGTTTCTATTGTATGAGTAAAAAATACATTTTCAGCTTGGTGAAAGTATGGACACACATTGCTTATTTGCTTAATAAATTTAAAATGTGTGTGTTTTTGTTTATGACAGGAGCTGAAGAAGCTCGGGCTGGGCAATAATGTAGAACTGCATGTATGTGAGGTTCCAGTAGAGTATCAGACAGTCCAGAGTTTGGTTCCCTCATTATGGAAGCAGTATCATCCGCAGGTAAGAGGAAAATTTCTCTACATATGTCCTCCTTGTTTAGGTCTTTTGGTTCTGTGGGTTTTTCTCTGTCAAATGTTGTTTAACTGAGTTAAAGAGACCATGAGAGTAGTAGAATGTGATATAAAAGTATTACACTGCACTGAATTACAAGCATTTATAACTATAACTACAACTACTTATTACAACTAGAAACACTATAGAAATGTTGCAGAATGTAAAATATAACTCTATTAGTTACGTTTATAAATTTAATCATGTAAAATATTTCAGGTTTTGTTTCTTTGACCTTATAAACACTTCAGTTGTAAAAACAAGCATCAGCAGAGACATGATGGATGTTAAAGTAATTCTGACTTTTTCTTTCTGTTATGCTCTTTGCATACAGTTAGTCGTTCACGTTGGAGTCTCTGGTATGGCCACCACTGTCACACTTGAGAAGTGTGGGAGAAATCATGGCTACAAGGGTCTGGACAACAGCAGCTTCTGTCCCGATTCACAGTGTTGCATTGTGGGAGGCCCAGACTGTATCAACTCAGTTATTGACATGGAGTCAGTCTGCAAGCGAGTGACTGCATCAGGGCTCGGAGTAACTGTTTCAGTTTCCAAGGATGCTGGAAGGTGATATAAATATGTTTTTATTACTTTTCCTTTGTAGGAATGTGTTTTAGGTTGTTTTTTGCTGTTTACTCCTGCATGTTTATTCTCTTCATGGGTGAAAACATTCACATCACCATACTAAAGACATACGTCATTCTTTTAGACCATTCTCAGCTTTTTCTACTGGTCACATGACTCGCACACCGATGGTGGGTTTGTGGTTGAGAAAATGATGAACATAGCAAGTGTAATGCTACCGGCTTGGTTGCAGCAGTTGGCTTTTAATGTTATGGTGAAATTAGTGCCTAAAAAACATCCCAGTGCTAAGATTTCACTTTCCAGACAAGTGGAAGCTGTCAGAGAGTTTTTGATTGTTCAGTGAGCACTTTGTTAGAATTAAGCAGCAAATGAACATAAAGATCTTAAGTTTCTCACAGTGTAAATACAGCTGTGGTGAAGTTGGTTCATTAAATTCAACTTTTGCTGCAGATTAAGTCAAACATGGTTAAAATTGTTTCACTATTTATGAAAAGCTGAAAACTTTTTCTTAAATAAAAATGTTTCCCTACAATAATTGTTAATTCCTAAATCAAGAAACATTGGTTAATTTAATTACATCACTTATAATTGATTGTTTTGTATTTACAGCAATGCAGACTCGTGTATGTGCAGTTCACTTTGCATCGTAGAGGCGATTAAATTCAACACCTTGAGTAATAATGAGTAATTGGTTAATAATGAGTTAATTTGTTAAATCTGTACAGACGAGGTTGCACTGCAGATGTAAATTAGCCTAAGGTTAACTCTGGTACAATGCATCAAACGGCAACATTTATGTACATGGTCCCTTTTTTCAAATAAATTAAGGGAAAAAAACATACTTTTTGTAGATATTCCAGCTAATGGTAATTATCTCCTGACTGATTCATACATTTTATAACTCAAACTTTGCCACTCTACTGTGTTTCTTTTTTCCCCGTTTCACCCTGTGCAGACGCATCGCCTGTGTGCTCATTGGGATGGAAGATGCACAGTAGAGAAATGACATGCTGTCATGTAAATAAGTTTTTTTTTAAACAACAGGCTTAACTATGAAGGCGAGTCTTAAATAACCTGACATTCCAGAGAGCACATGGTGGTGCCCCTCCTCCTATAATAATGGTAGAGGCTAAACTGCTGTGTCCTGTAAAGACATGCAGTTGTGCCTTTTGTTTGCCAGAGTGAGTCACTTTACTCATGACCTCCTGTCCCAACAGGTATCTTTGTGATTTCACCTACTACACATCTCTGTACATGAGCCACGGTCGCTCTGCCTTCATTCATGTGCCTCCTATTGGAAAGCCTTACAGCGGGGAAGACCTGGGCCGCGCGCTGCAGGCCATCATTCAGGAAATGCTGGAGCTACTGGAGCAGGCCGAGGAGAAGATCCACTGCCAGCAGGTCATTCACTAAGTGTCCTCCAAACGCCAACCAGCCTCTCCAACCTTAACTGCATAAGAGAAATTGCACTTGACCACAAGTAGCCAAACTTCTTGTTTTTGTTTTGGAACTGTTGTCTTTAATCTGACATGATGAAATTCCTCACACTAGGTTTTATACTGTCTGTTTTTGTTTGCTTTTTTTGTGATGTCTCTACACCTCATTCAGTTATTTGTGTCTTACCAGTTGTGAGCAGATACAATGGGGTTGACCCTTGGTCACACTAAAATTTAAGCTTTTATCAAACTTCCAGGGAGCAAGAAGCATTCTGATTTTAGAGTCTAATAAGAAAAAGTAGGAAAATGAGAACACGGGAGCAAAGAGCTGCTTGCATGTGTTCATATGCAGTTTAAAGAGGATCGATTATATTACAATATTTAACCCCAAATGTGACTTTTATTAATGCACCTTATAGAGTTAGGGTTATTCAGATGTTATAGAGGACACATCTGGGGACATGTAGAATCAGAATGCTTCTTTCACACTCTCATTTGTAATTTTGTTTCATCACAATACATTTCATTTAGCAGGTGTTCACACCTTAATGGGTTAAATTGTTAATGTACATAATACTTTATGTTAGAAGTGAAAATGTTTGGCAGAAAACTATTTGCTAATTTCACTTTTCTGCGCATGCTTTTTCTTTCCCAGCCGTCCCGAGCCGTCCTGTCTCGTTGCCCGTTTGACGCTAAATTGTTTCTTGAGTTCTTTTTCTTTATAAGAAGTTGTAAATTTGCCTTCATTTACAAAGGTTATTTAAATCAGGGAACGGGTTGGTTCCAGCTCATACTTCCCCAGTTTTTTCGGCCCAGTTCTGACAGAAAACAGGAAGACCTGTCTGCCCCTCTGAGATCTGGCCCTGGGCTGTGCAATGTTATTTTCCAGATCTTATTCACCAAATACTGAAAAAGTCATGTCATGGTTTTATTATGGCTGCACAACTGTTGAGAGTTTCAGCTTTCTAGGTTTAGCAGTGGACACTTTTTCTTTTAATGAGACTTTTAAAAGTTTGCAGAACTGCAGTAAACAAATGTGTTGTACAATCTGAACTGTCCATCAGTTGCTTTTGTTTTTATGTACTATAGCAGTGCTGTTTGTTAGACCTACACCAGGGACGTCTGTCAAACGGCACGCAGATGCTCATTTACCGCAGTGTCAGTGTGTGAAGATGCGTAACGACTCGTGTCACGGAGATGTTTCATCAAAATGCAGGAAATATGTAAATCAAGACCAAATTTCTATCTATTTTTAATAGTTGTGCAGTCATAATGATTACTTCTTGCTCAAAGCTTTCTGATGTCCTCTTCCATGAATCGCATGTAGTCACTGTAGTTTTGACAGAAGTTGATTTGGTGAAGTTGGACTACTCATTCAGCAAGTTCAGTCAAAATTGGGCCTTGTTTTTTATTTCTGTTGCACTATCTGCTTTTGTACATCAGTTTACTTAATCTGGAGTTTCTCAAACACTGTGAAAGGTTGCTTTCTGAAATATGTTTTTTCTGTCACTTTAACTTGAAACACGTAGCTTTTTAAACAAACGCATCCAGTTTTAACCATGTTTTTTTTCCCCAGTGATCTATGTAAGAAATGCTTTATCAGTGACTTTAATTATTCCTTTGTTTCTTGGTTTTGCTTTGTGGTGACTTGTTACACCAATAGGAAAAAAAAAGTTCCATCATTGTGTCTGGATGGTAACATTTCTGGGTGTAAATTAGCTGTTTTATGGTTTTTTTATTTTTATTTTTACTGGGTTTTCTTTTGTTTTTACTACGTAGACCAGAGTCTCCCTGACTTCTGAGCAGACAGGACAGCCTGTGTGATAGGAGTTAGTAGAAACTTTAGGATCAGACGGTCTCTTTACTACATCAGCAACCTGTGCAGTCCAGCAGAACTGTGAGGAAGCCACAGGTGTAGGTTTTCACTTGTATAGCTAGGCTCACAATACTAAAACTGGTCATTGTATCACGTCAGTTGTTAGGCAAATTAGAACCATTTAAATAAGTTGTCACTTTTATTACAGGTTTGGACAGTACACAAAGTACTGTAAGATCTCAAAGCCTTTAGATGAACTTGTAGCCAACCTAAATTGTGCCATATTCTTTGCATTTTAACACATATTGGCTATACGGCTTTAAAATCTCTTGAGTTATTAAACATTTTAGTTTTGTTTTCAGTGCTGACATTTCACGGTGTCACTTTCTTAGTTCTTAGCTGATAAAGGGTTGTGAAGAAGCTGACTGCACAATTTTTGCCTCAAGTTTACATTTGAGGTGACCCCTGACCCCCAAGTCTCTCCTGTGCCTTGCAGTCATTTGTGTCCTGAAAAGGTCTTACTGATTCTCAGTGGGTCAGTTCAAAGATGTATTACTAATTCTGTCCGGTCAGATGTGTGGCTACCTCAAAGATACTTTTTTTGTGTTAATTTTACTGTGTGCTCTGTTGTACACCAGCATTATGGCTCTGTGATTTATCATGGGTTCCTGTGTTTAGGAGTATCCTCTCCTCCTGTGTCATTAACAAAGCACTGTTAACATTGGTAATTTTGTTTTGTAAAAGAGGCTTTGAAATAAAGAAAACTAAAGAATACATTAAATGTCTTTTTTTTTAATTATACATATATAAGTGAGTTTTCTATGGAAAATTGACTTATATAGCACTTTTCCAGTCATGCTGCCCACTCAAAGTGCAACTTGGGATTCTCTGTCTTGCTCAAGAACACATGTAGTTAGCGAAAGTCTGGACTCGATCTCCCAACCGTTTAAAGACAACTGCTCTTCTTGAGCTATAGCCAACTTTATGAGCATTACAGCTGAAGGCAGGCAATTTGCGTGGCAGTTGTGCAAAGATAGTAACCATTGACCACCATGAAATGAACAATGTTAAGAGACACCACTCCGCTTTATAAAAGATGACTTCTTCACTTCCGCCATATTTATTATTTTGTAAAATAGGGATTCATTTTAAGCCACAGCGAGTACTACTTAATTATTTGAAAAAGTGTGCTTAAGCGAACTGAATATTTTAAACCTTAAATATATTTAGTCTTCGTCTCATTTAAAAGATTTTTTTTTCGGAACTAGCAATCCTGTAAAACAATAACAAATAAATTAAACAGTTTAATTCTGTGTTACATTTACACAGGAGTTCAGACATACAGTTGACAATGTTAACCGTTTTGTGAAAACATTGAACAGAAATATATATAAAATTGGCACATATAGCAATTACATATACTGTACCATTTATTTATGATTACTATAATAATCATCCAATATGACAAAGATTCCTGTGATAGGCGCCAGTCTCCGTGCAACCCTGAATCGAATAACACAAAGTTATTCATAAACATAAATTCATTCATAAACATAAGGCAAGTTATGGTTAGTTTCATTGACTGTGGTTTGTTTCGAACAACGATGTACTAACGACCGGCAGTCACAGAAGTTGAAATGAATAAATACAGTCAGAGTGAGAGTTCTTCCTTTTTATCCTATCTGTCTCTCGAGCCTCCAGTAACGTCACACGTTGCGCGGCGCAGGAAAGTCCGTCACTGCCGCTGACTGTTGGACCTGCAGAAGCTCTCGAGGTTCTGTTCCATTTTTTTATTTGGGTCCAATTTCACGCTCCAAGTGACGTTCTCTAAAACAAATATCGACCAACCATAAACTATTTGGATTTTACTAATCATCACATAAACCCGGAAATCGTTGAGTAAAACGAAAGTTAAGGGTAGAGATGAGTGTGGAGGCGTACGGGCCGAGCTCCCAGACCCTCACCTTCCTGGACACCGAAGAAACGGAGTTGATTGGAGCGGACACCCAAGGCTCCGAGTACGACTTCACTGATTTTACGCTTCCGAGCCAGACGCAAACACAAGGCCAGACCCAAAGCCAACTTGACAGCCAGGTATGGAGCTTTCAATTTCACGAAAAGGCGCAATTTACTGACGTTAGCGACGTTAGCTAGCTCACCATGGCTCTGTGCTAGCTCGCTATTATTGGATCTGGTTTATACGTAGCTCATGTTAGCTTACTTAGCACAGCAACATTATCACCTACTGTTCTTAAGTATTCTTAGTTGTGTTGTCACGTATATTCTAACTGATAACAGCAAACCAGACAACGGAAACGTCTTCCAGTAACGAATACTGGATTAGTTAACACTAACAATCTGTCAGGTTGTAATTGAACTGTGTTTAGCGCAATGTGCGCTTCTCTGGTTTACCGCTCTTCGTTAGCATCCTGATTGTTTGGTATTGTGCTGTGCTGTAGGTAAATGGTCCAGATGAGGGTCTGCTCAACGGCGGACTGGATGACTCTCTGGCTAAAACCAGCCAGTTGTTGGGCGAACTCAACTTTGAGGAGGACGAGGAAGATGCGTACTACACCAAAGATCTACCTGTGCATGCTTGCAGGTACTGTGACAAGAAACACATCGTGCCATGAGTACATCACAGAGAAAGGCTTTATTATGTTTATTCCCTAACTTTCACACAGTTGAGGACAATCAAAACCATCCTTTTATCAATAAACAAGTCACAGTCTTCATTAGCTGTTTCAAATCAGTGTAATTGAACTCTTATTACATGTCATAACTTGTAAGAAAAGTATGTTCTGCATATTGTAAAAGTACTAAACAATCAAAATAAAGCTTATGCTCATAGACAATAGATTGGTGCTGAAATATATGCATGTGTTTTTTTAATTTTGTCCACCCAGGCAGTGTTTCCAAACAGTTTTTGTCATAAGAGGAATCTTTAAATTGATTATTGAAAAATTGATCATTTTTAAAAGAGTTGTGTGTATTCAACATCATTATCAAGCAACACAGAAAATGTGGTATTGAATCTATTAAGCATATATTACTAAATGCATGCAGTTGCTTGTCACATTTGATATTATGTGGTCAATCTGTGATCGGTGTAACCAGTACTAAAAAATGCTGTTTGGTATTGCAGCTACTGTGGCATCCATGACCCAGCATGTGTGGTGTACTGTAATACCAGCAAGAAGTGGTTCTGCAATGGACGTGGAAATACATCTGGCAGGTATGCAGTTTTCTCAACCTGTAATCTCACATACTACCATAACCGAGGTAGAAAGAATATTGAACTGACACAACGATGATCAAATTAGAAAAGTATGTATGGTGTAAGAGCTGGATGTTGTTGTGTGTACCAATAAAGTTTATTTCCTGTTTGCATTATTAGGAACACAGTTTGTTTGTAGTTGTAACGTGGTCTCTAATTTGAGTTTTTGACCCTTTTCTCAGAGGTTTCTTTCCTACTTTTCTTTCATCTTCTCTCAACTTCCAGCCACATTGTGAACCACATGGTGAGGGCCAAATGCAAAGAGGTGACTCTGCATAAAGATGGACCGCTGGGCGAAACGGTGCTCGAGTGTTACAACTGTGGCTGCCGCAACGTCTTTCTCCTGGGCTTTATTCCAGCGAAGGCCGATTCTGTGGTGGTACTTCTGTGCAGGTAAGTGGTAGGGGGCGTTTTTTTTCTGTGCAATGGCTGGTTGTTGTGTTATCTGACCTTTTAAATTATTAAATAACTGAGGAAAAGTTACATTTTACAGTTAACCAGTGTTATTAATGGACAAAAATGTTTCTTATAAAGTTTGTACAACAACTTTTTTGTGCTCTCCTGGTATTATCATTATATAGCTGTGATAATGCCTTATATTTTTGTCTGTGGGACTTGTATCTAATGGCCATCAATCTTTGTTAGCAATAAATATCTCTCCTTTCAAATGCCTCAAACATTTTATGCAGGAAAGAATAAAAACAATCAGGCCTCATTCAGCAGAAAATGGATTTTCAGCTGGTTCCAGTTCTGCAGAAACGTTGACACACAGCTTACATTGGAAGATATTATTACAAAGGGAGAAAGCAGTAGTTGGAGGAGGCTGTGGGGGCTACATTAATGGTCACAGCAGTAACTATGTGCCAAATAGTGGTTGTGAGTGATTTTAAACAGTTCTGGTGATGTTCTAGTCCTGTTGTGATTTGGAATATTTACCGTACATAAGAGAAAACTCTTTCTCCATCACCATTCCTATGGAGTGGCAGAAGCAGAGGTCCGTTTGTAAATGTTTTGGTTCATCAATAAGATCTGGGATTAAGTTTTGGTGCTAAGGCAGCTAACCCTGCAGATAGGCATCTGTTGAGCAGGTTGGAATACAGTTTATACCCAGGACTCAGTGCAAAGTTCTGAAAGTTTAGTGCATTTAACGGTGTCAGAGCAGAATGGTGGTGAGTCCAGCCAGGTAGCATGTGGTGGAGCTAATATGATCTGGTAAATGCACCGAGAATCAATCTGAGACGCCAGCTCAATCCTGGAAAATGAGTTTTGTGCGCCTGAACAGAGTTCCTCTCTCTGTGCAAACTTTGACTGTCTGTGTAGGCAGCCCTGTGCCAGCCAGAGCAGCCTAAAGGACATCAACTGGGACAGCTCTCAGTGGCAGCCACTGATCCAGGACCGCTGTTTTCTGTCCTGGCTCGTGAAGATTCCTTCAGAGCAGGAGCAACTTCGAGCTCGTCAGATCACTGCCCAGCAGATCAATAAGCTGGAGGAACTCTGGAAGGTATACTCAGTCGCTTCTCTTCAGAGAGTTTTTCACAGCGATGTTTAAAGCATTAAAGACTGTCAGTGGACTCAGGGAATTTAAGTTGGTGTCATAGTTTCAGTAGTTGTGACTTATTTTTTGTCCTTACAGGACAATCCTGGTGCTACCTTAGAAGACCTGGAGAAACCCGGAGTAGACGAGGAGCCCCAGCACGTGCTGCTGCGCTACGAGGATGCTTATCAGTACCAAAACATCTTTGGTCCTTTGGTGAAGCTGGAGGCTGATTATGATAAGAAGCTTAAGGAGTCACAGGTACCATCTGAATACTCTGTCCAGTGAAGATTTAAGGAAACTTTAAATGAGCGTTATCATTATTATTTTACTTTGCAGTTCCTACTGAAAACTAGGTCTGAATGAAATGCGACTTTTCAGACAGATGTTGTGATTTTGTTTTTGATGAAATCTTTTTTAAATAGCAGCTTCCACTCCCAGTGTTCATGCAGAATTACATTTTCAATATTAAATAGAGAACTACTGCATGACATGGCATCAAAGTATGAATTGCTCTATATTCTTAGCAAAAATATGCAAAGAATGAGAGATGAGCGGCTTCATTTACCAAGTGCAAGATGCAACCTGCAGTGAAAACGGTGAAACCTGAAGGTCTCGTTTACTTTAGAACAGGCTTATATGTTTTCATTGTAGTAACAGGTCCATGTTACTTCTTATCTACATCACAACAACTAATTTCTTTCTAAGTAATTTCTGTTTTGCATATGCACAGTTTTACCTCAGTGGTACACAGACATACCTGCACATACAGGTAAACCCTCTCCAGCAGACGGAGAGCGCATGTTGGGAAAGAAACACATTTAAGGCTGAGATGGATAAAAACTATGGACAGTTTTGAAATCCCAGTCAGTCTTTTTTAACTTTGAAGAAGAGGATGTGTACAGATAAAATGTGTTTGGTCATCTTAAATGACCTCATTTTTTTGTCCTACAGAATTTAAGACATTTTGGACTCTGAGTTTATTTTTCTGATAGTATTTTTTTTATCATTGACATGTATTGGTGTTGCTGGGGGTGTATAACTCTATTATTATTACGATCATTTGCTGTTGTCTGCATACAGTTATGGTTGATGTTGTATTTGTCTTTCTTTTTTAGACCCAAGACAACATAACAGTCAGATGGGACCTTGGGCTGAACAAAAAACGGATTGCATATTTCACACTGCCCAAGACAGATTCAGGTAGTACTGAGCTTGTTCTCCTTTCCAGTCACTCTTTGTTGCACTTGTAGCTCCTCTCTGCTCCTTTAGTTGTGAGAGTTAGCACAACCTTCCTTAATCCCATCTGAAAGTGCTTGGTTTGTAAATATCTGTACTTCACTAAGGTTTAGTGACCACTACAGCTTCTCCTGTCTGGCATTTTAAGTATAAACTTGTGTTTTTGTTGCATTTTGTTTTTGTCATCCCAGATATGCGGCTGATGCAGGGGGATGAGATTTGCCTGCGGTACAAGGGAGACTTGGCTCCGCTGTGGAAGGGCATCGGCCATGTCATCAAAGTCCCCGACAGTATCCTTTATGTTGTTTGCAGCTGCATAAATGTCAGATACTGCATAACATGTTTTTTAAGTATGGCTTACTCTAGGCTACTCACGTTCACACCCAACACTACGTCATACCTACAAAATATCATTTAAGGATAAGTCTGGATTTCCTTAACAGCTTTTGTTTAAAGACTATGGTGATGAAATTGCCATTGAGCTGCGGAGCAGTGTTGGAGCACCTGTGGAAATCCCACACAACTTCCAGGTGGACTTTGTGTGGAAATCCACCTCCTTTGACAGGTAGCCAGTTTAAAAAATGATGATGCTGTTTTTTTTTTTTATAAAACCAGATGTTCAGCCTGAGATGGCTACTAACGTTTATGCTAATATTGCTGCAGGATGCAGAGTGCCCTGAAAACCTTTGCTGTTGATGAGACCTCTGTGTCAGGCTACATTTACCACAAACTTCTGGGGCATGAGGTAGAGGATGTCACTATCAAGTGCCAGCTACCAAAGCGTTTCACTGCCCAGGGCCTGCCAGACCTCAATCACTCACAGGTCAGGCTTGAATACACAGTTTGTTGCCATTATTGAATTATTTTTTATTAAGACTAATGGTTATGTTCACATGTGATGAACTCAGTGTGGCATAGTTTGTTTTTGTGTCTGTCAATGTGTAAGACTTTTTGCAATTAATTTATCAAATTAAAACATTTACTTTCATTTACTTCCTGTTTTAATACAGTTTTCTTAAATTTAACAGGGTATTTATTTATTTTAACCACAGTTGGATAAACTTTTATTCTTTTTATGGTGTGTTTGTGTTTAGGTGTATGCTGTAAAGACCGTACTGCAGAGGCCTCTCAGTCTAATCCAGGGTCCTCCTGGTACTGGGAAGACAGTCACATCTGCCACAATTGTATATCATCTGTCCCGACAGGGAAATGGGTAAAACAAAAATTATTTTAATATCCTGTAGTCTTAGAAACTTTATTTTATAATTCTTTTGTTTCAACACTGTTCTTATTCTCTCTATGTGTCCTGCAGGCCAGTTCTGGTGTGTGCTCCCAGTAATATCGCTGTGGACCAGTTGACTGAGAAGATTGACAAGACTGGACTGAAGGTTGTCAGGCTTTGTGCGAAGAGTCGGGAGGCCATTGAGTCGCCAGTGTCTTTTCTGGCGCTGCACAATCAGATCAGCAACATGGACAGGTCGGTGCATTGTAGATAACTAGATCAATCATTTATATAGTTGATTAATTATTATTATTAATATTATTATTAAAGTGGGTTTGACTTTAAGATTAATTTGTTTTTGTACTTTGAACATGATGTTCTGTTTTTTGGGAGCAGGCTCACATTTTCAGACAAAATTAATGTATGTTGCATTTGTGGGGTGGAGGTTGGGACACTGACAACGAAATTGTCCAGAATGTTCCTAATTAATTTGCAGTGTTTCTTTATTTAATGTTCTTTTTGTGAGGATTAGTGTTCAAACAATCAGAGACTCAAAAAGGTTTTTGTACTATAGATTGCTAAAATCAAATATTTGCACATTTTAAATAACATTTGACTACTGGGTATTACAGTTAGTTAGTTGAATTTGTTAGGATATTCTGTAGAGCCAATACCTGATTTTGCGTACTGTACTTGGTCTCCATAGTATGCCTGAGCTTCAGAAACTCCAGCAGCTCAAAGACGAGACTGGAGAGCTGTCATCTGCTGATGAGAAACGCTACAGGGCTTTGAAGCGCACTGCTGAGAGGGAGCTGCTCATGGTGAGAAGTGTTTTCACTGTGATGAGCTGGGTGTTGTTTTCCTTACTGTTTACATCCACTGGAAGCAATGGCTTTACTGGAAAACTTAGTGATTACAGAAGTTGATCTTGCAGATAATAGCAGTACATTTTGCTAGAGATTAGAGGGGTACCATCTCATATCATTTAAAACAATACCCAAAGATTTTCTGACACCAAGAGGTACTGTAACATCACGATAACGCACATTTCCAGTATGATGACCTTATTTAACTGCGTCTCAACCCATGCAGCATAGACAAGCTCAGTAAAGAGAGTGGACTAGGAAACACAGCAGAAAAATGTAAACAGGTTTAACTACTCCAAAGCAAAAGGTTATTTTAAAATATTTTGGCCTCATGATGCTTTGTTAGTTTCTCACTTGTTTAAAAGGACATGTGCACATCTGCTGCTTCCAAAGGTGAATCTGGGAAAATACCTGCAGTAGAGCCGTTGCCATTGCTGTCACTGTTTAGCAACTCTTTCTGTATATAGTGAGTATCCAGACCTCTGGAGCAACTCTTAAAAGAAAAGGCTAGTGACAAACTTTCAGCTTTTATTGGAAACTCATGGGTACATATGTGAAACCATTCATTGCTCTTACTCTTAGCAAAAGTATTAATTACTGCAGATAAGCCATCTGACATCTTTAATTTGCTGTAAAAATGTTTATTTCTGCTGTTTTCTTTTTACGTCATGCCCTTCCTTCTGTCCTTTTTACTCAAAGTGAAAGCCAGTATTTCCCACACTCACATGTCCATTGTTTAGTAAATACTGACTATGAACAGATAGATGCAGGCTGTGTCTGGGTCTCACGATACAGACATCGATTGGGTTCATGTGTAAAAACTATTAGAGCCTAGAAAGACAATAGGATTGATAAAACACACCAGAACTATGTAAAGGGAAACTAATAATGACCTACTTTATTTTACCAGATAACAATCCTTGACTGCTGACACAGCATGTGTTATTTTGTCGTCGTAATATTGATGATTTCCTTCTTTGTCCAGAATGCTGATGTGATTTGCTGCACCTGTGTTGGTGCTGGAGATCCACGTCTCGCCAAGATGCAGTTCCGTTCCATCCTGATTGATGAAAGCACCCAGGCCACTGAGCCTGAGTGTATGGTGCCTGTAGTGTTGGGAGCCAAACAGGTACTAAAGTACACACACAACCCAAACGTCTGTACGAACTCAGAATAAAGTCAAACATATTTAGCAGCAGTAAATTAATTTTTGCATTTATATTCATACTTTTAAATTTATAAATCGTATTCATCAATGTGTAGAAAAAGATTTGCAAAAAATAGAAGCTTGTTTTCCTCAAACATCCTGTCCAGAGACACAAAGCACAAAACGACATGCAAGTGCACTCTGAACTTCTGGATTACAATTTGATCATTTTCTTTATGCCTCTTTCTGATTGGATGATGACTAATGGCGCTTTTCCATTAGTACCTACTCCGCCCGGCCTCACACGATTATACCCAGAAACAGAGCGTTTCCATCAGGATGT
>JBAMHV010000015.1:5190262-5207352 GCA_037177535.1 Pseudomugil gertrudae
CCACCCCCCCCCTCCCCCCCCCCCCCCCCCCCCCCCCCCCCCCCCCTCCTCCCTTCCCCCCCCCCCCCCCCACAACTTGTTTTTGGAGGAGCTGGGGAGAGCCACGGTGAGCCTCCAAAATCTAGCAGTGGCTATCCCCTGAATCTAAGTGCTGTTGAAATAGTAACTGCAGTGCAGATAGGTCAGCTGGTAGGCAGCGACCTACTGGAGGAGAAGGTGGTGCTGTGCAGAGACAGTCCGAAGCACATGCTACCTGAGTCTCAAGATGAGCAATATTAATTTACCATATTAACTTTCCAGCTCCAGACTGGGTTCATGCTCAGAAGCACCACCCTAACAAGTCGTATCTTGTTACGAAGGCGACTCATCAAGTTTCCAAACACTGATTCGGACTGAATCATCTTTTCTCAGATAATTTTACTAACTTAATCATCCATCCATCCATCCATTTTCTTCCGCTTAATCCCAGAGCGGGGTTGCGGGGGGGGCTGCAGCCAATCCCAGCTCAACGGGTGAGAGGCGGGGTACACCCTGGACAGGTCGCCAGTCCATCCAGGGCCAATAACTTAATCATATAATCTCTATTTTGTCATAGGCTGTTCCACCCAGTGCCACCTAATAAACCACAGGTTGCACCATCGCTCATTTATAAAATATATTTACTCCCCTTAAATCTAACTTGATTGTCCTGCTTGTGTTCTTCTCTCTTCTCCTCATAGCTCATTCTTGTGGGTGACCACTGCCAGCTGGGTCCTGTTGTGATGTGTAAGAAGGCAGCTAAAGCAGGACTCTCTCAGTCTCTGTTTGAACGATTGGTGGTTCTGGGAATCCGGCCAATTCGTCTACAGGTCCAGTACCGCATGCATCCAGCGCTCAGTGCCTTTCCTTCCAACATCTTCTATGAGGGCTCCCTACAGAATGGTGTCACTGCAGGTTTGTGCAACTTCTCCTCTAAAAAACAATGCAAACACATTTTCTGTGTTTGCACATCAGCAGGTTTGGGATCCTCGTGGTAAAACATAACACATTCTTCATGTTTCTGCAGCTGATCGCATCAAGAAAGGCTTTGACTTCCAGTGGCCTCAGCCGGATAAGCCCATGTTCTTCTATGTGACCCAGGGTCAGGAGGAAATTGCCAGCTCTGGAACCTCATACCTTAACAGGTAACATCACACATTTTCTTGAATTACTTTGCATAATTTAACCAAGAGATGTAAATTATTCACAATATACAAAAGTTGAGTACTGCTTTTGGGGAAGGGACAACTCTGGGATGCTCATTTACAATTTTCACATCAAAATCACAAAGTAAACATTATTTTGAGTAGGAATACTGTGTTCCAGTCTAAAGAACAAAGCATTCATTTGCATGCTGCACTTTTGTATTTATTAATGTGTTATTATGTAATCTTAACAAACCAATGTTCCTTTGTTTTAAGTTGTATATTAAGCAGTGCAGAGTTTCAATGATGATTCTGTTTTAAGGACTGAGGCAGCCAACGTTGAGAAAATCACAACCAGGTTGCTGAAGGCAGGAGCCAAACCTGATCAGATCGGGATCATCACTCCATACGAGGGTCAGCGCTCCTACCTGGTCCAGTACATGCAGTTCAGTGGTTCCCTTCACACCAAACTCTATCAGGTAACAAACTCCTGGTTATGTTAACAAAATAATCAGTGAATAAATTCATAATTTGACTTGGAAATTTTGAGTTCTGCTCATACAATGTGTTTTTCATTGTGTTCGTCACAGCAAGTGGAAATTGCCAGTGTGGATGCTTTCCAGGGCAGAGAGAAGGACTTCATCATCCTGTCCTGTGTTCGTGCCAACGAGCACCAGGGCATCGGTTTCCTGAATGATCCTCGTCGTCTCAATGTGGCGTTGACCAGAGCAAAGTAAAATCTCAAAGCAGTCAGAACATTTCAGATTTCCTGTAAAGATTGTGATCACATAAAACTGAGCTACACTACGCCTAACTAGGGTTTTTAGTTTTAATACTGCTGTGTTACACATTCATTCACCATTATTTATTACTATTATTGACCATTACTAGAAGAAACCATTTCCAAGCCAATGATCTGAATACACACGTGTTGTGCACAAAGGTATGGTGTGATCATCGTGGGGAACCCTAAAGCCCTCTCCAAGCAGCCCTTGTGGAACAACCTGCTGAACAACTACAAGGAGCAGAAAGTCCTCGTGGAGGGACCCCTGAATAACCTGAGAGAGAGCCTCATGCAGTTCAGCAAGCCCCGCAAACTGGTCAATACCATCAATCCTGTGAGTATGACGATGCACATGTAGGTGGAGATTCTCAGTCATCCAGGTCATTGGTACTAGAAAGAGCTCAAATAAATGCAACTGGGTTTTTTTTGTAGTTCTTACAGATGTTTCACTTCTTCCTCAGTTATACCCAGATAGTAGGGCTTATAAAGGTCACATGGTGTCACTGACCCTTCTGACCTCGCTCAAATTAACACGTGTGACCAAAACTGTTTGTCAGAAGGTTCAATGTATGACATGATGTAAAGTTTCCTGTGGAAGAGAGTAAAGGCTGCATGGTAGGTGCTGGGAAAGTGACACCTGAGGCCACTACCTCTGTTCAGAGGGTCAGGACACAGCATCAAATCACAGAAGCACTACTACTCACAAAATTGACTCCATTTTCTCAAATTTCAGTGTTGCTGGTTCATTGGTTCATGTTCAATGGCGTTTATCTGTTATGGATCCAGATGTTCATAATGGTTTCTTACAGGGTGGACGTTTTATGAGCACTGCGATGTATGATGCCCGCGAGGCCCTCATTCCTGGCTCTGCCTACGACCGCAGCACTGCTGGTATTTTTGTTATGTACCATTGTACTGGTTGTATTTACAAGGTTTTTCTTTGCTTTGTTTTTAATGCTTTTACATTCTGTTTCAGCTGGACGTCCTTCCAACATGTACTTTCAAACACACGACCAGATCGGGATGATTGGGGCCAGCCCTGGTCACATGGCTGCTATGAATATCCACATACCCTTCAACCTGGTGATGCCTCCGATGCCTCCACCTAGCTACTTGGGTCAGACCAACGGCCCTGCTGCAGGTACAGTAAATACAACCTCTACATAAGCTGAAAGCAAGCAGATTGTCTTGTTTCAGTGAAAAGGGACGAAGTAAGTGGAGACATGTGTCGCTGCATATCCTATAACAATCCATCTTACTTATTGTTCTTGCTTGTTCCAAATGTTCAAATGTTTTTAGTTTTTTATAGGATTAAATTTCTTCTCTTTTTATATCAAGGTCGTGGTGCAATGAAGGGTAAGCCTGGCCGTAGTGGCCGGCAGAGAGTCCGTGGCTCTGCAAACCAGGGTCAGGGTAATGGACCAAATAGCCAAGCAAGCCAGGACGGGGCCTCCCAGCCTTTCTCTCAGGGGCCACTGACGCAGGGTTATATCTCCATGAGTCAGCCCTCACAGATGAGCCAGCCTGGCCTTTCCCAACCCGAGTTGTCCCAGGTAACACTGTCCATAAAGAGACACAGAAACATGGAGTTTCATGTAGACATTATTGGTACTGGTGCCCATTGAGGGCTGTGATGTTTAATTCATAATTTGTAATGTGTTATCAAAATGTTTTGCCTTTTTAGAAAACTGAAAGCTGAAGAATGAGCGACTAAAGCTGCATTTTCTGTTACGCTTTACAGGACAGTTATCTGGGTGACGAGTTCAAGTCCCAAATTGATGTGGCTTTGTCCCAGGACTCGACTTACCAAGGCGAACGCGCCTACCAACATGGCGGGGTGACCGGACTGTCACAGTATTAAAGCGTAAGTACGTGTCGTCAGTGGTGGTTCTGATTCACAGCTGTATATCTATGAATTTATGACCACACAAGTACAGCAGGGAGTGACACAGATGAGGCAGATATCTTTATTCTGTGTTGCTGTATGAACAAAGCAACGTCTGTCAGATCTACATCGATACTCTGTAACTGTCTGGGCATCGGTAAGGAACTGAAATTCCCACAAACACACCAAATCGTACAGTTTGACTGAAACTGTAATCAATTTCAAAATGTTTAATATTGTAACATTTTCTCATATGTGGACGAGATCAGTTGGAGAGTTTTTCACTGCTGGAGCCAAGCGAACAAGAAAATCTAGATGACATTTAAATGTGTTTAGTCGCTGGGCGTGGCTCAGTTGTTTCTCGCTGCAACCACTGTTAGTCTGAAGCCCTCGGTCACTGCATGTGAGGTAGTTATTCCTGTAATTAACTTAAATTATTATTTAATGAGAAGGAAAGTTATACAGAAAACAGTTTTCTAAGTACAAAGCTCAGATATTTAGATAAATCTCTCGCAAATGCTGTTAAAAATATTTAAAACTGTGTTTTGTTTTCCAGGTTGCCTGAAGAAGGGAGCTAGGCTTGAGCCGAGCTTAGTTCGTCTGCTTTTTAATCTGGGAGATAATAAAAACATAAAATGGATACCTGTTTTCCTCTGCTACATCCGAAGCAACACCAAGTGAAAGCTACGGGATAGCAAAACCAAACCAATGACCAGCGAGAGAAAAAAGATCGTAGAAGACGGCACCAACAGATGGGCAGGGAGATGGAAAGAGAGGCCGCGTGAACAAGCGAGAGGCAGGAGTCGATGCCCGAGAACAGTCGAGGAGGGAAGTCGAGAAGATGGCAGCGTCTGGTCGGGCTGCTGAGGGAAACCGACGAGAGACCAAATGATCTCTCAAGCTGAATCTAAGAGATTCAGCTACCCCCCAAATAAAAAATCCAGCTAACCACCAGCAGCCTCCGGGAAAGCCATGGGAGTTTTTTCTCTTGTCTTCTGACGAGGATCAAAGCTTTCAGTGGAATCTGAGGAAATAATTCTCTAACCTGGACAGAAATGGTTGCAGAAAGCTTTCAAACGGGCAGCTCAAAAAAAGGAAAATGGCCGTGTTGGATTTCGGTCATACAACAACCTGCATTATGCCCCAGACTTTTTCCAATTAGGTTAACGTCGGGAGGAAAATCTTGGGCCCAAATGCCTCGGCAGCCTCAGAAGGAAGCAGGAATCGACGCACCCTCTGGGAGGAAATAAAAACTCTGGTTTCTGGGCTTGAGTCTGATATTGAAATACCTTTTCAATTGCCTTGAGAACTACTGGCTCCTTCACAAGGTCTTTACTGGGGTGGTTTCGACCACACGTCGGCGGTGGAACGAATTCCGGACTGTTTTGTGTTTTTTAAGACATGAGACGCGAATCCAACCGGTATCGCGGTCGTCATGGGACAGTTTTTCTGGAGTACCTTTCTTATCACAGAGCACAAAATTGCAAATAAAGTCAGCGAAACTCAGACATGACCAGCATTGGATATTCAGCTCGGTGTCAGTTGATGTTTCAGCAAAGGCTTTTTTCTCATTGTAATCTTTTGAAAGCACGACGCCTCGCTGTGCTTCAGGACCAGATGTTTGTTTTGTTTTTTGTTTTTTAAACAGCAGTCTGTGTATGCTTAGATTGGCAAAAGCTTGGATGCTTTACACTGAGGGATTCCTCAGAGGATTGTGGACTATCCACGTCAAACAAATCCCTGCATGGGGTGAAAGAAAGCAAAGAGAGGATGATGGTAGAGGAGGCTTTCAGGCGGTTGTGGCAATCAATCCACCAAAAAGTAGAAAAGGAAGGTGGCTGAGAAAGAGAAGTTTAGTTCATTGCCACGGATAAAAACTTAGAGGGAAAAGTGATTCTCTTGAACTTTACAGTCCACATAATGTCCTTGTAACACTGGCCTTTTTACACAGGAAGTAATGGCATCAAACAAGTCGGCCATATTGCTCAAAATGTTAGAAGGAAAGAAAAAAGGACAATTTGGTTGAAAATAAGACTTTTTGTTCCTGTAAATGAAAAAAGTGAAATCTGCACTGATCAGATGTGATGAAATGAAAAAAGAATGAGAAACCAGAATCAGTGCCTATAACCAGTTAACCTTCACATAAACAGCTGCAGCACAAGCATGAATGTAGTTTAGTTAGACTACCAGCATATGAAAAGCTTCCGAACAGCAGAGGGCTCGAGAAACTTACAGAAAAGGATTTCTGTCTTTTACTGAAATTAATCAGGCCAAATAATGATGAGGTCAGTGAATGCAACAGCTGGGGTGCGTTAAAAGCCACCTTCCTTCTCTGTGGAGGAAAAAATAGGCTGGTAGGGATGATTTTTACCTTCAGAGAACATTTGATATGTGTGAAGCTGTTTTGCCTGCATTATGTAATTTTTAGTAGACTTCCTTTTGAGATTTCTATCATATTAAACCTTCCTGAAGAACTGTGTGAACCAGAACCCTGAGTTAATCTAGATTTTGCTTTTGTCAAATGATTTGCTGCTGTGTACATTGTTAGGATGTTCATTAGGGTGTTAATTAGCTATTTTGTGTAGTTTAGTAAAAAAAAAAAGTCTTTTGTAGCAACTGGCTGACTACAGGAATGAAACGTAAGCTGTTTTTGTTTCCTCAAGACTTTTTACCTTCCGCAAACAGCGTGAGGGGTGTAGTTATTCAAGTCTTTTAGGAGAGACACCTTCTGAACACAGCAAGAATGTAGTCCACATCTGTTTCTCACCCGCTTTTCAGTTATCCACACGTGACAATCACAACCCAAGTAGAAGTTTCCATGTTGACTTATATGGTCTTGTTGACATTGTGCAAATCTTATTTGTGCCGTGTATGATTTTTAACCTATCAACTCGCTCCTATGAACTCCTAACATGTTATAGCTTTAAAAGAAACCGCTACCCTGATAAATTGCTTTGATGTTTTCCCATTTTCTGAGCCACAATCAGTTGCAATGTGCAGTGAACATTTTGTTGATTCGTTGTTATGGTTTGCATCCAAATTGTTGATTCCGAGGCAGAGATTCAACCGATGGACTTTGATGCCTGTGTGTGACGTAGATGCACATTTGCAGTGATGTCTCATCACGTGATGGTGGTTCCCTTATACTGAATCAATAAAGCTTGTCAGTTTGAGCCATTTTTAATGGTATGAGATTGATTTGCAGGTTTAGCATATGATACAGAAATAAAACTTTGAATACACGAGACAGCTTTCATGATGATGCCATGTCAGCACCTTTCTTTTTGACATGTTTTGTATTTGTGGCTTTTCCTTTCAGCTGTCCGTGTTTCTGTCTCTGAATGCTCTCCTGGATTTTCTGTTTAAACTTTTTCTTCTGGCTCTTGATCTTCTCCAGCTCGGCCTTCCTCTTGGCTTCCAGTTCCGGATCCTGGAACAGCATAAGGGTCACAAAACGACAACCATTAGTCCAGCCTGCCTCACTGTGGAACAGGTAATATCTCAAAATAAAAAATGAGCAACGTCTGATGCTATGGGTCACATATGGCCCCAATCTGCTACCTATTCCACTTTTAAAGTTTCTGGCTCGAGATGATACCCAAATGTAGAGGTGCCACTTTGTTTACATGTAAACTTTGTAACCAATATTGTTGGAACCCTCTTTGCTTTGTTTATAGTACACTGATGTGAAAGCATAATCTCCTATAATGGCACAACAGATGGAAAAAATACTTGCCTTCCCATCCAGGATCAGCTGTTTTCTCTTGTTGATTTCTTTCTTCTCATCAAAGTCTGTTGATTCAAGTTTCTGCAACACAAAAGTTTACACTGAAAACATCTATTGTGTTGCTTAAAGTTCTCATTTTGATTATAATCTACCATTCAACGTGTAATAACGGGATAGGAGATGGAAAAATACGTACTATTTCACACTCTCGTCGGGTCACGTTGACTTGCGTGAGGATTTTTAAGACTTCTTTTTCCTTCATGGGATATTCCTTTAGCTTAGTCTCTGCAGAAAGGCAACAAGCCAGATTGTGTTAGAAAAAAACCTCCACAAACGTGACGGCAAACCACAGGGATTAAGAGGCACCCAGGCTGAATGACCAACTGAAGAAGGTAGCGGCCGTGCCCAGAGGAGGCCTGATGCTCATCATGCATCTAGCTTCCTGAGCACTGGTGTTTTGTGATACAGATGTGGAGCATCGTTGTTTCCTGTACAAGAAGCTTGAAGCACACATCCTGGCTACCTGTCTCACTGTTAGATATATTCCTAACCTGTTGTTTCTGTTTTCTTCTATCAATTTAAATGATTAAAAGGAGTCGTTGGGTTACTTTGATTTAAGCTACATTAGTTTTAGGTCACCTAAACCAAAGTAACTAAATAAATCTGTGTTTGTAAATGGGGAAAGTAGAAAAAGTGCTCACACTCCTGGAACAGCAACTGGATAACTGTAATTATTAAGGCAGTGTTTCTCAATTCCGGTCCTCAGGCACCACCCTGACATTCATGTCTTGCACATGTTCTTATCCAACACCTCACTCAAATTCATGAACCTGTCCATGATATTCTTTGCAGCTTGTTAACGAGCCATTCATTGAATTCAGGTGTGCTAACGAAGGGTTGCCTCTAAAACATGCAGGGCAGGGGGGCCTGAGGACTGGAATTGAAAAACACTGTATTAAGGTGTTGAAATTCCTTTTATAACGCTCAAACCAGTCCAGCTGCTTTAAAGTGTGTACAGCATGTGAAGTAGTGCAAGCATCGCTTCTGCAGGGTTAAACATAACACGACTTCTCATTGTGACTTACTTGTCTGCTCTTCGATGGAATGAACCAGGTGGATGTCGTACTGCGTCACCAGCGTGATGGACACTCCGTTCCTCCCTGCAGAGGAAGATAATGTTGGCTTGTTCCTGATATTATTACTAAATAAGCTACTGAAGGCTGACCGCACCTGCTCTGGCTGTTCGCCCAACTCTGTGGATGTAGATTTTGGGAAGGCCGGGTGTGTTATGGTTAATGACGACCTGAACCGTTGGAATATCCAAACCCCTAAGATACAAAGAAACGGGAAAATCAGAACAAAGCTGTGGTGTGTGTGTGTGTACACTCACCGGAAACTGGGCTTCTCCTCTGTAACTTACCTAGCAGCAACATCAGTTGCGATCAGGATTTTATAGACGCTGGCTTTGAACTTGGCGAGGTTTGCAAATCGTTGTTTCTGGGGGGAAAGGGGGGCAAGAAAACAGCTTTTATCTGCTTTGACCCTTAATAGTTCCTACATTAGTCTGTCTCAAGCTCTTTTAATAAGACCTATAATTCCCACATTCTCATTAAGTTCAAGCACGACTGATCAGCACAGCAGACTTGGATGCAGTTCGTCTTTCAACTGACCCCCAGGCAGTGGCTGCTGCCATGGTAACGGACTATTTAGAGCTGCGAGATAAACTGACAGCAGCGATGCTATTCAGATCTCACCTGTTTCATCATGGAGTGCAGGGAGATGGTTGGAAAGTTAAACTCTCGCAGCATCATGGTGAGAATCTGACAATTTCTGAAAAAATTGCAATTAATAAGGGATAAATATTTATTATTCAAATATTAAAGCAAATTATTTACATCGACATACAGGACAATACCCAGACTCGACATAGAACATTGCAAACTTCATTTTTAATTGCAGGATCTTTGTAATTTGCATCCTGAAGGTGTGTTTAAATCTCTTTAAGGGCTTCTCACTTGCATGTGTTGGTAAAGATGATGATGGACCAGTCGTGATGCTTGTCAGTAAACGTCTGGATCAGGTGGACGAGGTAGGCGTCCTTCACCTTCTCTGGTGTGAGGATGAATCTCTGGTCCAGTTCCTCCACTGTCCGTGTTCTGACAAAGAAAACAGATTTGAGGCTCAGAAGTTTGTCAAAAAAAAGAGAAAAGATTTCTGTTTAAAAACAAAATGCAGCTTCAGTGGAAGTCTGAAGGCAGATGCTGCTCTGAATGTCTTCATTTAAAGTAACTTTTTACACAAATTATTGCTTATTTAATCCAAAATAATATATGTGTTGTGCTGCCATTATTTCTTCTGCAAGATTTGTATAAAAATGCACTTTGTTTGCTCCTTTAATTGCTAATCTAAATAAACACAGCAAAGATTGCTCACAGCCTTCACTAAGTAGCAGAATAACCAGAACAGGGATGTAAGCTGCCTCAGGAAGACAGAAGCAGGTCACTCACTCTGATGTGCTCTCCCAGAAAAAAGGTTTGTTCATTGCAATGCTCTTCAGCTCCTGCAGGGTGTCGGTCAGCGTGGCGCTGAACAGCAACGTCTGTCGTTTGGCTGGCAAGATCCCAAGAATCACCTCCAGGTCTTTGGTGAAGTCGGTACAACCCTGTTCCAGCAGCCGGTCTGCCTCATCCAAAATCTGTCACACAAAAAGAGGTGGGGGAAAAAAAAAAGTTACATTATTTATTCCAACTTTTACAAAAAACTCATTTCTTTTCAAAGCAAGCCCACAAATTAAGGGGGAAAGTGTTGGGAAGGGTTTTGTGTTCTATATCAGACACACAGCAAAGAAGCAGCAGTGCATGTGGTGAAATAAAACCATAAAAATATTAGTTCCAGTTTGTTTTCACACTACCTGTTTAACAAGCTGTTATATTAACCAACAGCTATACGACATCACTCCGTACATCCCTGTATGAACTGTTAACAACCACAACGCCCTCAGTGATTATCAGGAAGCATTAAAGCTCCAGTGAGAAGACGGTAAAATCTATTTGTATAAACTACAGCTGCAGGAGTGGAGAGCTTTAATACCAAAGCCCCTCAGTTGGACTCTTAACTTAATCTCCAACAAACCGATAAGTCATTTCATGATGCTTCCAGGACTCACCAGGAACTGGATCTTGCTCATGTTGAACGTGTTGGAGCTGCGGATATGGTCAGCCAGTCGGCCAGGCGTTGCTACCACCACATGAGGCTGGTTGGACAGCTCCAGTGCTTGGCTCACCATGTCTGTCCATAACAGCATAAAGGTAAGTCACCACACAGAATGACAACATTGTGACATTTACATCTGATTTTCTCTGTTACTTTAGAATAAAGCCAGAGTGGCTTTGCTTGACCAAAACAACTGAATATCTTTTATGAACTACTGCTGGAAGAGTTCACACACAGACCAAAGTTAACATAACAGATGCAGGATTTTAATAGTCAAATTCCACTAGTGTTATTAAATATGTGCATGATGTGTGTTAGTTACCTATTCCACCAACAATGATGCAGTCTCTCAGGCCCAGAGGCTTCCCCAGAACTCTGAACTGTTCTGCGATCTGATAGGCCAGCTCTCTGTTTGACAATAACAAAAAGAAAAAATATGTCTTGTTTACATGCAAATTTAAGATATTATCAAAGGCAGTGACTTTAACATAACTAATTATCTGAAAACAACTTTGGTAATAAATCATGTTTTCAAATCAATCAATTTCTATGAATATTTCTTTTAAAAAAAGCCATTATGCTTGTCACTCTGTTTAAAAGCCTTGAACATGAAGGGTATCTATGTCCACAGACCTGGTAGGAGTAAGCACCAGGCAGAAGATGCCATATGGCTCCTCTGATAGTTTCTGAAGCACCGGCAACACAAACGCTGCTGTCTTTCCACTTCCGGTTTTGGCACAGCCCATACAATCCCGCCCTGTGGAAGAACAAATGTGCATATTCAGCCGAATAATTAACAATTACTGCGTTGTTGCTGAACACAATTTTCTCATAAATAATAAATGCGGAGTCCACGATGTTACTTATTTTGTGTACATTGGTAAAGACAGCCGCGTAATGTTGGTAGGCTTAGTATGAATTTACCGAGTCGCTAAATGCAGATATTATAGGTCAACCGTTAGCAGATGTGCTTTTAAAACTAAAATATTTACATAGCACGTCTTACCTGCGAGGATAGCTGGCAAGCAGTTTTCCTGGACAGGAGTAGGTTTGTTGATTCCCAGTTGTTTACACTGTTTAACCAGCCAGTCTGAAAGGCCCAACGACGCGAAATCCCCCATTTCTACTTAATCTCGTTGCTGGGGGATCAATATGGACTTTTCTGGACGTGTTGTGATTAAATAATAAGTAAAATACTTAATTTCAACGAACAGTGACACATCCTCGTGGTAACTTCATGTCGCTGTGTGATGACGTAATATGACGTTTTAAAACTGCGGACAGACTATGTGTCGCCCCCTACTGGACAACGGGCGTAATAGCAGTCCGTTCTCAAATAAATAGCTATCAAATTTATTTATAGCCTTCTATTAAACAAAAAGATAAGGTCACAATACTCATATTACTAGAAACTGATAAAAAGATAAATAAAATAATGCTGATAAGTTTGTGGAAGATGACAAAGGTTTTAGTGTAATTATGCTGAAAGTATTAATAATCAAAAGAAAAACTGGACAGAGGTGGCATATATGGATTTCTGTGTGTGTGTGTGACTAAAATAAATCTACAAAAGCAAAACAGCTATATGGTCAATCAGAAAGTGATAAAATGAATGAATGAAAAATACTTTAATAATCCCAGAGGAAAATTCAATCATGCCATTCAAAGTGCTATTATGACAAAATAAAGATTGTTCTTTTAAAAATGCTAACATTTTTTATACATACACACGTGTAAATCATACATTATTTTGCTATAATAAGGTATGTACAATTATATTTACCAATAAAGAAACACGTTTTAAAACGTGCATCCCGTGTTTCCTGCACCCACATCACCATGGCAATATTGTCATATTTTTACATGTATGCTTAATTTATGACACTGTTTTATTTATTTATGTGTAAATTCTGGCCAGTCTGTGGTTTGGTTATATGTAGAGTTTTAAACAGCTGTTACAAAATCTGCCAAACAGATTTTGTTGTAACACAAAGCTCCCAGATAATCCCACTAAATCCCAGAGATGTGTTTTTATGAAATTAAGTTATTTATTTTTATTTTGTTTGATTTATTGTTTATACCTATTTTTTCCGTCTTTCCTTTCGATTCAAGCCCTCAACCCTGATCAGAGTCTTCTGTTGTTCTTCATTCATTACCTGTAGGCCCTGCTGCACACGAGGATTGTGAGGAATTGTGAACAATGATTTGAACCTGTCTTCACTTTCTCGGTACACTACATCTGGTCTGTTGCGCTCTGGTTTTGCTTTTGCTGGGTGAGAGTGACCACAGCTGTGAAACGGGGCATTTTCATTTTATTAATGGCCAAAAGCTCTTAATCCATGTTAGTGCATATAGAATCATGGGCTCAGAAAAGACTAATCAGCTACTCAAACATTTGTTTTGAAAGCTTCTCCTGACTCTGCCCGATAGCCTTCTCTGAACAAAATAGGTTTATATCTGATCGTTTGCTTAAAAAAAACATTTTTCTGCTCATCGAGAACAAAACACACGCGATAGCTTCTAACTGTGTAACTCCAAATTTACCTTAAGTTATTCAATAGAGATCATCTGCTGTAAAATGTCACGTTTCACAGCCGAATGATGAAGTGACACAGTGTTTCAGATCAATAAAACGCCTTATTTCTCCCTGTGGCAGAGAAATCAAATCGTGTCAGGTTGTTTATTTCATGGTCTGCTTCACAATGTGATAAATAACCATTAAGGTGCCAAAAAAGTCAGACATCACAAACAGCATTTTTGTTCTTCACACTTCCTTTCTTGCTCTGTAAAAATGTAGCCCAGACCACACAGGAAGTGTGAGCAACCTTTATTTATCATTTTATATTCAGAGGGTGATTGATGTGTGTTGTTGTGGATTTGCATCCCACAGATCATCTCCAGCTGTTCTGTGTGGATTTAAAGCTTTAGTTTTCACTGGCTCTCTTTGCTTTTTTGACTCATAATGACTTTATCCAGACAGATATGTATAAAAGGGACCTCGAGGCCCTTCAATGTGTGCAAAAGCATTATCCAGCCTACTTTTCATTTGTGAGAATAGAGATAAATGCAGCAGAGATGCTGATCTAACACATCATGCAAGCAAAAAAGTGTGAAAGATATTATTTCTAAAACTAAATGATTTACAGGTTATGAATAAAATTAAATGAAAAATACTCTATTAATCACAGATGAAAAGTCAAATATATATTTTATATATATATATATATATATATAGTTATATATAGTTATATTATCATATATAAAATATCAGTTTGTTTTTGTGTGTGTGTGCAGTGTACGATCAAACAAGCATATTTCCTGTTGATGTGATGCTCTCATGGGTTACACTCGTATTACAGCCTGAATGATGCTGGATGGCATTCAGCATTTTCTGGATCTGCCAGCAGCTTTGATTGACCAGAGAAACACAGAAGGAGAAATCTGTGGGAATACATGGAATGACATCTTAGCGCACACTTCAGTTTGTCACTGTGTGTCACAAGTGAATCAAAGGATTTTCCTGTTTGTCACCTTTTCCAACAAGCTTTCATCTGATCCACTTTGCACTCTGCAGATGCATCTCTGCAGAAGGTCTGCTTCATCTTCTCCTGTCACCTCTGCAGTGAAGTTGCCTGCTAAAGGTTGCTGACACATCAATGTTTGCTGGTGATGACATGTTATTAAAAGGAGGGACTGCACCTGCATTTTAATCTTGTAAAAGCTTATTTATATTTAGGTATTAGGTTTATTTGATAGGTGCATTGTACATTAGCAGACATTACTGTAGATATAGCAGAGTTAGACTAATTTAATTTCTACAGTCTGAAGACAAAAAGCAATAAAACAAATAGTATGATTGAATTTCACTTATTGTACAAGTGCTGTGAAATGTTTTAAACCTGCAACGGTTTGTTTGCTGTTACTTTAATAAGAAATCTGCATGTAAATGCTTCTGCTTGTTGCAGGAAATGCTCAAATGGTTTAATGTCTCTGAAAGTCAGCTCTAAGATTCTGTATTAGTATTGAACACTGCATATTGATATTTGCATTGATATATCAGTTTGTTAAAATACTGAAAATGCTATTTTTAAAAACACTTCAAAGCAAAAGATGCTTTTTATTTTCAATTCTGAGAATTTTAGGCTATAAAATAAAAGCAAAAACCAGTCCTGTTCCTCATGCCATATGGTTATGATCGCCAGAATTAAAGGCTACAGAAAAACACTCATTCTATGAAAACCTTCTTTACACGTATTAAGATTAACATGTGCATGTGGAGACAGTGGGGTGGCATGTACATGTAGCTACTGGGTCACCAGTGTTGCTGTTGATGATGCAGGGATGTACTGTCTGCTCAGATTTAACCAAATGCAACAAAGCTGAACAGACAGTGCAGAAAAATAAACAAAATATTCTGTGAAAGCACCCAAGGACTTTTTGGAGATAAAGAAAGGAAATCCAGACTTCAGAGAAATATTATCTGCATATTATTTTTGACTATATTAATGTGCATGCCCCGAAAGGGGTTGTAACTTCTAAGCCCTTTACTCAGTTTGGATATAAACTTATAAAAAACATGCAGGGTAATCTATCCTCCCCTCTGGCCAATGAATATTAAAAATATGCCCCAAGTTTGACTCTGCTGCTCCTTGAATGAAGGAGGGGAATCTTTACCTGAAAGGACTCATCTGTGTCTGTAAACCAGACTGCTGGAGGTGATTAATGCCCTGTGTGCTCAAGGTACAGACCTGCCTCATCTTGCCTGGAGCATCCAGCTGCGCTGCAAACTGCCTCAGACAAACCGAGAAGTGTCGACCTAAACGAGCACAGAGGCTGTTTGCACGTTTGCACAGAGATCCAATGTTCCCTGCTGCCTCCGTGCAGCAAAGCGGAGCAGTAACAGGCCACTGAGCAGCACGATTACTGCTCCCATTGCTCTTCCACTACATTTGAGGCTCTTTTCTCTCATGCTCAGCCAGTATTCATGCAACTAAATAATGCATTTCATATCAGCGGTGGCTTCTAACCAAAGCCAGTGGAACTAATGGCGTAAAGTTCACAGAAATGTGAAGCAGTTTTGTAAGGACGACTGTGAAGGTTCAGTGTCAGAGTATTAAAAGAGCAAAACAGGTTGAATCATTCTGTGCATCAGACTGAGCCACGTTCACAGAGAAATAATATTTATGTTTAAAAAGATGGATTTGTTTAATAAATGAGACGAAATGATCCAGCAATTTAAGAACAAATCTAAATCTGTTGGAAATGGATAAATCTCCATGTAAGCTCCATAGAAACATAGCATTAAAATATTCAGCATTTTGGTGTGAAAGCTATGTTTTGCTTCTTGGTTTGGTCTGATTGCTGCATGGTGGCATAGTGGGGTACTGTGGCTTCACAGCAAGAAGGTTGCTGGTCCGAGCATCAGCTGGGGAGAGGTCAGAGTAGTGACCCTTCTGTGGAGAGTTTGCATGTTCTCCCCATGTTAGCATTGGTTCTCTCCGGGTACTCCGGCTTCCTCCCACAGTCCAAAGACATGCACCTTGGGGATAGGCTGATAGGAGACTCTAAATTACCCATAGGAGTGAGTGTGTGTGCATGGTTGTTTGTCTATGTGTGTTGTCCTGTGATGGACTGGTGACCTGTTCAGGGTGTACCCTGCCTCTCACCCGATGTCAGCTGTGATTGGCTCCAGCCCCCTGCAACCCTGTTCAGGGAATAAGCGGTAGAAAATGGATGGATGGATTGGTCTGATGTTCTGCAGGGTGTTCCTGAGTGACACATATGTATGTATTTACTTTGATTATTCTTTTATTTTCAATTAAACCATCAGAATTATCAGATTAATTTAATAATCAAATATCAGTTATAAACCTTTTAAATATTCAAGAGAAATTTTAAAGAGATAAAATGACAAAACCTTTAATTACTATTTTTATATCTTGTTTCATATATTAAAGTGGTTAAAATTACATGATCAAAAACTATTTTTAAATGTTTTTCCTTTCTCTAAAAATAATTAAAACATTAATTTTATAAAAAACAAAAATTTTAAAATAGAATAATAAAATTAAAAAAATTAAAAAATTTTTTATTTCTTGTGTTAAATCTGAAAAGCAATCTTTGAAGGAAGATTTTGAATGGCAAATATCATTTGATAAATTGTGCTGATTTACATAACTATCAGAAATCCTAATACTTTGAAATAAATCTTTAATTCAAGATGAAGGAGTATCTCCTCTAACTCTGATTTTTAAAATGACAAAATCTTCTCTTCTGGATACCGGACGATGGAATACAAAAGAAAAAAAAGAATCTAAT
>JBAMHV010000015.1:5221235-5237766 GCA_037177535.1 Pseudomugil gertrudae
TTGGCAAAGCAAAATTGCTCAGCACAATATAGCAGCCAGACCATCATTCTGCCTGTTGAGATGCTGGACAGACACATGTAAAAAAATAAAATAAAATAATAGTCCATAATAATTAAATAATAACTTGAGACAGAGTGTGCTTAATCTGGAGATGGAAGAATGTAATATAAATGTTATAAAGCATGTTAAAAACATTTGTGGGGGTTTTTTAAGACGTCACTGTCAGATTAAATCTACATGAAGTGGTGTTTTTAATGCCTGATGAAGTAGTTTCTGGGATGTATGGACTGTAATGCACAAATATCTGCAAAGCAAATGGAGCCATGGAGGTCAGAGGAAGTGTAGAAAGCTCAGCCCTCCTACTGCCTGTATCGCAGCCTGTCCAGATGGAGCGATCATACAAATCCCTCTTTTTCTGGCCTTTGCTGCAGGCTGCAGCCAAATACTCTTTATATATTTTCCTGTTTCTCAGAGAAATAGAACTATTTGCTGAGGGAGGGCTTGCGTGCTCAGCAGAAGCCTCCCCAGGACACGGGACTGTGGGAGACCTCCTGTTTGTTTGCCCGAGTCGGACATTTCATCTGATCTCTTGTTCTGTATGCAAGGCCATGCCCTCAAACTTCATCTGAATGCTTCATGGCAATCAATTTATGATGAGGGAGGAATGTAGCTGATTGCCTCGGGGCTGCGTGCCTCCTCTCCTATCTGCTCTCATTGCTTTGCTTTTAACAGTTATGTAGACGGTGAAGTCGTGTCTGACAATGATGGGGAAAAAAACAAGATTTTATTTAGACAAAACTTTGTAAGTTTTAAGAAGAAAAGGTTTTTAAGCCACATCAAAATGACCCATAGGTGAGATACGACTGTGCACATGGGCACAAAGTAACAGAGAAGTGAAGGAAAAATGTTTCAGAAAGATGTTTCTCAGGTAAATGTGGCCACACTGAACTCACTAGTGCTGACATGAGACCAGAGGTTGGTAAAACCTTGATAAGTTGCCAGGTCATCAATCATTTAACAATGAGACAATTAGACAGTAATTTGTGCTGACACTCTCATGATCAATTAACCAAACATGTGGTTTTGACTGAAAGAAAGATAGAGTACAAAAACCTCTGTTTTTCTTGCTATGAGGGAGTGACAGGGATCGCCACCACATCATGCAAATGAATGATTCTACGTGGGATTTTCAATCCTCAAAGAAGCAGAAAGCAACCATGCCATGTTCTCCTGTGATGCACCTGCAGATCTGCAAAACGTTTCGCTGTGATTTAGGGTTAAATTAAAATCTAAATAGCTAGCTAAAACAGCATCGTAGCATGCAAGCACAGAGCTGTAATTTATTGTTGTAGAACATAAAACACAAAGCATGCAGATCCCGCTGCAGCCTAGAAATGTTGGAGCTTCCATATTTATTCTTGTTAGGATGGAATATTTCAGCTTGTGAGATTAAGTGTTGCACTCTGGTTTATTGTTGGAATGTGGGACACTAATAAACAATACAGTATGTGACCTACCTACATGCAGTAAGATGTGTTTGTATGTGTGTGTTAAACCTATATTAGACACCTCCTGAACAATTAGGCTTATATATGCACAACTAGAAGTATAAAGTTGTAGTCCTGTCTGGTTTAAGGGTTAATTGATCACATTTACATGAGTGTTTTAATTCTGAATAAAAGTTAAATCTGCTTTAAAGAGATGAAAAATGACCGTGTAAACACCTCTTCTGCCTCCCGTCTCCAGTACTCCTCCTCCTCAGCTGCTCAAAAAGTGAAGTGCTATGCTCGTGTCAAGCTGGTACTTTAATTAACATAATCACTGCTATCACCGAAAAGAAAAGAAGCAGTGTTTGTTTATTTCTGGTATACGCAAGTACGCCACATCTGCCTTTTATCCAATCAGAACCCTTCCAAACCCACAGATCTAAAGCTGAATTAAGAGAAAACGAATAATCGTGACTTTGTGTAAACCTCAATTCGGAATTACTATTTCCATGTAAACTGGAAGGAGAAAACTTAATTCGGAGTGATTTAATTCAGGATGAATGAATGAAATTAAATAACATCCTGTAATTGTTGCCAGTCTCAACGTTACAGTCACCTGAGCTGTAACGGCAGCATCTCTCCATCTCAGCCCAGATGGAGGTAGAGCTTAATCAAACCAAAAATACTTTATTCATCCCTGGAGGGAAATTCAGTATTCAAATACAGCCAATCCAAGGTTACATAGAGATGTGCAGCTAGTTAAACATTCTGCACTCACTCAAAGACATAAACTGTGCCGTACATATTCCACATATCCATACAGTAAAACATACCACAGTCTAAGCTGTATGCCTCCACAGTAGCCTCTCGTCTTCAGCAAATATCTGTGACGTGTTTTGTGACACAATGCTTGAAATAAGTTTATGACCTCTTTAATTAGTGAAGTGTAGTCTGAGTAAAGCTCCCTCATGCATAAAGAAGCAGGGGGTGGGGCGTGAACCGCCAGACATTTATGTTTGACCTGGAAAAGATTAACAATAATTGATTTACACGACCCTTTTCTGTATCAAGGCTTCTGGCTATAAACAGAGATTAGATCATCGATATATTGCTGCCCAATCACGAAGCAATGGTAATCTCCTTTGTTTATGTAACACATGTATATTTCATGTGCATTAGTTGTTGTAAATCCTGTTTTTAACAAGTCAGAACAATAAATATTTTGTTTTTAATAAACCCTTATTTGTGCTCATTGCGTTACTTGTTATTAAATGTACGTCATTGAGTAGCAATCATGTTGGAACAGCTGTCACTTTTTATACAGTCATGCAACATTTCTCAGAAACTGCTTTAATTAGCACTTTAACAAACTGAGGTGTGTGTGTAGAAGGTTGTGTAGCATATGTAGACTCTACTCTTCCTGTGTGTGTTGCAGTAATATAACAAGACCCCTGTAATATGGTGCTGCATTTGTGTTAACCTCAGGAGCGCTTTAATCCTCTTTAAATCTGCTCGATCCATCAAACGTCAACGTGATTACAGCCTGGAATGATTAGCTTGATGGGTTTTGCACAGCAATGACAGAACCGCGCTAAATGAGTGGCAGGACTTTCATTTCTTTGGGATCAGCTGTGACGGTGCAGAGCTGACAGTCATTGCTCATTAAGATGAGAACGTGATAGAAGGGAAATCCTGACAGAGCCTCCATAGCTTTCATGTTCACTATTATTTCCTTCTTTGTTTTGATTTATCAGCTTATTTTCCATTAATATCCAAGTTACTTGTCATCCAACCTGATAATTGGCTTCGGGAAGTTTACCTGTTGATGCTGTAATGTGCAGGAGGCTTTAAACACATGTGTTGTTTCTGATTTTAAGGCTCAAATTGTTTTGTAACAACTCACAGCCATGCTGCTGTGCCAAATGTAATAGCATTGCAACTTGAAGCGACGTTGTTCATCATGTCAGGGTGTATTTAAGCAATGTATTTAGTTGTATTTTAAAGACAGTCCTCCTTAGAAGTAGGATATATTTATATATAATGTGTGTATATGCATGCATTATGACACTGAAGCTGGGAAAGATCTAAAAACCTGCAGTACTGTGAACTTTGAGGACCAGAGTTTGAGATTGCTGCATATCATGATGCGTTAAATGTTTTATATTAATAAGTCTGGACTGCATCCGGGGTAACATGTGATGAGAAGCTGGATAAACTCACAGTGCATCTAAAGTCTGAGCTAACATGCTGCTGTTGCTATCCTGAACCATGACACCATTGAAAGCTGCCTCCTTGTCTGTGTTTATTGTCCACTGCAGCCTCAGCTTTCTCTGCAGAAACAATAATGACTATTGTTTGTATGCAAATGTTCGGGAGTTTCTACCTAATCCTGTTGAAACAACTCTTCCTATATCCAAGCCTGGCCTATATAAATAGATGTTCCTCTTCCTCAGACAAAGACCAGAGCCCCTCCCAGCACACATTATCCTCATTAATGTTGCTACATACAGTAATTGACTTGAGAAGAACCGACTCATTGCATATATTAACATTGTTCAAACTCTATTAACTGTGTAATGTTGCATGAATTCACCATGGGGCCTCTGTGGTCCCTCATTGTCCTGCGACCGCCTCCTCACAGTTCCTTCCCACAGTGCATCTTTTGTTTTCAGAGCGAACAGGACAGCTAATTAGGCTGTTAGCATTTAGCAACTCTACTTCTATGCACCAATAGCATCATTGCATCTTGAGAGCTTTAATGACCCCTTTAGTCTGGAAAACAATGACAATAGTATCTTTATCTCTAATGATGAGCTTTCATCTGCTCCCCACTGTAAGCTTTGATCATTTTGATTTGGTTTGAGTGTGATGATTTTGGCCTCAGTGCAGATGAATTGCTGTGAATATATTTGCATTACATTAAGTCTGATTAGCTTCTTCTTATCAGAAGCTAAATGCTGTTTCTCAAAAATCTTTTGCCATGTATGAACAATATTTACATATAACTGTATATTTGTATATTTAAGACGCAGGAATCACTCCAGGATAGTTTTGGTGACTCGGTGTGGTGTTTGTGTTCAAACGAGTCTAAACTCAAGCCGACCAAAACACCTGGACATTGTCACATAGTGGCCATACTCGCACTATAACACAGTTTTGTGAGTAAAGATTACTTAATTAAATATCATACAGACAGATGTTTATTCTATGCAAGTTGGTCGCACAGGATTATTTTTCTTTCTCCGTCTTATTTTTGTGGACACGAGTTCTTTTATTTTGAAGCTTTGCAGGAGTATTTGCAAACCAGTTTTCCCCACTATGAGCAGAGCAGCCAGTGACATATTTTTCTGCATCTGTGATTCAGGATCGGAGAACACAGCTGGAACCAGAGATGGTTGACGATATCGGGTTTATTGTAGCTTTCTCGCAATCAAATAAATTACGCAAGTTAAAAAAAATCCCAGTTCTGCTTAAAATAAACCTTCATGTTTTCCTTTTTAAACATTCACATGAAATAAAAGAATAAATAAAGGAAAGTAATGTATTAAAGGAGGGTCCGTCTGTGCAGGATTGGGGGGTCTTGGGGTTCTTAATTTTACTCTTTTGTGCAGAACGTGCATTTTCTGAAGACATGATTATACCCAAACAATAATCTGTATCACTTCCTTTTACTTATTGAGGCTTTATTGTGGTTGCCAGACGTAACTTTATGGATAGTCCATTTTCAAGGGAACTACAACTCCCAGCGTTCAGTTGAACCAGAGTTTGCTTCTTTGGTTTGCATCAGAGTGCAGTTGGTGTTTACATTGCATTAAACAAACTGTACTATCCTCAGAAGCGGACCGCGAGCCGTTCAAAGCAGTTCAAACAGCAGCAATCTAAGTTTGGGTGTTAAAATGAACTTCTCAGGGATGCACAGCTTTCAGAATTAAAGATGGATTATTTCTTTGGAGGATTTTTCATTGGAGGTTTTCATCATTCTTGCTAAATATTAACATTAAAAGAAAAGCTGATGACATATCTGTACACACGGGACGGTTCTGAAAATCTGGCTCTGATCTTTGGGTCTCAGCACTGCATTAATAGAAGTTAATATTCTGGGGTAAGAATGATTATAATTAGACATTATTGCATGTAATACTTAAGAAACCTGGCAGAAAACACTGAAACATCATTTTGCTTCCATAAACTGCAAAAGAAAAACAAACAAAACTCAAACAACAAAACTAAACATGACAACTGTTTTTATTCATCCAGACTGAGCTGATCTGAACTTTTTATAAAAATTATGAGTATTGTATTATTTTAATTTAAGAGAAGAAAAACCATTTTATTGACAGTTTATGGATGGATGGATGATAAATTGATAGATACATGGACAGATGATGGATGGATGGATGGATGCATAGGTGGATGGGTGGAGGAATGGATGATGGATGGATGGACGGACTGATGGATGCATAGGTGGATGGGTGGAGGAATGGATGGATGGATGGATGGATAGATAGATGGATGGATGCTTAGGTGGATGGGTGGAGGAACGGATGATGGATGGATGGATGCATAGGTGGATGGGTGGAGGAGCGGATGGAGGGATAGATGCATAGGTGGATGGGTGAAAGAATGGATGGATGGATAGATGGATGGACAGACAGATGGATGCATAGGTGGATGGGTGGAGGAATGGATGGACGGATGGATGGATGGATGGATGGATGGATGGATGGATGGATGGATGGATGGATGGACGGATGGATGCATAGGGTGGATGGGTGGAGGAATGTATGGAGGAGCAGATGCATGGATATTAATGTCACAGCACATGAATGTTAATGTGAGCTGTTAACATTGTTTACTGTGTTAATACAATTATGTTTTATTTCTATTTTAAAATTTTTGTTTTTATATTTTAAATTAATACATTTACTGTGTTTCAACATATAAAAATAAAAATGTGTTATTATATAATAATATATTATCCACATATGATAAAATATGTGGATAAAAAGTCGTTAAGTTTAATACAAAGTACAGACTTTGCATTCAGCTAAACGTTGCAGTTTCGCTCTAGAACTTCAAAGTTTCCCATCTTTGACAAACTGGCTCAGCGAGGAGTGTCACATACAAGCAAATTTATATTAGACAAAGTCAGACATGTAGCACCTGACCCGAGGCTCACCTCTCTCTATGATGGAGTGAGCTGTCAACGGAAGAGTTCACACTGTGGGTAACATACTTACCCACTCACTGGAGGTGACACATTTAGTGGAAGAAAAACAGTCCTCTGTTATATTTTATTTACTCTCAGAAGTTGTATTAAGTGTCTTGTCTGTGTTAATAAAAATGACATATATCATTAAACCTAAATTGACTCCTCAACATCTCATCTGGAGTTTCTAGACTCTTGGTTTTGGAGGTGGAGCATGCTTTGCAGCCAAAGCAAAGCGCATTAAAACCTGGTGCTGATCCAGATGGATGTTTCTGAACAAGGACTTGACCCTAACATGAGGTCTTTCCACCAAAGACCAGGTGCTGGTTGGTGCTGGTGCTAGAGGCCGGGCTTAGCTGGTTTCATTCCAGTGCTTCCAAAGAACTGGTTTTGTTTTCAACCTAGAGCCTCCTTGGTTCTGCATCATTTTGTAATCTAAAACATGTTTACGTGTGTAATATCAAATGTGACCCCCTCCCCCATCATATGAGTAACCCTATAACAGCGGCACTTCACGCTCCGTGGTGTTGCTGTTATGAGCTTTCCATCACAGCATCATCCACCATGGGCAGGAAGATTCACTCAACCGTGATGGAGTTCAGGATGACGATTGTTTGGTCCGCCGGCCGGTCACCAAGATCAGAATTCAGGATCTGAAATATGCGGGTTGCTTTTGCCACTGCGTCCCAGCTTCCTCTGCGGATTATTGAAATCTTTTTAAGCTTTTTTCATTTGTTGATCAGCTTGTTGATGCTTCCTTTGTAGCTGCAGCTGAGTTCAGTGTGCAGCTGCTTGAACCCCGTTTAATTTACTTTGAATCTCCGCAGATGACCATAAAGGAAGAAAACACGGAGTCTCCTCCTTGGACAAATTTAGAACTAGTTTTGAGAGCCAGGAGCCGGTGCTTAGTCTGGCTCTGGGTCAGAAACCAACACTGGAACCAGCTTGGTTGAAAGACGGTTACAGAGGAGACACACTCTGGTTTAGATTCCATATTTGTATCTAGCTTTATTTCACAAAATGAATCTGATAATTTGATTTCCAAAGAAATACTTGCTGTAATAAGTTTCAGCTCAATAATGAGCATGCTTATTTCTGCAGGGAAATCACAAGTTTCTTTGTGTGTGTGTGTGTGTGTGTGAATGGGGGGTTACTTCTCCACAAGAGAGTGCAGACACTTGAGGGTAGAAACTGGAAGTGCACAACAAACAAACAAACACGTTGTGTTTTGTGTTGTTAATTTGCACAAAGTACAAATCAAATCAGCACCACTAAGGCAATTATTTACATCTGATGTTTACACAGTGGTGGTGCTGCGGTTGCCATGTTAAAAGATGGGAATAAGTGGGTAAATAACATGAATTAATGATTGATGTTATTTTAACTGCCCATCATTTTGTAATAGTTGGCTTTGTATTGCAAGCTGCCGTCTCTGTATATGTTTATTGGCTTTGTGATTAATATTTGATACGTGTGGTTTTTTTATTAAACTATCTTCACTTTGCAAAACAAACATAAGAATTCCTGTACCTGTCTGTACTGTTATCTAAGTTTTGTTCCATTAATGTTTCTGACCAGATTGTTTAAATGCTCATAAATAAAACGACACGATGTGATTGCGCTAATGAATGGCTTCAATAAAGGTTTATAAAGATGTTTTCCTGTTTATTTTTTTATGGAATATGATTTTAAATCAGCTGTACGGTGATGTGACGGTCAGCACTACAGACTAACTGCAAAAAGGTTGCTGGTTCAATCACCGGCTGGGGAGAGGAGTTTAGGGAGTCTGCATGTTCTGTGTTTTATGTTCATGTTAGTGTGGGTTCTCTTCGGGTACTCCGGGTACCTGACACCATCCAAAGACATGCACATTAGGTTAACCGGTCACTCTAAATTATCCTTAGGAGTAAATGTGAGAGTGTCTGGTGGTTTGTCTGTCTGACCCTGCAACAGACCGGTGACCTCTGACCTGCTAATTGCTTCGATAGCCTCCAGCGTCCCTGCAAACTGGACTGTGAATGACTTTAAATCACCAGTACTGTCAGTTGACTTTGTTTTCCTCTTGTGCTTTAAAGGGAGCAGCCCATCTTCAGCGCCAGAGCTCATGTCTTCCAGATCGACCCGGCCACCAAACGTAACTGGCTGCCTGCCAGCAAACATGCCGTCACCGTGTCCTTCTTTTATGATGCCAACCGGAGCGTGTACCGCATCATCAGTGTGGGCGGGACCAAGGTGGGAGTCCAACACAAACACAGATACTTATTGTCCAATGAGATGCAGCCGTGGTCCAGTACGCCCTTACAGATTTACTTCCTCTGTCAACATGATCCCTGCGGTAACAAAAAACCCACACATGGTTGCTGGGAAACATTTCACAGGAAGTCTGTTGGGGTTGGGGACAGGTGGTGCCAAAGGTAGCATCTAGTTAGCTTTCTGTTTATCAGCAAAAGATGAAGCAGAGAGGAAGATGATGACTTATAAGTCAGTTGTTCAAAATTAATTTTAACTGATAAAACTTATTTTGTTTCTGTTTAGTGAATCAAGCATGAGTTTTATTGCGTCTGCACGGAAAGTTAAATGTTTTCCTCCGCACTGAGTTCATATTTTCTTCCTCTTGCACCAGTATTAAATTAGGAAAAATATTTTTCATTTGTGGAATGTAATATTCTCCCGACTCGCATTTTATTTAGCCTACTTTCTCCAGCGCATCCAAATATTCCTCAAATAGATGGAACTTTGTGCTGCTCAGATGTGGCTGTCATGGGTGAGGATACATTAGTCAGATCTGCACATTGTCAGCAGAATATTTATAACACATACATGGGTAATGCAGCATCCGCTGTGATGTTAAAACACCCGGGAGTCTCGGTTTTAATAGGATATCTTGTTAGCAATTGGAACTTGGTGAAAATGCGGCCACTCGTGCCAGTTTTCCCCCCTGAGACAAGAGACTTTTGGAAAACAGACCAAAGAAATCATTTGGCAACAAAACCACCTGATCAGGCTGTTCACTTGAGGATAATGCTGAACAGCTTGTCACGCATCACAACAAGCTTTCTGTCTGAGTCCTAGTTTCCATCAGGCTTCCATTATGAACATGTACCTGTAAGTAACCAGCTTCTTTAAGCTCAAAGGACCTCATAGTGTAAATGTGAACAATAATCTTGCTTTTCCATAGTTGTTTTTGTTTAGGATGCTCATTTGCATCTGAGAAAAGCATGGTGCTTCTACACCGCTGCTGCACATTGAATAGCTGCCTCGTGGAGTTCACTCGCCTTATTAGCTAATCAAGAAAGGTCTTATGAAGAATAACAATTGCTTTAAATGAGTTTGACATTTGGAGGTGACTGTAATTATTCATGTTCCTACTGCTTCTTTTTATTTATTTGGAAGTCATTGTCCTTGAAAAAACGTCTTTTGAAATCCGGCTTTTGAATTATGGGAGGTAGCTGCTAAATAGATGCAAATACATCCCAGAAGAAGGGCAACACACCTTGACTCATCGCTGCTGTTGTAGTTGCTTAAAAATATGTTTTGCAACTTGAACAACCATCTGATAGGAAGCAGCATCCATGTCCATTTTTATTTTCCTCTTTGTCCTGCATAGATAATCTATACACCATACAGAGCACATATAAGATACATAACACACACTCACTATTATGTGTGTGGAAGGACAAACAAAACAAAAAACTTTCCTCTCTGAAATGGGTTCCCTTCTGTAAATTCACGATGGACATGTTCTGTTTTGTCAGGCCATCATTAACAGCACCATTACCCCAAACATGACTTTCACCAAAACCTCTCAGAAGTTTGGGCAGTGGGCAGACAGCCGGGCCAACACCGTGTACGGCCTGGGATTCTCCACCGAGCAGCAGCTGCAGCAGGTAAACAGGATTTTATGTTTTTATACTGGTGAAGGGTGCTCATATTAATGTCCTGAATACACAGAACTATGCAGATTTCACAAAGGATGCGTCTTTTAGTGACTCCGGGATTTCACCTCGATCAAAAATACAAGACATTGCTCAGATATGTATCACTACAACAAAAATACACAAATCCAGATTCAGAAAACAAGAATTATCCCTAAGGGGAATTTTGTTTGGAGGCATGATCATTCACTAAAAGTTGTAGGATCTAATATATCTAATAATATCTTCTAATATTTAGAAGATCCTAAAACAAGGTACATTCCAACCAGCAACATCTCTGTATCGTGACAGTGTGCGAGTTATGCATGAATTAGTGCATCTAAAGCTCCATAATACAAATGAAATGAAAACTCTGAAAGGGGTCATTACAACTTGCCCACAGCATTCAGTATCTGTGTATCCGTTTGTTCTTCGAGGGGGAGCGTGGCATTGTGGAGCAGAGGGCTTGGGGGAGAATTCCCGTGCCAGTACACGGTCAGGTTGGCTAATATCGTTACATGCCTTCCGGACTGCTCTTTTCTCCCACAGAGAGCTCAGGTCTTCTTTCTCAGAGCAGACCTTAACAGTAGCATGTGATTTATTTTCTCTCCTTAAACCCTTTAAACCTGCATGAAAATGAAAAAAAAAGGAATAAACTTTTAATGAAGCGATGGTATAAGATATAAAAAGTTGTGTTTCATCAGCAGATACTCTGATTATGTTCCAGATGGTTCTCAGAGACGTGTCATTCTGGACTGTTTTAACTGATTTTATGTTTCCCCGATTAAAAGGTGGTACAACGTTATTAGAATATGTCAGATACTATAATCGTTTTGTCTCCTGTTCTTCTCTCTTTAGTTTGCAGAACAGTTTAAAGAAGTGAAGGAGGCGGCTCGTCTGGCCAGAGAGAAATCCCAGGAGCGGTTTGAACTGGCCAATCCTGGACTCAACATCGCTGCTCCACAGGTGAAACATGAGAAAAAGCAACCTATACCTGGTTCTCTTGCTCCAGGCAGCAGGAATAAGAGGAAAAATGTAAAGTCTATATGTGGATATATTATAAAGAAATCAAAAGCAGCCTTATTGCTGTGGGTACACTGTAACCATCCTTACACATACATCAGTGTATAGCCAAACATTCACAAGCCTGTGTGTCAGAACCAAAGATCACAGGTTAATTTGCTGGTCTGAATCTTTGTAAACAGGAACCGGTTTATCTTTAAAAAATTATATCTAAATGCAGAGAAATTATTTGTGTGGTTCCCGTTTCATTTTGGCTGCCTTTGTGTGTCTTTGTACGTTCATAATGCTCGTATTTCTTACCCAAAATGATTCCTTATTTTGATTAAGTAGCAAAAACTGACAGATTAACATGTGGTAACATCATGTGATGTTAATTGACACGATGCGATCGCTGATGTGATGCTCAGGATGTAAGCTGTGCATACATGATGGTATCTGTCCTATAACACTTGCCCTGCACAGAAAACCTGGAGTCCTCTTGATTTCTGACATTACCAGATGTAATCTGATACTTTTTAATGCTACTTTTTGCAATTTTATGTTGTGTCCTTGGTGTGTAATTAGATAAAAAAAAAAAGAATTTATTCCGTTTTTTGGACCAAATCAAAGTGCTGTTTCAAACCAAAAAGCTAATAATATGTTAGACCACATTTAGCTCTGATTACATTATGCATTCTCTGTGCATTTGGTTTTGGTTTGAGCAAATAATGTTGCTGAATCTAGACCCGACCAACTGACCAACCCCGGATCATAGCACTGCCTTAATGGCTTGTAGGGCTTTCGATGTATGACATGCCCGTCATTTTGCATCAGGGTATATCTGGACTCAACAGATGAATCACCTTCTTCCATTTCTCAAAACTACAATGGTCACCAGCAATTTAAAGCCTTTTTCTCCCATTATCTTCTCTTATTAGTGGTTTTCTTATGGCTACGCAGCAGTTTAGCTCTGATCCATCGCCCCTTTCCTTCCACGTCTTGCATGTGGACATGCTCTTACTTTCACTCTTAAAAACAGGCTTTTTAAGCTGTTTTTAGGATTTGATTTCACCAAACATTTAAGTGATCTCTGTGTTTCTCTGAATATGTTTGTAATAATGCGTTGGAGAGTTCTTAACTCGGGTATAGTAGTTTCAGCATCTCGATGTGTTCTTGCCAGTTATTAGACCCCGTCTGAGACAGATTAAGACTTTTTCCATGACCACAGGTTTTGCCTTCATGGTTGATGATTGTTCATGAAATGAGAAGCTACTCGTAGCATCAGCTGCCAGCTGAAACACAATCATCAATGCAGTAGTTATCCAGCGGGAGGCTTTTAGCTCTCTCCTTAGATAAATTTAGGAGTTTTTTTATAGGCTGTGTATTTGGAAAAACAGGAAATGTCCCTAAGTTGGTAAAAAGCAGAGACACATTTTACATTAATCATGACAGTTTATTTCCTGTTGTGCTAAAAACTTGTTCCTATCATTATTATTAACCAGATTTACTATTATTGTGCTGCTGTAAAATTAATTCAGTCCTTAAAAAACTGTGCAACCCTCTAACTGCATGATATCACATACTGTACGTATCAAAAGTCCTCAGTTTTTCATTTATGTAACAAGTATTTTATAATTCATCAGCTGAACACTTATCAGGCAGTGAAAGCTCTACATTTCCTGTTTCCATGTCATCCTGTGGAATGTGCTCGCTCGTATCAGGAAGCAGGTGAAATGTTTGCAAGCACAAAGTTTAAACCATTTCTTAGAGAAACGTTGGACCCATTTTACAGGAATAATCCACCCATTAAAACCACTAACCGACAGAGCGAGGGACTCAGCTCATCCAGCTATTTAAGGACTTTTTTACCTACACTGTGAATCCCCAGGGCTCTTTTTGATATGATCATATAATATGACTGATCAATTCTATATCTTTTAAACATTATGAGAATAAATGGGTGTTTTTTCCAATAAATAAATCAAAACTAAACATTTCTTAAAATCATGGAGAAGAAAAGTGCTTACACGCTTCGGATGAGCCTGGAAAACCAGTTTAGGTTATAACAACCAACACAATGAAAGAAAAGACACGACGCTCTCTGTAATCTCAGGGGTCATTGTGACAAGAGAGCAGTATTATCGAGAGCGTTTGTTTCTGTTTTAAACATTTATATATAGAGAGAGAGACACGGGGGATTAAATGGATCCACCTCTGGCAGCTCCTTATTCTCTCATTGCTTAATGCCATTAAATGATTTTGTGGTTGACAAATGAAGATGAAGACAGGAAGAAAAGCTGGTACTGAAGGTGTGTGGAGGGTCTGTAATGACAAAGATGGACAGAGAGAGAGGAGGGACAGGTTGATGGAGAATAAAGAGAGGAGAACAGGAAAAGGGAGCTGAATCATCTATTATTGAAGTGGATCTGGCTTTTCATCCCGTCAGTGTCAGTGGCTTCTTGCTGAACTAGATAAGGTTCAAGTGGAGGAGTTATAGTTTGGCTGCAGTGGAACATTTGACCTTCTCAGAAAAAATAACATGCTGTTGTGACTTTTTAAATCAATTCCAAGATGCAGGATAATGTTTACTGGAGCAGTTTCAACTACAATGACACAACTAGTACACACCCTGTTTGAGAGGGTGTGATTTAAGCGTGCAAAAATGAAGCTGTTCTACTAATCTGGTTTATTACTTACTTCTGCCAAGTGTTAGAGGGTTGATGTAGCAACACAGTTTGAAAATATTTGCATGTACGTTTGTGAGTTTGTGCACCGCTCTAGGCTTCACAAACAGGTCGGAGAGACTGCAGAGTCACTGTGCCAGCAGCGACCTGGGCTCTGCTCTGACACGCTCAGATAAGAGCTGATGGTACGTCTCAGCTATTTATTTTGCAAGGCTGAGAGAAAACACTTCCGGAAACGACAGCACAGAGCATCAGTACTGAGAAGGTCAACACCAGGAGAAGGCTAGGCCAGAAAAGAGAAATGTATATTATCACTTTATGTGACATTTAATGACAAACCAATATTATTTGAACAAAGCCTGGAGGCTTTTCTCAGGAGACTGGTGCTGAACTCATCTGCAAAGGAAGCAATCTTCGGTCAGACTGTCCGAATTCAGCTCTGCATGCAATATTTCCCGGATCAAGTTTCATCCCAGATGTCCGTATACGTCACGTTTTATTAGTGAAACATAAAAATAAACGAATACTTGTACAGAATTATTCTGCATGGTTTCCAATTGTCAGGGAAATCAAATGTTTGGCTGCAATGCCTTTTTTAAAAAAATAAATGTAGTGCAGCTCAGAAATGTTCCTGTAACTTATCCCGACGGGTTCAAGTCAGAATGCAACTATCTGCATGAGACAGACTGGAGTTGTGAAGACTTTCACCACGTTTGAAGCTCCCTGCTATTAGGTTTGGAAAGGAGCCAACCTGTGAGTAGAGCGAGTAGCTCTCTGGTGAATCCACCGAGCCAGTGTGTGTGCTGATGACGTATGCTGGTACATGTTTTATCTCTGCTCATTCCTCTTTCTCATCGATGTTGCGGTAATATCTACAATATTTAGTATTAATAACATGAAAAGAAAAGTCATCACATGAATTAGAATCTGTTTTTGCCTTTGATATACTGTTAAAAATGCTGCCTCCTGCTTGCACTGCATACTGTACCTAGCAGCACTGCAGAGTATTTACAACTGTGAGAACCCATCTTAGTGAAAAACCTGCTTTTTAGTGCATGGAAAGGCACTGTGGATGTAGATAAACAACGTAACCAGTTAAATGCTAAATAAAGAGTAAGTGTAACCATACAGCCGGATATAAATGTGTAGAGGACAGGAACAAACATGCCAATGCAAACTGAAATAAAACACATGCGGTGTGTGTTGATACTGTCATTTTAGCAGCTTCATATGTGCAAAATGGATTTCTTGCCTCTGCAAGTTTCCATGTTGGCAGGCAAAAAATACTGCAGGATGTCGCCTCATGGTTCATTCATCATGCAAACGGGCACAACGGGAACAAAAACACACAAAAACGTCTTTAAATGGAACCGTGATGAATAAATAAAGAGTTTATATCCTGTAACATAACGAGGAATAAAAGGTTTCATCATTAGCTTTTAATGTAAAACAACATACTGCTGTCAAAAACTGTGTATTAAAGAAATAACCAATCAATACGGTTATGGACAACGAGATTGTGAGGTTGTTTGCCTGAGCTGCAGTGCTACTTCACCGTGTCTGTATCGCCTGTTAGGAACTTCATTAAGGTCGTTATTTATGTGTGAACACTTACATTTTCTACAAACACGTGAGCATATTCTGTGTGCGAGCAAACAACTGAAAATGTTCAGAGTGTACAAATATTTATTGCAGTGGTTGAATCCACTGAAGCTGAACAACAAATATTCCAAGCTACATAATGTTGCAGGAGGAAGACGGAACATTTACAGACCAATGGATGATGTTGCTTTATTCTGTCTCGTGTTGTTTGTCTCTAAGTGTCTCTGCAAGTTTTGCATCATCATCATCCTCAGCTGCTCTGTCCTAGTCAGTAACGGTCCACAATGTTGCAGCGCTGTATCTTTGCAGCCTCGGGCTTTACACAGTGCATGTTCTGCCTCTGATATGCGAGTGGCGGCAGGGGATCTGCATGCAGTGAAGCTTCAGCTTTCAGCCTTATTTACAGAGCTCAAAGTTGAGATGGGGGAGGAGATGGTGGAGTTAGTGAGACAGGAATGGAGAATGAGAAATGGCACCATAGAGCTAAGAAGTATAAGGATAATGAGTAGACTTCTAGAACCAGTCGCACTTATTAACATTTCCTTACTACCCATTGCCGTGGAAAGAATGAAGCTCCAAGCCATTAATATTATGAATGATAATTACACACACACACACACACACACACACATA
>JBAMHV010000015.1:5244706-5257160 GCA_037177535.1 Pseudomugil gertrudae
TGCAGTAGTCAATGCGTGAGATGACTAAAGCCTGGACCAAAAGCTGTGTCGTGTATTCTGTCAGAAAGGGTCTGATTCTGATGTTGTACAGAGCAAAACGGCAAGTACGGGCAACTGAGGCAACATGGACTTTAAAGGTCCATTTTGTCTTATTTCAGCAGAGAGGTTATGAGTACATTTTAGGATAACTTCATATGACCTAGTTGGCACCAAATTAATAAACAGACATGTCAGAATAATTTTCTGGAGCTTGTTGCTTTCCTTTATTTTCAGAATGTAGGACCGAACTCCTTCCTCCAGGGTGACAAACTTTATCTTAGTTTTAATCTATCTTACTAAACCATTGAAGCCCCCCTTTCCTGAGTTAATGTTCACAGAAACGTCATGCATCATGGTACCACAGAGTAATTAATTAGTTTTAGCGCATGTTCATGCAGACAGCAACGTGTTTGGTAAAAGTTCTGTTAGATCGAAGCTCTGTGATAAAACGCAGACCTGCATTTATTTTTCATGATTAGTTATTGTAAATATTTCATAACCACATTAATTGGATTTTAATTTGACTTTGAATATTTGTTTGAGCAGAATAAAAAAACCTAAAATGTTTGCTGGAGTCTTCTGATCATTGTAAAGCAACAAAAATAGTAACTTTAAACCATAACCCCTTACATGATGCACACTGAAATAAAAATGTGTGTGTGTTCTCACATGATTAGAACTATTTCTAAGAGTTTAAAAGGTTACTGCGCATGTCTCCGCCTCCCAGCTTGGCAACATGTATTAAATCCTGCTTTTATCTGCAGACTTATCCTGAGCCTCAGGTGGAACACCCTTACCCATAACCCTACAAAGCACTAAAATCATGGAGAGACATTTGTTAGTTCCATCTAAACCTTGGTGCTTTTTTAACTGCTGCTTCACTCAGTTACTAAAAAATTAAGAGCAGAAAAATGTTGTGGTGAAGAGGAAATTGCATTCTGCCTAACATACTTACTCTCCTAGTTAGAGAGTAAACAGAAAAAGAGACTTTTCAGCACACGACAGAGATTTTGTAGGGATTGTACTGAAGCGTTAGTCTGCAAACACTGCCCTGCTGCCATCTGTACACGATGCCCACAATGCAATGCAACCAGTTTATTCCTGTAAGCTTCTTTTTTTTTAGTTTTTATAGGATTTCACCAACAAAATGATAAAATAAAAACTGCTTTTCACATTCATATTTCTGTTTACGTTCCCTGAAGGAGCCCCTCTTTTCCCCCTACTGGCCTCATGAGCGTGCAAAGATGTTGCATGGTCTTCACTGAACTCATTCATTTACAGGCATCAGCAGCAATCTCTTACTTCTTACACTATTCATTCTCATGATGGCTTCGTTTTCTCAATTTTATTGTCCAGAGATTGGTTTAAGATCCATAAACACTTGTTTAAAAAATGCTTTCTAGTAATGCTTCCTGCAGAACGTCCCTTTTTACCCTTTTTATTCCTCTGGAGGTAAATTTTCTTTGTAAATGGCCACCTCGCCTTGTAAATATCATGAATATCAGGAAAACTATAAATTAGTTACGTTTAGGAGTTACATGCGTCTAGGAAAGAAGTAATGTCCTAAAGATTTCATTATTTATCCACCTGATCTTTAAGCAGTGAGGGATTTTGGCTGCATTCTCACATGTAAAGTTGTTGGTGAAAGTTAAAGTTATGTGAAACTTTAACTTTAATATAAATAATGAATATGCAATAATGGAAAAACAACTCAGATGAATAGTACATGACAAATTACTATTTTATAGTTATTATTCAGCTATAGTTATAGTTTAATGGACACTGACTGATTTAAAACACTGAAACATGGCTGAATTAGCTTCTGATCAAATGCACTCTAATTGATTATCAACAAGCGTGTGAGCATCTCCATGAATGCACAAGTTTCTAGTCATTATGTGTAACGATGCTCACACTTCTGCAACAATGTCTTTAGGACAGATGGGACCAAAGTGGAGATGTTGGATCACCACATTTGCAGAAAAGCACATGCAGCATTGCAGCACAAACGCTTTATAGCAGCTATTAAGCACAGTGCTGGAGGATTGATGGGTCAGGCTCGCTTTGCAGCCGCAGGACCTGGACATCTTGCTGATATTAAATTCACCACAAACTCATCTGTAGTGTCAGACATGAGGCCATCTGTCTGAAAGCCTGGCCAAACTTGGCACAAGTAACAGGACGTAGGAATCATCCGGAGCGCAGCAGCAAATCTATGTCAGAATAGATAAAAAATAAGAGTCATGATGTGGCAGCGGTCCAGTCCAAATTCAGACCTTAACCTAATCGAAGTCCTCTGGCAAGAAGAGAGCTGCGGATAAATGAATGCCTGCGAACCTCAGAGGACAGAAGTAACAGTTTTACTCAGGTAGTTATACACATGACGGCTGTCTTCTTGTTCTGCGTGCCCCAAACCCGCTGCAGCTCGAACTGACCGTTTAGTCAGGTGTAGCTGTAACATGGAGATGTGTGTGAGAGGTATGTTACAAACTGCATATTTTCACTCTGTCTGTAAAATTCACCCCCCTAACCGAATCAGGTGTTTAGTCAATCAAACGATTAATGAGTCAAAATGAATCGCTACAGTCATATAGGTGCATAAACTCTGCATCCAGACACACTGGCATGGGACAGATGTGCTACATAGATATAATCTATGACAGAATGGTGATATATAATAATGATAAGTGATGAAAGCAGTGGTGCTGTAGATCAGCATTGAGCATAATACAGAATATCTGGAGCTTGACTTTAACTGGATCCTAACTGTAACAACACTATCAATGTGGAAGTGTCAGCTTTGTTTTTCTTGGAAGGAATTACAGACCGGTTTACCTGCAGTGAAGTAAGATCATAGGAAATTAATCAGAGGACTAACTAGAAAAGCAACAGTGAGTGGAACTGAAAGCGTCTAACCACAGAATGACGAGTGCAGAGCCTGGGAACCAAACAGGCAAACGCTCCTGAATTCTGCAGAATTTTGTGTGTGTACAAAATAAAACACAGCAGATCTATTTTTTTTCATTGCTTAGTAACCCGAAGCTTTAAAGCCTCATCTTCAGCTTTAAATCTGTTTGTCTTTAAACTGAGACCATTAAGGTATTAATGCCTACTTAACTGGTGCATAGTCTCCATCATCATGGTGCTCATTATTGATTACTCAGCCTTCTATAAGAGAACAGGAAGTAAAAGTTCTTACTTGCGTTTTATTACAATGGTTTTATTTGATAATTTTTATAAGCCAACAGGCCTTTTTTCTCCTGTTGCTATGGTGAGTAGTTGCCATAGTCGCCATGGCAAACACTGCTTCCTAAACTCCATCTTCCCAGCTGAAAGCGCTGTGGTTTATTAAATATCACCCCTGAATCCTGACCTTTTACTGGCACACAGCACATGTTTCCCACATCTTAATAACGGAGAACACATTACTTGTCTTGTTGGGTTTTGTATGTGACCCAGTTGTGTAATTTTCCACAGTTGAAGGTGAATACTGCTCTGCTCTGGTACATACTGTAGAGCAGATAACTTTAAAAGGTCAACAACAAAAACAAACAAACAACTGCACCGACATGTTGAATGCAGATGTATTAATATTAAAGTGAATCTTCTGAATTACTGCAGCAGAGTAGGATCACTGTGGGTAAGAGTGAAGCTCACTGCAGTCATGCAAGACATAAGATAGGAAATATATTTAAATAATAAAGAAAGGAAATCATATTTGAAACTAATATATTAAACCAACCAGATGTATGGCTCCTTAAACTCATTAAATGTCCATCTAGCAGCTGGTGCAGCATAAAAGAAAATGTTTCACGTCATTAACTATCAGCTTCTTTCTCACCAATGATGCATCTTACCGACAGGGACAGTGATTAAATGTTTAAAGCTGCCTAATAACTGTTAGCTTAGTGGCACATTGGTTTGGGTAAACACATGGATAAAATCTTTGGAGCAGGTGGAAAGTCAGAAATATAATTACAACCATGCTTTTTTCCCTTAACTTCTCCTCAGGTCCATGTGTGACATAAACTTGGAAGCAGAACTGTTTACTCTGCAGGACAGCAATGCTAAGTTGGTAGCGGCACTGCAGGAAGCCAACAGCAGCGTGGAGCAGTGGAAGAAACAGCTGGCCGAATACCAGGAGGAGACCGATCGCCTCCGAGAGCAGGTGAGCACATGCAGACCTGACAGCATCGGGCACATGATTAAACTGACCGCTGGTTTTATTAGCGTTACACCTGCTGCGCGCATAGTGAAGGCTTCGTGTGTTTGTAGGAAATAGCTGAGCAACTGAGCCAGTTTGCCTCCTTCCCATGTGTCAACGTGAAAGAGTTTGTTTTTAATCAGTTTTAATTGTTGCCTGTTGTGGGAGAGGATTGTGGTACATGTGTTGTTGCTATGGTTACCGTTTAGAGGAATTCTGGTTGTATGGTGAATAAAACAAGACGAGACAGTTGTGTGATTTATGTTTTCTTGCCAAAGTTACACTAAAATCTGTACATAACTTGAATTTATAACTGGAGATTAACTATGAGAACAGTTTCTCTACGTTGTGTAAATCAAAGAAACCAAATAAAAGGTAATAAATAAAAGGTGTTACATTTTGCAGGTTTTTTTTTTTTACACACACGGGGGATTGAAACTGTTGACGGACTTCAAACAGCTTTACAAACTCAAACTGTCTTTGTTATCTCCTTTCTTTTCATCTAATCCCAGACGGCCTTCAAGGCCCAAGAATTTGTCTTCTTGCGTTTCCTCTAGATAGTCCTTTATATTATGGGCTGCTGCAGGCTGAAACCTTTCCATAGTCTGGTTTACCTTTAAGTTAATCAGGAGCAAGTTGGTTCTCAGAGGTCCAGCAGCTATCTTCTTTCATATCAAAGCATCTTAAGGACCAGAAAATGGTGAGAAAAGCAGCGTATTTTACTTAAATCAGCTTTCCTTCTCGATACATTTTCAGATTTTTCTCAGCTTTTTAAGCTTTTGTGACCTTTATGTTGCTCCCATTTCCTCTGCAGTTGTGTTTTTTAAGCTTATACGTTGTCTGCCACAGCAAGCTTCAAAAACTGTTTAACCACCTCTGGCTCTCTCTTTTAGCAGCACGGGAGTTTTGATCATGTTATTTTAATATGCCAACATAACAGTATCTAAATTAAATTAGGTTTTGCTTTCTTTAAGCTTTTAAATTGTGTAGAATAAGTGAATAAATTTACCCGTTCTTCCTGTCCTATACGACCTCTTAGACATTAATGGGATGTGATGCTGATTGCTTGTTCGTCTCATGCATGCGGTATGCAAGCACCACCCTAAATTCCCCCACAGACTGCTTCAAACTGCAGATTCATTTTTCATCTTGCCCCCCCTCTCTGGGATATTTCAGTTGACTGGCTCCCATGATATTTGCAGGGCCAGAAAGCAGCTTTTTTATCTTTGATATAGAGAGGGGAAATTACGCCCCTGGTCAAGCTTAACAAAAGCTTCTCTGATGGGATGGAAATAAGTGCTGTTGCATCCATATTCTGAAGCAAAAGCGTCATTGCTAGTGATGGAAAGCTGACCCTTTTATTTTTAACTCATGTTGTGATTTCATCATTTCATCCATTTCAACAAGTCCAGGTGAAGGTTACACCCCCTAATACACACACATGCTTACAGAGGCACACACACCGAGCTGCAGCAAAGTCACTCAGGTGGCTGGAAGTAGAGCAGGCCTCCAGGGTTTGGCAGTGGGATATTTGGGGGGAGGGCAGAAGTTTTTTTTTTTTTGTGGGACAGGACACCCTATACTGTCCACCTCCTCCCCCTTCTGTCCCAGTTAGAGGAAGAAGATAAATCACCGGAGGAGCAGAAGGAGAGAGACTGGCTGGATTTCTCTCCCTTGTCACACTCTTCACTCCTGCCATGTTTGTGTTCATCCACTGCAGAAAGGCTCGGGGTTTATTTTCTGGGTTTCTGGGTTGACTCTGACCTCTCTTTGGGTTTCAGCTGAATTGAGACGACGGAGCGAGGTGTGTGAATGTGAGAAATCTGAACATTTTTATCCACTTCTGTCTGTTTTTGTAAAGACAATGCGGACGATTTAAGCCCAACATTCTTCATACATATTCACACTTCTTATTTGACTAATAGGCTTAGTTTGAAAACGACTAAAACAATTATGTTGCAGTTTCTGTTGAGATGAAATTGTTCCTGCAACAGTTATTTAGAAACACCTCAGTTCTCTGAGAGAGCTTTGTCTCTCCATGAATATTTGTGTGAAGTTCAGAGATGTAGCCCATGCCTCTGGGGACCACGACTGTCACAAACACACACACACACACACACAGCGGATAATACGAAGAGGCTGAAGCCTCTGGGACTGTGTGGACAATTCCCCCTTTCAACTTGCTGTGGTTTTTCTGAGGCTCTGTTTGGACGCTGTGCAACACAGCATAGCGAGGAATCTATAAACTGCCACTTTGAAATTGTCTGTGGAAATGCAGAGGGCAACTTGAAAAGAGAGAAAAGCACATTTTGACCATGCAGGCGGGAAAGCCTCTGCATCCTCTCACACACATTTGCATTTCACACAATAGCTGATGCAGTCTTTCAGGGTGAACTGAAATGTGAGGAACTGGCCGTAATAAAGGTTGCAACGGCTCCTGCCACAGCAACATTACAAGAAAGCACAGGTAAAAGGTCTGGGTAGGTTTTTTTTTTCTTAGTTTTATTTGAATAGCTCATCTATCACTGTGTCTTTGTTGCATTTATAACTTATTTAATTAATTGAGATAAAAATTTGACACTTTCCCAAAACTCTAGATGCTCTGCTTAGGAACAAATGAACATAACAGGTGATTGCTTTACATTCTTCAAGTAATTGAAACCTGTTTATACCTCGCAGCAGATCATTTCTCTGGCATGTAAGACATTTTATATCACTCAGTTAATTTAATTCAGGCTATAATGTTTAGTTTAATATTTCAAGTTCTCCATCTGACGCACTGATTAGTGCAATTTGATTTAATGCAGTAAAGATACTGGAATTTAGTTGCACAAAAACACAAGTTAAACTGCAAAATAGGGGTCTGGAGCCATGTAACGAGAAAAACCTGCTCTTATGGGAACACTGGGAATCAATTAATTAAATGTTTTAAGCTTAATTATTGTGACTGGGTGAAAAATGGAACGCACTGCTTTCATTAGAAGTAAGCAAAACCTAAAGAGAACCAAACCGTGTGCGTGTGTGTGTGGGTGTGTGTGTTAGTAGTTTGCTCTTACCGCAGGACTGCAGAAACTTGAAATATATCAATAGATGCATCATGACCCACAAACTTTACATCGTATCATATCCAGACCTCGGGTTCTGATGTTTGCTCTCGTGCTGTCATGCTCTTCACTCACAATCTGAAACGTTTCCACTAACGTGTTAAACTCAGGGAAGTGGGGCAGATTGGAGAAAGATGTTGTTCTTTTTGCCAGGTCAAATCCCTTAATTATGCCTCCAAGGCGGGAGGTGTCGATTCCGTACCCTGTTGGCAGTAAAACTCTTTTTCCACAGAAGCTTGCAGTCAGGGTGTGTGCACGTGCGTGTGCGCGTGTGTGTGCATGGGCGCGTGTGTGTGCATGTGCGCATGTGTGGTGGAGAACACCATCAGGAGAGATGAGATCAGAGAGGGAATGAATGAAGGAGATGTCAATGATTCATTTGCAGATTGCACAGCAGAGTGATGCCTGATGGAGGTTTCTGTGAGATACTTAAAGCCCTGACTAAATGGACTTTTATCAGTTGTTCAAATCACCTCATTAACCCCTGACACACACACACACCCCATGTGTGTGTGTGTATTAATGGATGTGTGGGTTAATAACACTTTCTTGGTTTCCCTGATATTCTTGCATAGCCATCGAATGTGTCGATATTCATGTGACTTTAAATCGATGTTAAACCTTTTTCCTGCTAATTTAGTACATTTTACTTCAGTTAAATAGTTTTTTGTTGCTCCGGTTTCACCAGATCTGAGGTTTATAAATCAGCTAACCCAGTAAACTCACACTCCAGCATTGTTCTCTCCATTAAAAGGATTTGCACCGTGTTTCAGTTTTACCTAGACGAGTCATTTCTCATCTTCGTCTTTTTACAGCATAATGCAAAAACTTCATATCATTTTCATGAGACCTGGGACCAGATGCATAAATGATGCAGGCACCAAAAGACGTGTACGTCCTTCCATGCAGAGACTAGTTCATAAAGGGAAAATGTGTTGAGCCTGTGTGCACCTCAAGCTCTTTAGACCATTTATACACACGTTCTGAACCTAAAACGGTGAAGTGGAAACAAGAGAAAACGTTGTTGTATGAATTATGGGGATTTTTCTCTCATTTTGTTTCTTGTAATTAGTTTTTATTGAATACTATAAGCAGATATAGACATTGAAAAGGATAAGTGGTTTATTTTGAGACAACTGATCCTCTGATATAAGATTTGTTTCCGCACTGCTCTCTGCTTCCTGTTTTAAGACAAACATACCATGATCCATCTGTACATCTGTGTGTTCTTCCTCATCTTCTCCACACAAAGCTGTACAAACAAATCCAAAGTTTTCCATCTTCTCAGGAATCTTTCGCCTCTGCAGGGTCTCTTCTGTTTTTTTGTAGTCCGTTGTTTCTGGAACCATTTTTTATTCGTACCCACAAATAAAACACAATTTGTTTTCTCATCTTCTTCATCTTGTTTTCACATTTGGTTATGGTTACACTTCTGTACTGTTGCTTTCATCGTCATGTCTCTTAGTTGTGGTCAAGCAGTAACAAGCTGCAGAGTAACGAGGGGGAATCAATGCCTCGGATTTGAACAAAAACACGAGCGATCTCCTGGTTTGTGCACATGCGTAAAGTTACACTCAGAAAAAACTACATAAACACGTCTTAACAAATGGGATAGAGGGGACATGTGTATTGTTTTACTGAAAACATTTCTGGTAATGAAACTGCAGTTTTGCATGTCTCAGTTCTCTCAGCTCAGACTGATTTAAGATTTTCTCTTTTTATAAATCACACAGAGGCACATGAATTCAGTTTAACAGAAAGATTGAATACTTCCTGCAAATGCTGATGGAATTTAGCTCCATCCTGTTTAGTAGAATGTCATCATGGCTGATCTGAACATAAGCAGACAAGTTTGAGTGTTCATAACTTCATCTGTGTCTCATAAGTAACCCTTTCTGAATAAATATCCTTGCCTTTATGCAAATAAAAACATGCACATTCTGTGCAGTGCTTTGCGAGGTGGCCGTTCGGGCGGAGATGTTCTGGCTTTGGGCCGTTAGCTGCTCCTGGTGCAGGTGACCCTTTGAGAGGGTTTCCCTGACTGGGGATCCTCTGTATTCAGCCACAAGTGCTTTACCTGTTTTTCTAGGTCATGTACACAAAGTCAGGGGTGTGTACATGCACCTGTATGTGTATGCGCGTGAATGTGGCAGGGAATGACGTGGGGGGGATTTTTACAAGTGTAAAGCACTTTGTGCTATATTTTTATAATATATGAAAAGTGCTTTATAAATAAAACTTGATTTGATTAAGATCAGCTGGATTAAGACCAGTACACCATCAGTACACCCCCTCTATAATCTACTATATTCTCCACTCCTTATTCAGAAACCCTTGTAGAAGGCTATCCTTCAAAAACATATCTCTTCCCAGATGCTGACCCTGTAGTTCGATTTGTTTCTGTATCGACATTTTAAGCTCCCTCACTTTTTAAAACACTCAAAGCGCTCACAAACTACCCGATTCTGATGTTACGTGCACTTCCTGTGGATTTGTGTTCCAGGTGGCAGAGCTGGAGACCCAGCTGGGGCATCCTGCTGCTGGTCAGCCTGGCAAAGAGGAGCTGAGTCAGTCACTAGAGGAGCTCGAAGCCTTGCTGAGTGCCAAAGATCAGGCAAGACACATAGTTCTCTTCCTGCACCGCATGCTGCCTGAATACATTTCACATAATCAAAATTAGCGTAGAAAGCCAGGTGTAAATACAACAAGAATAACGTGGGCTTTTATAGTGGTCAGTTTGATGTGTGAGAATTAATCCCTGGAATATTTTCAGATACAAGAAAATCTCTAGAAACTTAAAATAAACTTGTAATTTGTGGAAATATCCAGGAGGGCAGGAAAATGCACCTGTCAGCCTGAGTAATTTCCCTCTAAATCATCCTAAGCTTTTTAATTAAATCTTTTTGCTTCAGTAATCTTGTTTCTGTCTCATCCAAAAGGTTATAATGTGGCAAAATGACCCAAAATGCAAACAAAAAGGAATAAATCATCTTGTGGTTCCACATAATGTGAGATCAGGTTTGATCTTCTGGTGGATCAAATGGTTTGTTTTATTGCTGTTTTATTCTCAAATGTTATTTATGTCTCACATAGATGCTCTGTGATGAGACATAATTCAGTCTAAGTTCAAATATTTTTATAAGCTTGTTTTTGGTGACCTCTAACCTCACTAGCATAACATCTGTGCTGTCATTTAAACACGCCTTGCGTCACGCAGGGCCTTAGTGGTAGAAATTTCCATGGAGGCAGAACTTTTCCCGTCCCTCAAAACATCAAAGTTTTCCATCTGACTGTCGATGCTATAATAAATCTCTCGTTTCCACATCTTGGCATTGGACTGAACCAACTTCTGTGCGATCAGGGGGTGAAACGTTCACATGTTAATAACAGGGAACACGGCTGATGAGAAATTATGGACGCAGTAGCCTAACTGTCTGAAGTGTTTTCAGGAAATTCAAAGCCTACAAAGCAAGAAGACAGATGTGGGTGAGCTGGAGAAGGAAAAAGAAGAGGCTATGCAGAGACTCAAGGTAAGCAGACAGGTTTACCGGCAGTACTCCAGCTCACTTATCAAATTATTATTTTTCCTGTTTCATGTTTAATAAAGAAAAACACATTTACACTGTTATTTGAATATTTTTGACAATCAGTTGGCATTTTAAGGATTATTTTATACTTGTCAGATTTCTCAGCCATTTGCTGCTTTTCTTCATCTTATTGAAATATTGACAGAAAAATATTGATAAGAACTTCCCACTGCTCTGCTCTGTAATACTTAATCAATGATTAAGTGACCATAAAGTTGAGAAAAAAGATAAATGCATTAATCAATGTCATTTAGCATACCTGTGAGTTGTAGTCTTCATTTGTTCAGTCATTTATTCACTTCGTACATTTTGTTTGACAATAAAAACATAACTGGATGGTGAATGTCAAACGATTTAGACATTACTAAAAAGGAACTTGTTTTGCAACATGTGATCATTTACAAAGAGATTAAACTGTGAAACAGACTCCATGTACGCTGCTCTGTGCTCTCTTCCTTCAGAGACAGATGTTCAAAAGACCTTCAGCCTGTTTGCTCGGCTGGTTCTTGCTTCAGTAGATTGCACATTTTATTATTTATAATTATTATGTTATTATTAATATTATGATAAATATTTATTTATTACTCATTTAAATAAGATGTTTAATGCTTGTTTGACTTTAATCTTGCAGCTATAAGTCACAGAATTTAAACTTTTCAAGCCGTGTTCAGTAACTTTGCATAATCAGACTGAAACGAGGACAAGATATCAAACAAGTTTGAAACTACAGAAAAAAGATCAGTCAAATGTAAAGATATTATTAGCCGATATCGGCATTAAAAATTTTATTGGAAATTATTGGTATCAATTTAATTTTTTTTTTAATGACTCGTTTACACAACATGAACCAAACCCTTCATCTACGTCTCTTCTAAGTGAAAATGGCCACATATAAGAGGTGCCATGCGTAGATTGTTTGTTTGGCACAACTCTGAAAGAATCTTGTGGTCATCAAATCTCTTATTTACCTGAAATTATTTTCTTTTTCTTGCTTTTCAAACTATATCAGTATCGGAAATAAAGAGTTGGACAAAATTGGAACATCGGATATTGGTTAAAAAACCTAATATCCTACATACAAATGTGCCGCTAGGTGGCAGCAAACAGTAGCTCTGTGTTAACTGTCATGATGTTTCGTGATTTTTGTAATATACGAGTCTTTTTAAGACATCAGCTTCAGTTTGGGTAGTTCAAGAATACTTTTCGTGCTGGCGGAAGTTGTGCTACATGGGAGTCTCTCTGCACATTTTTTTCCTGCTATTTCATGACTTATTAGAGTCTCCATGGCAACGAGACTCATTTACCACCGGGATTTACTGATAATGCTCTCCAAATTCAAGATTATCCAACTTGGGGGCTAAAGTGCGAGTGCTGACTAACAAAATTGATGAGCTCCAGGTGCTAATCGGGTCTCAGAAAGAATACAGAGAGTAGTTTTATGTTTTTCACTGAGACATGGCTGCATGAACACATCCCAGACTGTAATGCGTCTGTACACGGCTTCAAGACGGTCCGTGCAG
>JBAMHV010000015.1:5265401-5289857 GCA_037177535.1 Pseudomugil gertrudae
AAGAAAGAAAGAAAAAAAGAAAGAAAGAAAGAAAGAAAGAAAGAAAGAAAGAAAGAAAGAAAGAAAGAAAGAAAGAATTGTTAAACATTTATCCCATAACTCCCAGTCCGTGACTGTTTAGCTGGAAGCTTGTTTTCTTCTGGTTAGGTATTGATAATAGTTCACATTTGGCTTTACTGTATAATCTCTTCTGATAAATTATTACAGTTACATTTAACTTTTACTGCTGGTTCTGTCCAGTTATTTTTCATTTTCTTTGTTTTGCCATTAATAAATTTAAGACATATAGATTATGTAGAATAATCAATACTAATTTAATTCTTAAAATTATTTGGTTTTATTCCAGTGTTCTTATTGTCTTTGTCCCTTTTTGTTTACTTTATTTAATTTGCTTTTATATACGTAAATGCATACATGACATAAGCTTTTAGATGTATTTAAACTAAATTTTCAGATAGGTGTTATCTTGCACTGAAAGTCACAACAAACAATCAAAAATAGGACTGACTCTCTCTCTCTCTCTCTCTCTCTCTCTCTCTCTCTCTCTCTAAATGATTAGCAAATCACTTAAAAAAGGAGTGTTCACCAAATACCACTAAACAATGGGAACTTGATAATCAGCTGGATCATCTTTAAGTAGACAAATAAGTGAAAGAGTGGTCTACTGAACCTTTACAAAGCTACACGAGGCAGATGCAATCAGAAAAAGACGGACAGGCTGCGTTTGGTTAATCGTCCATCCAGCTGTCTGCATGTATGCAACTCTCGTATTAGACCATTAAATACTTCTGTTTGTTAAACACGAGAAATCAGCGGACATGAAAAGTTATTGGGATCATACATTTCAGAATTAGACTTCTCTTTGACATCTTAGATGACTTTCTGTAACTGTGGTTTTACCATTAACCATAAAAAGTGAAAAACCATTTCGAGCTCACTCGTGGAAATTTCCATAAAAACTTATGTACAAAGAAGACTTTTGTGACCAGAGACTGAGTAAGACTCCAGACTGGGCCAGACCGGCAGCCTGTCTGCAGAGGGTCATGTCTGCAGGGTGATGGTTTAGATCTGAAAGAGATGTTTAAAAATGAAACATTTTCCTTTTTCTTGGCAGAATTAGGACTGAATGTCAGCATCAATATTGCTGATACCGTCTCTTTTCTCTTTAAATAATCACCTCATCATTGCAAAAGGTGAAGAAATTTATGTAAAAAATCAAAACCTTAAGAGTTGTAGATGGGAATAAGAAGTAATATATTAGTGGCAATAATAGAAATATTTAGAGCAACAAAGCAAACTGTTTTACAAACTGAATAGTATTTTTTCTTTAATAGTTTTAAAAAATATTGATTATATTGTTTGCTGCTGTGTGTTGATCACATTCAGGTTTCCACTGGCTGAAAGGCATTTCAGCAGAGATGGAGCCGAGCAGCCAAACCTTTGATCCTGCAGCTTCCTGCCTGCAGCCAGTGTCCCTCTCACTCTGTATTAAAGTGAATGGAAATCACAACAGAGCCACTGAGTCCTGGGTTCCCACCGGTTCCCACCCGGTTCCTTGTTAGAAAACAAAACAGAAAAGAAAAAAACTTAAGAAATACACTTAATTTGAAATGCTCTGATCTTTATAGCTGTTTTGCATAAAACAATAACATAAAGTTTCACTTCTAGAAACTGACAAATGTAACAAAATAAACTAAACTTGAATGATATGCAGAAAAACTATTAATCAGCATGATTAGATAACGTATACAGCTCAAACAACATGTTAACATAACCGACTCTGGATGCATCACCATGATATTATCCCTTATGACCAAAGGTCTTCAGCCTGAAATCTTTTCTTAAATCCGTGTCACGTAAGTAAACCAGTCACCATTTCCATTCACTGTTTAACTTTTTTAACCTGATCTCTCAGCATTTTAGGAATTAACAATCCTTCTTCCATCTTCCAAAATAAACTCTTTCTAGAACAGAGCAGTGTGAAACGTAGAAGCAGAGTGTAATTGGATCTAACCCTTAGGCCTTATATTTAAGCGGGCAAAGTAACTTTGAATTTTACTGACGTACTTCCACCATGTCTGTCAAAGCTGACTGTTAAAGGTTATATGTTTTGAACAATGATTCATATATCTCCTTCTGACTGTCCAACCTTACCCTGTTTACACTGTCAATGCTAACTGCTTAGCGTCTGTTTCGCAGAAACATTTTTCATTCCCTCCTTCAAGCATGACTAACCACAAAACTATAAAAACAAACTATGTTATGACAATAACTCCACCTTGTCCTTGAGAAGTAAGAACCGTTGAATAAAGAAATAAAAAATAAAAAACAGTTTGCATGATTAATAATTGAATGTGGAGTCCAATGAAACCTGGTGCATTGAGGATCAGGTAAGCTGGACAATAAATCCAGTGTCCAAGGTCCAAGCACGAGGTTCAGTCTCTGGGGGAAAAAAACAAAACCAACAAAAGAAACATTTAATGACAAATACAGCAGACTTTTCAAACAAAACAATGATTTGTATTAAAAATGAAGAGATCTTTATTCAACTTGATTATACACATTATCATCCACAGTAGGACATGCTTCTGCAGAACATCTAATGACCTTTATTTGATGAAGATGCTACCGGGGTTACATCATGTGACCCTGGTGGATCTGGTGGTGCATGTAACTTACATGCAAACATGCAGCTCAGCTCAGTATGGCTGATTTATCTTCTACTGCATCTAAACCTCAGTCTCAATGCTGGTCATGTTCACATGACTGCTGCATGGAGAGGAAAATGACCCAATACATTAAACAAAGACACCACCTTTCACTGTTTTATACCCAGAATCTTATTTTATATATCTTATTTTTACCAGACAGAATAAAACTGCAAATAAAGAAAACAAACCTGAATAAAATAAGTATTATTTTCCCATCACAGCAAAGCTTCTATTCTTTATTTATTCTTTACTATCATGAACACACAGAAATGGCAGGAGCGTGACGCACAAACGTGCGCGTGTAGTATGAAAAAAAAAGGTTGCGTGACGTGATCTACAACCAGCCCCTTCCACGCGGTCTGAGTGGGCGGGCGTGACGCGCACGTGCTCCTTTTCATTGGTTTTTAACAGAGACTCTGGGTTTTTCTGGGCGTTGAAACCTGCCAGCGTTCATAAGAAGCAGGAGTCCCTGCGTGGAGACGTCCGCGCGCACCAGCACGTAGCCCTCGTCCCATCGGTGAGTTTGGACTTTTTCATTAAAAGCCTCGCGAGCTTAACTAATTAAAATCTTATCTCTGATTTCACATCGTGATTGGCTGAGACGCTTTTTCCTCACTCACAGGTATGTTTCTGTAAAACAAACCAAAAAGCGCATGTAAACAGAGCTCCTCAGGCAAATAGTTTGCTCTTACTCATTTAAAAACTGTTTATTTTAATCTAGGTGTATAAAAAGAATCGTAAATTGTGTAAAAATAGAGAATTGCTTTAGGCATTTTCCCTTTAAACTGAATGTTTTACATGTAACCTAAACCTCTGTTGGTCCTTTATCTGCCTTATTCAGTTATGCCTCCAAAATTAGAAAAATAATTCATGATTATAACTTTTTAAAAAAGTTGTTCTACAAACAGACACAGCAGCAGATAGTGACTTGACAGATATACTAAGTAGCTCCACCCAACCCCACCCTGGAGCCTACACACAAACCTTCAGAGACAACAACAAAAAAATGAGCTAGTATTAAATAAGAATAGTTTTATTAAAAGTATGATTCCACAGATGTGTTATGCTTGTTGGATTTGCTCTTTCAAAGCAGCATTTATATATCTACACATTATCGTTAACTGTATTTATCTTTGTGGTATTAATCACTCACTCTGAGCTGTTTTTCTGTCTGTCTGTGTAGGAATGACGCTGACTTCCATTAAGTCTTTCAGCCTGGTGCTGGATGGTCCCGCTGATGCAGCTTTCATTGGTGGGGAGGTGGTGGCCGGCCAGGTGGTCCTGGAGCTCCGCAGGGACACCAGGGTGCTCTCCATGAAGGTGCAGGGGAGAGGGGTGGCAACTGCACACTGGCTGGAAAACCGTGGCATGAACTCTGTTTATAACGACTACACATCCAAAATCACATACTTCAGGAAGAGACAACATTTGATTCGAGGTAAGTTGGGGAATGGAAATAAAGCACATATTGCACTGTTAGACAAATACAACTGTGATCAATTGTCCAGATCTGTGGAGCTTTGCTGTGTAATCCACAGAGCTGAAATGTATAAATATAGTGCAGTGGCTTTATTTCAGGATGCAGCTGATGCATGAAAACATGATTTCTCATCTCTTAAAGTGTAAAACTGCTGATCTATTCCTTTGTGTAGCGAGCTATAGCAGCTTTGTAGGCTGTGCAGTTTGCAACATGTAGCCTCTTGAGCCAAAATGTGTTGCATGGAAATCTGGGAGAAAGTTCAGATACATCAGTAAGATAACATGATCTTTGGCATTAAACACAAACCTCGTAGTGCAGAGTCCAAAAGCACAAACCAGTTTACTGAGTGCAAAAGGGAGAAATTCCCCCAGTGTTGACGGCACCAGCCAGACAGCTTCAAATCAGAGACGTGGTATATAATGTAGGTAATAGTGAATAAACTTTAGATGGTGGTTAATGTTTTATCAGATGTTTTGTAGCCTGTTTGACAAATCTTCTTACGAGAGGTAAATTAAATTTAAAGGCTAATATTTGAATCTGCGATCATTTATTGGTTTCATGAGATTTGGAATATTAAAAATATATTGATTTTAGGTACAACAGTCACTGCACAAACATTATTTTAGGATATAGAAAGCTAAAAAGAAGAATTAAGCAATTTTTTTTACATTGGTAACTACAGTTAATATAAACCCTTTTGGTATGGTAATAAAATAATAATAATAACAACAACAATAATAAATATGATTATTTTAAGTATTCTTGATTTCTGTATTAATAATATTTTTAGGATGTAATTAATTGGAAAACTGTTTTCACCTGAAGTTGCCAAAAGTTTAAACTGACTCTTTTTTTAAAAAAGATATCTGTTAACATCAGGCCTGCATGTTTTTTCTTCTTCTTGTATTTTAGAAGAACAGCAGAAAGATGGTTATGCTCTGAAGGAGAATATCTAGTATGATGTCAGAAATCTCGTTCTCTCCCTCCTTATTAGATATCAAATAAGTGTGTATTTCTGTAGAGTTACTCTATTTTATTTAGAATTTAATTCCATACATGTTGAATCTGAATTAACCTAAATGAGAGATTTTAAATGTGGTAATTTATCACAAATCACTTATTTTTTAGAGATGTTTGACATCATCTTTTTAACCAAGTCCAATGTATCAATAACTCTTATTTTCCAATATCAATATCAACCGATATAGATTAAATTTGTCATGTTAATAATGATATTAATACACTGCGTTTAACAAGCAAATGCTATAAAAACCTGCCTTTTTTTATTTCACCATTAATTGTTTTAAGCTTTCAGTAAGTTAAGTGCATGCACTCGTAGAATCTGTGCTGCTGTTGGATGGTATTATGTTCACTATCTGCTACATCTGTAACAAGGCCAAGTGAAAATGGTTGTTTTTCTATGTACAAGTATCAGCTGGTAAGAAAGCATCAGACAATGGAAATAAATGAAAGTGGTTAATGGAGGAAGGGGTGGTGGGGCATCATTTAAAAAAAAAAAGCCTGTGTAACCATGGCAACAAGAAAAACAACACGTGCTTCTGCTTGGCCCCGTCCTCTCTTACCATGCATCTGCTGTATGCCATACATTTTGCATAGTTGTGCCTCTTTAAGCTTATGTATATTTAAAATAAGCTCTCAGTGGTATGTTTGGGTTTTTCCTCTGACATGTAAAAGATGCTTTTTTTTAAACACCCCTAAACAAAAGATCAGAATAAACCTGAGAAGTAATTTGTTTAAATGTCTCAATATGTTAAAACCTTTTTAAGAAATGTAGTATTCCCTCCGAAGGCCTTTTCCAGCCCGTCTTTTCTGTTGCATATAAAAAGTTTTGCTGTTTTAAAACCAGCTTGCAGCCCTCTGGTTAAACTAAGAACTACTGTTATATATTTACTTATTCTGCAGCAGTTGTACGGCTACAGTTGGGCCAGTCATACGGAGTCTGGGATGTTTATCTGGCATGTTGTTCTGTGCAGAAAACTTCTTATCAGGGTTATACCAGGCAGGTAACCCTGTTGACCTGAACTGCTGCTTCTCACCAGCAGGTGGCGTGGTGGTCTTTGTATCAGAATGATTTTAAAGCCACTTATTTTGCAGATCTCTACTAATAGAAACATAAAAACTGTATGGGAAAAAATATTGGTGCTTTATTGTGATTGTATACTTTGTATTGCAACTTTCTACCACTTTCACCTTTGGTATTAAATGTTTTGAGAAAGTTATTTGGTAGATTCCCTTTGGTTCATCCACACAAGTCTAGACTACTTTCCCCTTAAGCACACATACCATCATGTTGAAGGACCCTGCTTTTGTTGTCCTGTCAGCACCAGTCAGTCTGGCTGGCCTGTTGGTGGCAGTAGAGAGTTAAGTTCCCATCCCAGGGAACAAAGGAGTAAACAACTTTGTTTTTCACAGAGCAGCCTTGATTTTCTTTCCTTTTTGTCCAAAAACTGAATGGAGTCTGTAGATGATAAAGATGAAGCGATGATTGGTTAGTTTGCTGAATGCAGCAACATTTTATAGAGCGATTTCTCTCAGAAATAACATTGGCTGCAGTTTAATTGAATTAAAAGTAAGTCTGCATTCCTATTGAGTCATGCAAATAAACCAGATGTTGCACAAAAACGCTTTAATTTCTCTGTTTGTTTTACTCCTGCATGTCAGATTGGCTGTTTCCTAAGGGGATTTGTTGGAATACCTTTTGTGCTTAGCCAAGTGTTTCTATGTTTGCAAGGCAGCTCAAAATATGTAACAGTGTGTTCAAAGTGACACAGAAGCCGCGGTGTAAACAGCTTTAGTCCGGAGTGAAACTCCTCTGAGCTTTGCCAGACTGAGGCATGCTCAGTAAGCCTGTTTTCTTCTAAGAACCTGTAAGCATCAATCATCACCAGGCCAAGCATAGAGGCCAAGCTTTCCTCTGCTGCTTCCACACCCAGTCTGCTTGTGTGCTGCATTCAGGCTTGAGCTGGAAACTGGAGCTGTGGTAGAAAAAGCTGAGGAAGTGAGGCTGTAAACAGAAGAAGCAAGGGAGAAAAAACACGAGATAATCACATTTTTATTTATTTTTATTAAATAAGTCATCCCATGATGTGAGCATTGTGCCCAGAGAGGCTGTTTTGTGATCCTAAGAAAAGTTGTTTAACTTTCTATTTTTCTGTACATGAGTTTTAATAATTTACTTGTTCTAATTGACTTGTTGATCATTTTTATTTTCAAACATCTGATCAGTTTGGTCAATAATCTAGTCACTCAAGGTGTTTACAGCTTTAGTCCTGAATAATCCGTGCCAGGGAAGGGTTTGTGAATGCTTCAACCCTCTCCTGAGGCCTTGCATAATAAATGTTAGGCCACGCCCACTTCTGAGCCTGCAAATAGGGCTGCTGGCTGCACGCGCAACAGTTTGCGCTTAGTAAGCGAAACACTGCGTCAGTTCTCCTCCAGAACATTCACACTCTGCGGACCAAACCGAAAAGAGACTTAAAGCTAAATATGATCTTCGACAAGTTAAAAAAGTTTGACATCGTCTTCGACTCTCCGGAGATGGACTGTCCTCCTGTGTACAGCAGCGGGGACGTCGTGTCCGGACGGGTCGCGCTGGAGCTGTCCGGCGAGACTCGGGTGGATTCTCTGAAACTTCACGCCGAGGGGTTCGCCAAGGTGCACTGGACCGAGTCCCGGTCGGCCGGGTCCAGCACCGCGTACACCCAGAACTACAGCGACGAAGTGGAGTACCTGAACCGCAGAGAGGTGCTGCTGCAGGCAGGTCAGTCCGGGATGCAGGAGGGTGCAGGAGGGTGCAGGAGGCTTTAAACTTCTGTCCCAGCTGTTAAACTTTTATTCTCTCATTAACCAGATGACATGAAACAATAGTGAAAGTGTTTTATTTGAGCTGGTTGTTGCCCTGCAGACTGGAGGCATGGTGTCCATTATAAACAGAGCTGTTTTTAATGTAAAAGAGGGGTTTAAGTCTGGTTGTTTTCCAATTTAAAGGTGCTCAGTTGTTTTTTTTTTTATCTTATTTTACATTTAAGGAACATTTTGTTAGAATAATTTAGAACTTGGCTAATTAAACAAATTAATTTTAGGTCATTTTTGACAAAAAATACTTTAAATGTTAATTTATTTAAAAGTAAATGACTAAGTTGCAAAAGCTGGATTGGTTTTAACTTTGTTGAGAGACTAAAACCCCCCCAGCAGCTGTCTTGTCATTGTGAAAACATCTGTTGCACTGACACCAGACTTTCCCTCATTCAGAGCAGATCCTGGCTTGTTTTTCTCTGCAGTGGGGGAGCCTCAGGTTTCTGCCTTCATTCACTGGGCACAAAGCTGTTTTGCTTTTAAAGGGCAGACAGGAAACGCACAGCTGGGACTTTTGTCAAGTTTATGATGCTTTCCTACTCCGCTTAGTTTTGCAGATGCGCTTTAAAACCATATCCACGTTTTAACCTACTAAAGAGATTTTCCCAAATGGTTTGAAATTGAGAAAAGAAGCAATGGGCAGACAAAAGGAGTCTGTTAAACACAAACACGTGTTTCTGGACCTGTTCAGCAGGAGAAAGCAGAGCGGTCGAGAGAGGCTGTATAATGTAGCTCGAGGCAAACGTGTTCACAGTCAGCACGATGGAGGAGGAATTGCCTCTGAGCAAAAACAAACCGTGTGATTGCAGAGAAAGGCGAGGGATTTCAGCAAGAGTCAAACAAAGCATGTCGTAATTATTGAGATATCTGAATACTTTTTGTTGCAGCATTTATGCCTCATGGTTTTCTCAAGAAGTTTCATGTGGTTTGACTCCTGACTGCAGCGTTATTGTTTTATTGTTCCTTTTAAAAGCACATCATACCAGACAAATAGAGCCAAACTGTTTAGAAAAACCAGAAAAGAGTAACTAAATATTAATACCTGTAACATGACCTTTTGTGTTTTTGGTTCAGATCATGGTCAAGTGACCATCCTTCCTGCTGGCAGACATGAGTTTGCGTTCAGCTTCCAGCTTCCAGAAGAGACGCTGGTCACATCCTTTGAGGGGAAACATGGCAGCATTCGTTACTGGGTCAAGGTTAAGCTACACAGGCCGTGGACCACTGTGAAGAAGATCAAGAAGGAGTTTACAGTCATTGAACCCATCGACATCAACACTCCAACTCTGCTGGTGAGCAGCTCATCTTTAAAGGAAATGATTGTGCTAGTTCACACAAAGCATTAGACTAAAATTGCTTGATTTGCTGTTTTTAGGCACCACAAGCTGGCACAAAAGATAAAATGGCACGTGCATGGTACCGCAACTTTGGGCAAGTGTCTGTAACTGCAAAGATTGACCGCAAAGGCTACACACCAGGTAAGACTTTGCTTGATCAGCATTTGGCTTAATGAGAACATCTGCATGTACTGAATCTCTCCTTTTCATCTTTTCTGCAGGTGAAGTGATTCCCGTCTTTGCGGAGTTTGACAACTCCACCTCCAGATCAATTGTTCCCAAAGCCTTCATCACTCAGACACAGACCTTTATCGCCCGCGGCACCATGAAGCAGAAGCGCTCGGTGGTGGCCACTCTGTGTGGTGACATTGTGAGCGCCAGATGCCGCGAGACCTGGCACGGTCGCGCCATCAAGATCCCACCTGTAGGTCCGTCCATCCTGCAGTGTCGCATCATCAAAGTGGAGTACACACTCAAGGTGAGCGTACCAGCAGCTACGTGCTTTTGTTAATTTCACCTTTTTTTTTTAAAGAAATGGAAATAATTGCTCCCTTTTCTTTATTTCAGGTATGCATCGATGTTCCTGGGACTTCCAAGTTGTGTCTGGAGCTGCCACTAGTCGTAGGCACCATCCCGCTCCATCCTTTCGGCAGCCGTACGTCCAGTGTCAGCAGCCAGTACAGCGTCAACCTGGACTGGATGCGCATGGCCATCCCAGAGCAGCCTGAGCGTAAGTGTTCTGTACTAACAGATACTTTGGAGTTACACACTGTACTAGGTTAAATCGTATGAGATAGGACATCTTCCACTATGGTTTAAGTAGACTAATTCGTCACACTAAGACAGGAAGAGTATGCAAACTGTTTTGATTCAGCTGCGATAAATGTTGGATCAGATCAGTGTGCTTTCTAACCCCAGCTGCTTCAGACCAGTAGATTTACGTTGCCTCTCACCTTGCAGCTCCACCAGATTACAGCTCCGTGGTGACGGAGGAGGAAGCTGAGCAGCGTAACAGCGCTGTGGTCCAGCAGCCGGCTGAAGACCTGAGTGGGATCCTGGAGCGGCCCCTCATGGCTTTCGTCCAGGAGTTCCGTTTCCGGCCTCCACCGGTTTACAGCGAGGTGAGTCGTTTTTTCCTGGAAACGGCACCGTTTAGTTTGACTGACAAAAGCATACAAACTGGATTTTTCTGTTACACGAAGACACCCCTTTGATCTTTACCGAGTTGTATAACAGCAGCAGCATATTGCAAAACCTGGAGACGTAGGCTGAATAAATCCGATTGTATTACTCACCCCTTGTCTCTTTCTGCCTACAGATCGATCCCAACCCTCAGCCTACTAACATGAGACCTCGCTGCATGACATGTTGAACCATGAGCCCCGCCTGAGCGACATGCAACTTAAGAATTGAAACAAATCCTAAGATTTGTCTTCTCCTGGATTATGCCTCCCTGGCGAATGGCACCTATTCCCAACCTGTGTGGTGGAGATGGAGCACAGCGCCGCGGAGTTCAGGAGACGGAGCTCACGGGAACTGAACGTTTGCAGAGCAGCTGCCGCTTTGCTTTCGGTCCAGTAAAGTGGACGTTTTTCATGTTGTCCTGAAAGGAGAGCAACTTCTCTGCATCAGTTCCTGTCCTCCTCGAGTGAGTTTTGACTCCCAGAGAAGTGAGCAACAAAATACCTCCCAATCAACTATTCCCTCACGCGCTGAGTTTCTGAGACTTAAGGAGTTTGGGATGTATTGGGAGAGGGGTTACAGTTAAGATCACTTGATATTTATCAGAGTCGGTGTTGTAACTGAATGAAAAGAAGCATTTTTGACGTGTTTTTGAAGCACATTGTCATCTTGAGTGGCGTTAAAAGAGAAGTGCAATTATTTTCCTTAGTTTATAACTTGCTTGGCATCTGGGTAGATGTTAACCACCCACATTGCTATGCATAGTCTGACTCAACAGCAGTATGCCTGTGATGAATTCTACTGTTAACATACTGTATCAAAGTGTGATGTTGGAGCAGACATGTCAGATCAGGACATGATGTATTTTATGCATGTAAAATAATGTCAAAGGGAAAAATGAATGCATTTTTAAATGATCTGCAGTTGAGGATTGCATGAGAGTTTGAGGGAGCTGCCCTCTCGGAGCTGGATACAGCTGAATGTATACGGAAAGATTCTGGAACAAAAACAGTTGCATTGTAAGTGGTTAAATTCCAAAAGCACTGAAGTGTTAAGAGAGCTGTAAGAGTTCATTTAGGCACAGTGATATGATGGGATGCAGCAGTTTGGTTGAGACCGCGGACCTGTTCCAGCTGCTAAACAAAGATGGTGGAGCCCTCTGAGCCATGTGGACTGAAGCTCTGTGCCATGTTGTTGAGCCTTAAGATGAGAATGCCACTGAAATGTAAACATTCCTAATGTCTGACTTGAGGATCTTGTTTTTTTTTTTCCTCAACTTCCAAAAAAACCTGTCAGGAGTATCAGTTCAGGGTCAGCTATGCGGCTTCTGTGCTGCACGCTGAAAATTAAAATGAATATTTTTATAAATGCAGTTTATTGTGAATTATGCCAAAGTTTTGTAAATGTTTTTCGTAATAAAAAGATTAAAATGATGTTTGTCTTCAGTGTATCTTTAATTCTCGACAAGTATGTAAACTGCACACTGGTGAAGCAAATAAGAGGACCTATGTTTAGTATGTTGCATGCCAGCAGCCTGATGCATCGTGTTCAACACAGCACGAGCTGTACCAAGTGGAACGAAATGATTACAGACTAGTTACAGCATCCTCTTGCACAGTTTGCACTTTGTTTACACAAATCTTCGGGTTATTTTTTTGCCCCACATGAACACATGGGAACAAACAAGCAACTCTGTGAAATGTAGTGTACAAAGTTTCAAACTGCTGAGGAAGAAAGATGCTCAAAGCAGCCTGGAAGCTGGAGAGAAATGGATGAGAAAAGGTTCAGATGGGACTTTTTTAGAACAATGTAAACTATAGTATTTAAATTTGATCTATATTTTGATTTTATTTACATGTGAAACTGCTACACAGTTGAGTTTCAGCTTACTGTTAATGAACAGCAGCACATTACAGCCATTTCATTCCAACTCGCCTTGTATTTTATGACATCTTTTATCACATTAAGTAAAGTTGAGGAAACTTTACTAATTTTTTTATTTTTTGATGTATATTCACTTTGAACTAAAATCTATTTATCTGATTATGAGTGGATTCCTGAAAGTATTGACTCTTTATGTAGCTTCGCTTATTCATCGACACAAATTCTCACTTTTAGATGCTCTTTTTACATCCAATAATGTTACTGACAAGATAAATATCAAATCAATAACAGTTCAAACTTTCAGACATCTTTGTTGTAAAATGAATTCCTTTCCTTTTTTTAATCTTTTATTTACTTCCTACAACTACTCACAGTTATAGTTCCTACTTTTGCTTTATTATTCTGCCTTCATAAATGATGCTTTACTGAGTAACATTCATAGGTGAAAATAGTATCATATAAATCTGCAATGCTTTCACTTTAAAGTTAAATTTGTAAACTACATTTATGCCGTATTAGCTCTTACTGAACAGATTTTAAACTCTTTACTTGTGTCTGAATGTCTGCTTAACATAACTCATTTAAACTACACATGAGCATGTTGTCATGACGCTGAATAAACTGGGTTACACTTCTATTTTAGCAGGAAACTCAAATTGTAACACGCAAATCGTTAATCGTACCGAGAGCTGCAGTGTGACCAACATTTAAGGCAACATACACAACAGGTCTTTAGGAACATCTGCTTCCCTGACCTGGTTTTGTCAAAAATGACTGACGTAGTTTTATTCTTGTAGAGAAATATTAATCGTATACTTCTAACATGCAAAATATGAAAACAATTCAATAAAGGCCTTTAAAAGTAAAGATTAAGTACAATGTTTGTGAACAATGATTTGATTCAGCATTTGCAAGAAGACTCTAAAATCTGGGAAAGTTTGAAGAGTAATTTGTGAGGAATTTCTCGACATCTGTTCGTGCTGTTTGTGACTTCTCCTTACAGACATGCAGAGGGGAAAAAGACTTTACAAAACAGCCTTTGAGCACCAATCAGTTCCTCTCATGGCTTTGTTCAGCTCCAAACTGGGTTAATGTGGGTTAACAAAGTCAGACGGAAACAAAGGTTTTCCTTGAAAAAAGTCCTGGACATCTTGTAACCAAATTGATTACATGTACGTTCCAAATCACATTTCCAATAACTAATTTACATTTCTTATTTCTAGGTAGCAACAATTTCCAAAACAAGTGGTAAATAAACAAACCGTGTTTGGTGATACGTGTTTAAAAGAAATTTGTCAGAGGCAAAAGATGACATAATCAAGACAGGCGTTTCAGCTGAGTCTAGAAGAGTACAATCTTTCTCAGGTTTCACATACTTTATGGAAATATCTCTGTTCTGTTAAATACAATTAGGCCTAACAAAGACCCTTCTATCATTCAAAAAGTAAAAGCTGTTAAAATCAATGGAAGAGGCGAAGAGGATCAAATTCTGGGAGCAAACAAAAGAAAGTGTCTTTTCTGATCAGACACCATTAGGAAGTGAAATTGGCCCACAAAAGCCTCTGCAGGAGCACAGGAAAGTGTACTAAAACATGCTGTGTCCCACTGATTCAGCTGCTCAATAAGTCACATTCTGTTTCCACTATTATACTTAATTACCAGTTTTACTCTAAAGAGGACAAAAAAAATATCTGGATACTTTTGTGGGTGTGTTTCATCTGTTTTTCCTCAAATTGTCCTTTAAATTCTGGCTGTGATGTGAGAATTTCCTCATTTAGGGATAAATAAAGTCTCATCTTTTCCAGCTCCGCACTTCTTACAATAAATATCAGAGGAAGACAGACAGAGTGACTTAATTATAAGATAGAATAAAAAGTGGTTAGCAATGTGGCCTCACAGCAAGCAGGTTGCTGGTTCGAGCCCAGGCTGGGGAGGGTTGTCCAGCGACCTTTCTGTGTGGAGTTTGCATGTTCTCATGTATGCGTGGGTTCTCTGGCTTCCTCCCACCCACAAGACATGCATGTTAGGTTATAGTAGCTATGGTTAAAATACTTTAAAATAACATGTAAGTCGCTTTGGATAAAAGCGTCTACCAAATGACTGTATAGTGTATAGTATAAAAAGAAAATTCCTATCCATCCACCCATAAAATAAAATGGTTCACTTTTATAGATCTTTTTCTCCATTCACAATGACCAAAGCACTTTACAGATCATGCTATCCACCCACTCACACACTGATGGCGGCAGAGCTGCCACCAGGAGCAACTGGGTGTTCAATGTCTTGCTCAAGGACACTTCGACACGCAGAGCTCAGACAGAGTGGGAACCGAACCCACGACTCTCCGATCAGAGGTTGGCCACACAACACACAACAACCCTAACCCTATCCCTGAGCCACAACTGCCCATCCATCCATCAATACACCCACCCACCTAACCGTCCACCCACCCATCCACCCACTCATCCATCCATCATCTTATATATAAAACAGTGTTTGTGGAACCATCATCATCAGAAATAGATATGAATGAATTGATATATTGCTAGAATAAACATTTGCAGCATTTAGATCGTCCTGCAGCCACAGAGTATTTTCACATATCTGCTGTGGCTTCTTTGTATCGTTACCTCCTCCAAAGCGGCACTATGTAGGACCATGTTTTGCTCATCGGTCTGTTTGTTTGTTTGTTTGAATGATTGACTTGATTATGTTTTTTGGGAACAGGTCTTGGTCTAACAGATTTCAGCTGTTTCCTCAGGCTTTCAGAAAGATTGATGGTTTAAAGCTATATAGTTTCCTTTTCAACCATTCTTTTGCATGTGTTTTTTGTCCAATTAAAACTTCCAATACATCTGCATAAAACAAAAAAACTGTGTGCATTCCAATATAAAATTACTTAATCTGAATATTAATTTTTTTTGATACAATAAACATCTTCATCAACCCACTGAATGATCTGATTTGCAGTTTTTCAGGCGATTGCTTTTCTTTACTATTTTTTTATCTCATCATCTATAAACAAAATGATATCCATGACCTTGTTTTGCCAGGAAAAGAGGTGGGAGGGTTTCAGGATCACAGGTGATTGCCTTTAAGGCTTTGGACTTACCGTATATTTTTAAGGAGAGCTCACTGAACCACACTGCTGTGATAATTACACCGTAAATCAATGGTGACTAAAGCTCACGTAAGCCCTGAACATTAAGCAAGAATGAGTCGTGTTAGTTTTCATGTGGTTTTGTTACTAATGGCTGTTTCCCACTTTTTCACTTCTATACATGTTCAGTTATTTAAAACAGTCCTGTCATGCACTTTATAAAGCTGATAAATGAAATTGTTTTAGGACACATGGGTGGCAAACCATGGTAGACCAAGGTCTCCTGATAACAAACTTCCTCTTTCAGGCCTTCTTGAAACTGTCTTGAGACGTTATTGTATCTGTAATATGTTGAAGCAGCATCATTCGGTCTTATCAGGACATATTTGGCGTCAATGTTACCTGTTTTTTTTAGATAAAACTGAATACAGAAAGTAAGCAACTGGAGCATGTCTGAGCAGAGTCCAGCCATCAAGGTTGCCAAGAGGAGCTGAGTGCTCGTGGTTTTTCTTTCTTCACAGATTGAAAATATTTTCAGGGTTTTCCCAAACAGATAGCAGAGAGAGAACGGCAGCAGACAAACCAAAACAAACCCAAGGTGTTTTAACTCCACTACTATGTGAGGAAGAAGACACACAGCAAGTTCAGTTTTCCCTGAGGACATTTTGAAATGTTGAAATCTGCGACTATGAGGAAAAGATGTTTGTGAGAAGAGTTTCGGTTTGGAGATTCATGTATAAAGAATGATGTGCTGACTTTAGAGCTAACTTTGTCTGTCTAATCTTTACCTTGCATGGTGGGAATGAATGATCCAGTTTATTTGACTATAATAAACCAAATCCTGTTTGTAATTATTGGAATAAAATAAAACTTTTATTACTCAGAGTTAGCAAGAGGGTGAAACTAAAGGTTTCATCAATGTTGGTGATAATCATATTAGTCTTCTGTTTTTATCCATCATTGTAAAACAGTCTGGAAACAATGTGGTGCAGTAACAAGGCATCTCAAATGATCGAGGATTACAGCCACTGTGCCCCTTCCTTAAGTACAGATAAAAAACAATGTAGTGATTGTTTTAAACCCTGTATTCACTAAAACTCTGCAAAGACAACACAAGTGTAGAATCTAAGAAATCAGAAATTTATTCTTAACATGATCGGGTTGAATTTGATAGAAAGCAAAAGACTTGAAAAGTTCTATATGTGCTAAAATAAAATAGAAATGACAAACTTTAAAATATCTAAAATAAAACATTTAGGATAAATTGGGGAAAAAATGTTTAAAAAGGAGGATTTAATAATAAATAACACATAATCTCCACAATGTGCTCTGATCATCCAGGTAACAGGTGAGGAGACAAAAGACCTGGAAGGCAGCACCGTGTTAAAACAGATTTAGTTCAGTAGAAATCATCCACAAGTTCAACTTAAAATTCTGAAAACAATATGAAACAATCTGAAACACCACCTCTCTCTCTCTCTCTCTCTCTCTCTCTGTCTGTGTCTCTCTGTCTCTGTCTCTCTCTCTCTCTCTCTCTCTCTTTCTCTCATTCTCCCTCTCTCTCTCTCTATGTCTGTGTCCCTCTCTCTCTCTCTATGTCTGTGTCTCTGTCTCTCTCTCTATGTCTGTGTCTCTCTCTCTCTCTCTCTTTCTCTCTCTCTCATCATGATCAGTTATTAGTAATTCAGTTGTAGATAAAACAGACCAAACAATCATTACAACTGTAGATATTTTTTGAGCAATTTTGTCAAATAACAGAATAATAAATTAAAAAAGGAAATGAATACATTTCTTCACATTTCCTTCTCTAAAAAACTTCCATCTGTAATGGAGTAAATAATATGTCCCTGCTGTTTGTTTGACGTGTCAGGATGTCAGTGCTGGCTCAGATCAGTGTCTTGTTGACGCTAAAGAGAAGACGAGCTATCGGTTTGCTGACCCCTCCCCTCATAATGCTTCATGGAAAGCAGTGTAACTTCAGAGGGGTCACAGTGCTGACAGCAGAGAGCTGCACACTGAGCAGCTCACCAAAATATTCTGGAATAAAACAAACTGCCATGCAGGAACAAACAACATCCCAAACAACATGCAATGAGAGCAGCTTTGTTTGTGCCTGCTCCGCCTCCAGCTGTAACCCAGAGTTCACTGAAATCCACTTTGGGGTTCTTATGATCTATCTCTCTTTGTTTCAGTACTGTGTGATGCTCTTTGTTATGCGGATCTTCCTGATACAGCGGTTCCACACACAGTCCAAAATGAATCACATAAAGAATATTTCATGTCTTTATGGACCGTATAACTAGGTGCAACATAAGGGGAGCAACTAAAATCTCTGAATTCAACACATGAAACGTTTGCAGCAGGTTTTGTTCAATAGTTTATGATCATTCACCCAGTGAGCTCCACAGCTTATCCAAGAGTCTGTCCTGAGTGTGAATTACAGCTTTGCAGAGCGTCACTGTAGGATCCATTAATACATTTCTATTTAGATCCCAGTAGTCAAGATGTGGAATGGATTTATGTAAACAAGACATGAATCCAGCCTGTACCTCATCAGATTTAAATCACGATACAGCATCAATGTTCATATGAGGATCTATGATACTAATGCGTTCAGTTTTCTACTTGATCATGTTGTTTTACTGTTTATCAGATGTTTTGTTTTTAATCTAATTTTATGTTTTATTGTCTCTGTAAAGCACTTTTAATCACCGTCGTGGAAATGTGCTGCATATAAACTTACAGCTTGAAGCTACCTAACATCAACTCTTCAGTTGTTAAGCTTTGTGAGAGAGCATGTTTACACTTTGAATGGACAGGGGCAAGCTGGGAATTAAAATTCACAATAAAAAATGTAACCAAAGAAAAAAAATCAGATTTAGAGATCTCCCTTAACTGTGTGAGCCTCGCAGTGCCACATATACGTCAAGTCAGTGTGTCTGAAATCAGTATTGGTCATATGGTGTAAATGTATTCCCTCTGTGCGTACATGCAGGCATATGCAGGTTACATCCCCTCCCATCCTGTGCAGCAGCACATGGGCTGAGCTGTTTGGGTGGGTGACCTGGCTTCCAGCCACATTTGCAAGGAGAAACTTTCTCCTCCATAATATGACAAACATGAAAGTAGCTCTCAGGAATGTATTTTTCTTGGAGTGAGCACAAGATTAGCACGTAGTGTAACACTCTCAGAGCTGCAGAGAAGGAAAACAATGGTGGGGGTAAGCTGGTGAGACAAGTAAGTTTTGACTTGAATGCGTTGCCCAATCGTCTTGCTTTTCACAGCCAAAGAACACGATGTCCAATGAAAGCAAAACAAGTCTGATGTAAATACTGTTTAGGAAAAGAAAGTGGGCGTTACGTAGCTCAGATATCCTGGGTAATGACAAAATATAGAAGGAGGAGGAGACGTTACACAAGCAGTTTCTGCTGTGGCACACTTTAAACTACATGTCACAGTGTTAGCTATTTCTATGTTTCTTTCTCCAACTTTCACAATCAGTATTTGTGTTCCTGCATGACTGGAAAAGGAAGCTTACAGATAAGAACTTTTTAGCTGGACAGTAATTCTAATCGCATCAGAGTAAACAGAGTCAAATCTTCTGATATTAAACATCAGCTGAAACTCTGTAGCGTTTAATCAAATTTACACTCCTTTATCAAGCTGGCCTCCCTTCCAGGAAGGTAGCGGGTTTTGTTTCCAACAGCTTCGCTTGTTGTGTCATCTCAAGCATGTGAATGGAAGATTATCAGATAGAATCAGCCTGGATGTGCTTAATTGATAATAATAATAATAATAATATATGAAAAAAAGTTAAATTGTCAGCTGCTTTAGACTGTAACGGCTAATAAATCAGTTTTTCCTGAAATTAAAACTATTTTTTAATTTTGTGTAAGAATAGGAGGGTTACATGTTAAGAAAAGAGTCCTGAAAGTTTGCCAGATGAAGTCGTTTTGTAGAACAGAATGAAAGAAGATCATGAGCCAGAGACAGTGTGCCAGATTATTCATAAAAAAAGCCGAAACTAAACTGTCATGTCTAGAAAAACAAACACGGAAACAGAATAAGTTTTAAAAAGACACCCACACACACCTGAAACTGAAACTAACTAAAATATCCACCAAATATCAGATAGCAACGCTGTTTTCCTAAAACTGCAAATAAATCCTGAAATAGAAACACATCTATGTGCTAACAACTACTAACACAACAATGTGGTGACCATTCAGTTATTTTAGTCAAGTACACACACTCAAGATGCGATGCTTAAGTTTAAACAGTGGGGAAAAAAAAAGTCTTTTAAAGCAGCATGGTTGTTGTTATCACACGCTGGTCTGAGTTGCTCACAAACTGCTCTGAACTCTGAACACACAACTTATCCAACCCTGAAGCAGGTGGGCTGCAGCAGCGGAGGACTGGGTGCCACTACCCTGAGCTAAAAGCAGGAAAACTGAGGTTGGAGTTATCACCAAGCCTGATGAGTCATGATCTGAGCCGGGACATGCAGATGCTCTGGGATCTGCAGCTACATGCAGCTCTGCATGCATGATCATATGGACCAAAATCTCAGTAATCTTCTCAACATCTTGTTGATTCCATGTCATGAAGAATTAAGGCAGTTCTGAAGGATAAAGGATGTCTAACCCACTACTCAGGTGTACTAAACAAAAAAGTAGTATTTTTTTCAGTTTTACTTCCTCTTCATCATTTTAATAATGGCAACCATAATTTCCCCAAGCAGGAAAACAATACAATACAATCAAACAACACAAATGTGCTGAATAAAATCCCAGTGAGTAGCATATGACATGAAGCACAAAATATGACATATAAAATAACAATAAATACAACATGAAATAAAAAAAAAACAAATAAATAGACTGAATATAAACCAAAGTCTTAAAGTTGTCAAAGGTGTGTGAAAAGATGGGTTTTAAGAAAAGATTAAATAGAACAGGAAGAGGTTTTTTAATGTGGATCATTAGAGGCAGAAAGAGTAAAGACACAGTCCCTCCTTAAGTTTCCTCTTTATCTTGGAGGGCTCCCTGGAATAGCTCATCATCTGATTGGAGAGGCGGTGAAACTCTGCGAGGTAGGGTGGAGTAGGACCATTAAGGGATTTAAAGGCAGATAAAGAATTGAAAAATTAATCCTTGAATATATCAGCAGCCACCAGAGTGAGATTAAAATGAGTGATCTGTGCTCATGTTTGCACATGCCAGTAAAAACGTGTGCAGCAGCATTTTGCACCAACTGCAAACAAGCAAATATAAAGTGCATTACAGTAATCCCACCTAATGATCACGCAGGTGTTTATTACTGGCTCAAAGTGCTGTGTCTATATTTTATTTTGCCAGCTGTGGCCCTTTAAAACCTCACCTGACTGTGAAACTGTGACTCATTGTGCATTTTTACCCTCAGGTTTGTGAGGGTTGGCATGACACAGCAAACCGGACTCAGATCCACAGGTGTCCCAGCATTCCCATTAAAATCCTCACCTCAATATTTTTCTAATCAAATCTCAGAAAGGTAAAAATCATCTAGGCTTTAATGTCTTCGAGACACCTGCAGAATACTAGCAGAGCATGGATCCCTGTTCTTCAGGGGCACACACTTCATATCAGACAATCGTCAGCATAACATAAATTTCATATTTACTAACGGTAGAATTAAGTGGGAGAATATGAGGAAGAAGAGATTAGGCCCTAAAAGGAAACCTTGTGGGACTCCACATGAGGGTGGAGCAGATTTGGAAACAGTTCCCAAAGATGACATATAAACTCCTCAAATGAGATAAATAGCTGTGGTCCACTGTGTCAAAAAACAGAAGATCCAAAAGATAAGAATAACACAGTCACCACAGTCGGTAGCTAAAAGTCTATCATTACAACCTGTTATAGTTGCTGATTTGTTCCTGTGCAGAGTTTTCAAACCAGTTTGAAAACCTTTAAAGTGGTTTGCTTTTCCAAAAATGCCAGGAGTTTAGTGTGCACTGACTTCTCAAGGATGTTTTACATAAAAAGCAGTGAAGAAATAGATCCCAATCTGGCAAGAACTGTAAAATCCAGACCAGGTTTTTAGTCAGAGATTGTACAACTGCATATTTAAAGTATTTCAGGACTATATCTGTTTTCTCTGTTCTCTATTACATTTTTTTATCTATTACGTCAGAGTATTTGCTGTGGGTCTGCCAAATAAGGTCGTAAACATCCAGGTAATCAAATTAATTAATTTAATACGTTGAAATTTATAGTAAACTTACCATTAAAATGTTTCTCTGCAGGGAGATTAGCGTATTGCTGCTATCAAGCTAAAAACATGGTGGACCAAGGTAGAGTTGAACTTCCTGTGACTTGGAGGGGGGCGGAGCATAACAGGCCTCATTTACATTTAAAGAGATGGCACCAAAACGAGTCGCTCTGAAGACACAGCTCAGAACAGGGTTATAAAGTGTGTGTGGAGCGCGAATAAGCAGGAATTCAGACCAAAGCATTGCAGTTCTGCTTTATACAGACAATAAATTAATGATTTACATGTTAAAAGGAAAGATTTAAAAAGCATGATATGTCTCCTTTAAAACATTTTCCTTAACCTCATTAAGAAAAGAGTGAATAAAACCTTGTGCGGTAGCTGGTGAGATCTCCATTTAAACACTGTGGAGCATTAAGACAAGCTGGCTTTCAACCAGAGGTGTCCAAAGTTGGTTGTCCTCAACGTTTCGGATGTTTCCTGCTGGAGCACACTTAAATTAGATTATTGGGTCAAATATGACAGAACACTGAGGTAAGCCATTTAATTTGAATCAGGTGTGAAGGTTCAGGGGAACTGCTAAAACCTGCAGGACTGTAGCCTTGAAAACTGGAGCTGGACATCCCTGTTTCAAACAAATGAAGATTGGACACAATAATGTCAGAGAAATGTTTTGTTTTATTGGTTTTAACAACTGACAATGGCACCAGCTTTCTCTTAACATCTGGAATGACACCTGCAGCTTGTTCTTTTCCCACTCATGCTCAGCTCTGTGACACTGAATCATTTAACCAGGACTCAGATTTAGTTTTAGGGTTGCTGGGTTTTAATAGAGCGGCAGTGTTGAAAACCATCCTGCAGGTAGCGTAACGTTAAGCTAGGTTCCTCTGTACTGTGCGTGGACACAGGAGTGACAGAGCAGCAGAGCACTGGAAGGGTTAATGATGCAGCAGAAGCAGGAGGTCGGTCTGTTTTACCCAAAGAGTGACCTCAAATAATTCAGGCATATGATCAGAAAAAACTGCGTCACAAATGTCTAATTTAAGAACTGGGAGTTCATGTGATAAAACCAGATTGAGAATGCGTTTGTGCTCATGTGGGTCCAGACATAAACTGCACAAGGATAAGAGCCAATGAGATTTAAAAACTTCAGAGGCACATCAGGACAGCAGACGAGTTTTAATATTGCTATAGAAGTCAAATACTATGTGAAATACAAGATCAAACAGTGACCCTTTTGGCTAACTCGATTATATGGCGTGCCCCCTGACCTTTTAAGTGTTGTAACAGAAGTTAATGAATGTAAACCTAAACTCTTTTAGCCATGACTCATTTGCATGTTTCTGAGGTGATAACCTTCCCCCGGTGTTGGGTCAGCGAGGAGGTTTGCTATATCATAAAATATGTTATATAAGATTTGCACATTTGAATCAGTGAAAATCTCCAAATGCTACATTATATACAAAAACAGAAATTCATATTCTGAAATGTTAAATATTGTCTACTTACAAAGGTAACTCACTCATTTCACGTTAGATTTATATAACATGCACAGAATATGCTTTCACACAAAGAAAATCCGACTCTGAGCTCTTTGAACTAAGGACAGGGACATTTCTGATGGTTGATATTAACTTTTAAAGTTTACATTAAAGGCCACAATGTGTCATGCTCCCTCTGGTCCTGTTTTATATCTTTTCCTAGAGCCTTTTTCTCACGTTAGCGCTGGCAGCTCCTTGTTCTGCTTTTTTCCTGTTATGCTGAAGTGCAACAGGACGTGCACTCCTGCACGCAGCCAAAAACAAAAAAAAAAAAGTGTCAGCTAAACATGCGAAACCAAAATGTTATCATGAGAGTAATTTGATTTGCTTTGTGCAGGAGTTCTTATTGCACTACTGTGAGACTTTGTTTGGAGAGATCTGACCCGACGGATGGAAGTTAGTTCCCTGCTGGGATTACAGATGTGTTGTGGTTGGTTATAATATATATTTGTGATATCATATATATTTAGGCTTAAAGTCAACTCTTGATCCCAGAGTTTTGCAGATCCATAACTTAATATCAAATTTGTCATTTTTCATACTTGCTGTTTTAGTTGGAGCTAAGAATGACCTCCTTGTTGTCAATGTTCCTGTTCTGGTTTGGTTAGATCTTAGTGGTGCATTTGACATCACAACATCTAATTTTCATTTTCCACTTTGAATTTAGACTATGCTCAGGTTGTTTTAGTCCCTATAAGCACTTTGGACATTTGCCTTCCAGTGCATCTGTAAGGAGCCAGGTTTGCTGTTTAATTCACATATCAAATGGGTTTTTTGTCCCTGAGGATTCCACATTCAGGATTACTCTCTGGTGAGGCTGCATGGTGGTGCAGTGGTAGGCACTGTGGCCTCATAGCAAGAAGAATAGACATGGAGAGGTTCAAACTGGCCTTTCTTGGTAGAGTCTGCATGTTCTGCCTGTGTATGCATAGGTTCTCTCCCACCATCCAAAGACAGGTTAATGGGCTCTGTGCACAGCTCCACTACTTCCTGAATTTAGGCAGCACATTTGTTTCCTCTCTTTCATTACTGGTCACACTAATTAATCCAGGTGTGTCTGACCTCAGTAACCACAACAGGAATGGCCAGACACACC